>JACMZG010000022.1:27487795-27521044 GCA_018340805.1 Microvelia longipes
TTATCTCAATGCAGTCCGTATATCCTATGCTTTTCATTTACTAACGAGCTTTTACTTTTTTTAACCTTTTTAGTTTCATTACACTTCCTAAAGAGCAAATGACACATCTGTTTTACAAGATAAAATAAAATTATTCAGACTATTTGACTTTAGCAATAATTCATTTTGCTCCTTCATATTTAGCCAATTTTATATAAACATTACGCTTATGAGGTTGTTCGGATGACGGAAGTGAAGTGAGGGGGAATGGAGGGGATCGATACCAATTTACTTCCTGATACCCAAAATATTCCTAAACAAAGTTATTATTTACTTATTATATAGGTTTGGCCTTTCTAATAGGGTTTAGCGTGCGAACACCAGGCTTATTGGATTTGTCTATCAATTAATCGTAAAAGATTTAAATTTACATACAAAAAATAAAACTATTTTCATATTAATTTTGGACATAAAATGTTGATTAAAAATTTATTAGAAAATTTAATTTATAAAGATCAAATGCTCAAACAATTTTTGTGTCTAAAAGTTTTATTAAAATTATTCAAGCGTTTTGGAATTTTAAAGAACAAATTATAATTTGTATTTTATTGCAGCCAAAAAATAATATTTACTTAGTAAATTTGTTCATTTAAAGCTCATATTACTTATATTTTATAAACATTTCATAGAAAAATTAGAAAATAGAGCGTAAAATTATATTACCTACTACATTTATTTATTTTAGCCAGTAACGTATTCCGTGTCGGGAAATTCTGTCTAACCTTTATAAATGTATTGACTTTTTTAATATTTTTAAAAATGTAAAAGGAGGACGAAGGATTGCATTAGTGAATTTGGGCCGCTTCGAGGCCCGAATATACAACAAAAAGCTACTGATACTACAAAAAGCTGCTTACAAAAAGCTAAACTGAATCGATCCCTCCTACTCCCCCCTTAACTTTCATCACCCGAAAAACCCCATAAACTGGTTGAAAATTCACTAAAACTGTAAACTCAACGTTCCAGCACCTACATATCTCTATACAGCAACTACATCTCTCTCCTTTTTAGCGAATTTCTTTGGAAATTCGGCTAATGGGATTGGCGTCATGGCGGAATTCGAACTCAGACCACGACACAAATCCGTTCAGAGGTCCCTAATGACGAAAAATACGTTTGCGAGACTTTATATATATATATATATATATAAATATATATATATATAGATATATATATATATATATATATATATATATGTATATTATGTATGGTATGTATGTATGATTTCTAGACACTTTCTTGTAAACACTCTATCTTTCGAACGGATTAATATTTTTTAACCAAACTTGGTACAAAAATCAACCTTCGGGAGGACACGAACCCTATTGAAAACCAGTTTTTGTAACGTCATTAACCCGGATTGCTGAGTCAACGAAATTTTCAAAATTCAAGGTTAATATTTTTTTGCCGCGAAAAAGGTCATTAATTATGTTTTTGAGGCGCTAAATCAAATGAAACCGGTCCGAAGTCGATACGACCTCTTTAAGTGACCAAAAAGTCGAAAAACCATTGTAAATTACCAAAAAACCAAATTTAGTCGATAGAAAATAAATTTCAAGTAGGGTGTTGTTGTTTTCTATGTAATTTTGGGCCTGAATCGAATGAAACCGGTCCGAAGTCGATACGACCACTCTAAGTTACAAAACAATCGAAAAACCACAAAATTTTTAGAAAACCAAATTACAGTCGTTAAAAATTAAATTTCGAGTAGGTACTTTTTATTCGTTTTTAATGTTTTTCGGGCCTCTGAGTTGAATGCCAGTGGTCCAGAGTCAATACGACCACTCAAACTCAGGGTACCTGGGTTCCCAAATCCTGGAAGAGACGATAATTTTTTATCGTTTTTTTACTTAATATAAGTAAAAAATAATTCTTAAATATTCTGGCGCGTGGGTCCGCATGGTCGGGCGAATTTCCTTTGGATGCGTGCACTCAAACCCAGAATACCTGGGTTGAAATCCTAGTAGGGACAATAATTTTGTCGTTTTTTTTACCTTTTATATAATTTTATAATTTTATAAATTTTATATAAGTTACAACTAGAAAATTAATTCTGGCGCGGTGGTCCGCATGTCGGGGATTTCCTTTGGATGCGTGTTTCTGTGCTTTTTACATTATAATAGTTTACAAATAGAAAATAATTCTGGCGCGGTGGTCCGATGTCGGGCGAATTTCCTTTGGCGTGTTTCTGTGCTTTTTATATTATATAAGTTTACAACTACTAAATAATTAATTTCGGCGCGGTGGTCCGCTGTCGGGCGAATTTCATTTAGAATGCGTGTTTCCGTGCTAAACAACCCATTTCTTGCTTATGCAAGAACCATGCCTATTGCGTGGTTCCAGTTCATGCTTAGAACCTAAGCAGTTACTCAATTGTCAAGCACTGCTCGTAACTCATTTTGTCTGCATTTTCCAAAGGAAATGCGCTAAACCCTTTAAAGATAACTGACTAAGCTTAAAGATAAGTAACTAAGCTTTAAACTAGTGCAAATAATAGTGCGTACTTCTAATTTTAGAGGCATAGTTTTGTACAACCAACTAGATAATTATGCGCAAATGAGTTACGAGCAGTGCTTGACAATTAAGTAACTGCTTAGGTTCTAAAGCATGAATCGGAACCAGGCAATGGGCATGGTTCTTACATAAGCAAGAAATGGGTTGTTTAGCACGGAAACACGCATTCTAAATGAAATTCGCCCGACAGCGGACCACCGCGCCGGAATTATTTATTTAGTAGTTGTAAACTTATATAATGTAATAAGCACGAAAACACGCATCCAAAGGAAATTCGCCCGGCATGCGGACCACCGCGCCAGAATTTTTAAGTCGAAAAAGGTATCTGTATGTATGTATGAGTGAACACATTCTTTGTAAACACGCAACGGTTTAACTACCTAATTCAATTTCAATGACACTTGGCACATAAGGTCCTATGGGAGAATGATCTATTAGATTTTTGGGTCAATCCTACAGGGCGTATCAATATGACTTATATGTTACACTCCCTCGTGAGGGTAACTGTTACTTACACTCCCTCGGGTAACTGTTACTTGCACTTCTTCGGGAGGTTAGCTGTTATTTACACTCCCTCGGGAGAGTAACTGTTACTTGGAGGGTAACTGTTACTTACGCTCCTTCGGTACTGTAACTGTTACTTACACCCCTCGGAGGATAACTGTTACTTACACTCCTCGAGAGGATAACTGTTACTTACCTCCCTTGGGGGTAACCGTTACTTGCACCCCCTCGGGAGAGTAACTGTTACTAACACTCCTTCGGGAGGGTAACTGTTACTTAGGCTCCTTCGGTACTGTAACTGTTACTTACACCCCCTCGGGAGGGTAACTGTTACTTGCACTTCTTCGGGAGGTTAACTGTTACTTACGCTCCCTCGGGAGGGTAACTGTTACTTGCACTTCTTCGGGAGGTTAACTGTTATTTACACTCCCTCGGGAGAGTAACTGTTACTTACGCTCCTTCGGTACTGTAACTGTTCTTACACCCCCTCGGAGGATAACTGTTACTTACACTCAACTTACACTCCCTTGGGAGGGTAACCGTTACTTGCACCCCCTCGGGAGAGTAACTGTTACTAACACTCCTTCGGGAGGGTAACTGTTACTTATACTTCCCGGGAGGATAACTGTTACTACACTTCCCGGGAGGATAACGTTACTTACACTTCTCGGGGATAACACTTACCTTCCTCGGGAGGATAACTGTTACTTACACTTCCTCGGGAGGATAACTGTTACTTACACTTCCAGGAGAGGGTAACTGTTAATTGAACTCCCATGGGAGGGTATTGCCAAAATATTAATGACAACTAATATTTCGATATTAGTTACCATTAGTAATGGCAACTAATATAAAAATGATACTTAGAACGTCTTTTTACCATTTAAAAGTGTACACTTGTCTCAAAAATCGACTCTGTTGGTCAACTTTTTAAAGAATTATTGATGAAACAGCAAAATAGGTTAACTAGGTATAAAACTTTCCTTCCGGGCAGTAAACTTGTCTTAAAAACTTCCGCTTAAAAAAAGCGGAAGTTATTTATGACACACATGAATAGACTTAAATTTTTAATATTAGATCAAACTAAACTGTTTTGCATTGATAATGGCCTCTCTAATTTATTTTTATTTTTTTTCTTTCAAGATATATTTTTTCTTATAAATAATATTATTTTAAAACTTATACCCTATCATTTTCAAAAAATATATTGCATCCACCCGAAAATTCCAAAACTAAGTTCTTTAAACTAAGTACACATTACTAGCATTAATGTGTACTATCATGTGTACTTACTGTATCATATTATTTATTCGTTTCACACCTCACAGGATAAAAGTAGATAAATATGTACGTTCTAGACAATATTAATCTTTTTCACGCTATTTTTACTATCTTTTAGTTTAATGTTTTCCTTTCATGATACATCTATGCTAATATCTTTTATAAACATATTCTAAACACTATATTCCACTTATGTTAAAATTTCTAACCTTATAAGACACAAAACCCCCATAACACAAGGTATAAAACCCTTACAAGGTCTTTTTAAAGACAAGTTGAACAGTTGCCAGCTGGCTTTAGAGACCACCTAGAAACTTTTTGCTAAGATCTTCTAGACAAAAAAGAGTTTTATACAGTTAAGTTTTATAAGTCTCATAACCCCTTCTTACTGGGAATGTTATTAGGAAAATGTCAAAATGAAAATAACAATTAAGTTTTATGGTTTAACGAATTTTCAAGGAGAAAATGATCCTTTTCCTCATTAATGCTATAGATATAGGAAAAGTATTGTGTATGCAAAAAATTCAGGTGCTTTTAAACCCTTTTGAATCTGTTATTATCGTAGCGTTGCTCCCCGCGTATTTATGCTAGAGAGTTGAAACTTGATAAGAAATCAGTCTTTTGGTCTAGTTGTGCTATCCGGAAAATAAATGTTTTATGACGCTATTAACGCGCCATAATGGCTCAAAAAATTATTAAAATTTTTCAAAAATTATTAAAACGCGGAAAACTGTTGCGATCGGTTTGAGATTTGGCACACTTATAGTCATGTATAAGACCAACATTTGTGCAAAGTTTTATCTCATTATCAGTATTAATTCAATTTTATTGAATGACGGGTAAACGTTTTTATAATTTGTAAAATGGAAAAAATAGAAAAACTATCGAATTAAGTTCAAATTTGGTACAAAAGTATCACACTACGTGAGAAATAAGTATACTAAACTTTGTTACAATACGGCAAGTATATTTTTGGGTTTTGTTTGATATTACAAGTTAAGCAGCATTGAACGAGGTCAGGAGCTACATGGGTTACCGCGGAAAATAAAAGTAATGAAATTTAAAAAAGATGTAATTAATTAAAATAAAAACTGAATATATTTACTATCTGAAGACGAGGGAAACGAGACTGAAGAGCTGTATAAATTGAGCGATTTCTATATTCTGAGGACGAGCGAAGCGAATCAGATGAAGTGAGGATGAACTTAGTGAATGCAATGTGATGAGGATAAGTTCCATGTACCCCGTACCCGATTTTTTAATAAGATGAAAGGTGGTTATATACTTAACTACTATGACAACAACTATCGGCTTAAAAAATAGGTTGACTCGGATAATGAACTTAGATTAGGTATATTATATAACTTAGGATTTAATTAAACTATTTTTATAAGGATAAATTAAAAATAATTAGTATTTCGTTTTAAATAGTTATCTCAAAATATAAAGTATTATTAATATACTTGGAAATATGCATTGATACGATTAGGCTAAAAGAAAAGGTTAAATTAGGGGAAGTTAATCACACCTGGTCTTTACCTGTGCAGTTAAGAGAAGTTAAATTGGGGGCTGATTTAGACCGTCCAATGGTAGAGAGATAGGAACTGCTAACTCTACTTTAATGTCTTAGGATGTTAAAGTGGGAGCTTTTTATATTATGTATCACTAATTTTAGCGAATTTCCTTTGAAAATTCGCCTATTAGCGAATTTCCTTTGAAAATTCGCCTAATGGGATAGGCGTCATGGCGGAATTCGAACCTCGGACCACGACACAAATCCGTTCAGAGGTCCCTAATGACGAAAAAATAATTTTCGCGAGACTTTATATATATATATATATATATAATATATATATTATATATATAATATAATAATATATATATAATATATATAAATATGTATATTAATATATATATAATATATATATATATATATATTATATATATATATATATATATATATGTATGTATTTCTAGACTTTCTTGTAAACACTCTATCTTTGCGTGTTCCGGTTCATGCTTAAAACCTAAACAGTTACTACTGTTTAGCACTGCTCGTAACTCATTTTGTCTGTATTTTTCAAAGAAATGCGCTAAAACCTTTAAAGATAACTGACTAAGCTTAAAGATAAGTAACTAAGCTTTAAACTAGTGCAAATAATAGTGCGTACTTCTAATTTTAAAGGCATAGTTTTGTACAACCAACTGGAGAATTATGCGCATTTCCTTTGGAAAATACAGACAAAATGAGTTACGAGCATGCTTGACAATTGAAGTAACTGCTTAGGTTCTAAAGCATGAACCAGAACTTAAGCAAGAAATGGGTTTTTAGCACGGAAACACGGCATTCTAAATGAAATTCGCCGACAGCGGACCACCCGCGCCGGAATTATTTATTTAGTAGTTGTAAACTTATATAATGTAAAAAGCATGGAAACACGCATCCAAAGGAAATTCGCCCGACATGCGGACCACCACGCCAGAATTATTTAAGTTCTTGGCAAGGTTTTTCAGTTATTTTATTTGTTACTTAATATCTTTTTTCAGTGGATATTTATAACATTTATAAAATAATGTTTTGTTGTTAGGGTGGTACCCCTACTTAAGACCACCAGTCAACCGGCTTTCGTGTTATCAGTAGAATTGCATTGTGTTTACGGTCCAATGTTCCTTCTATATTAGTATTCAATTCAAAAAACTGTAATTATTTTTCATCATACAGGGAGTACAGGTTTTTTTTAAACATAAAAATATATATAATGAAGTATTGATACTTAACAAATTAGTTGTCTCTACATAAAAGAAAGAATAAAATAAAATAAAGAAAAAAGAATAGTAAAATTAAATGACAAAATAAAAATAATCATTTCTTTGCAAAAATATATCCTTATGAGAAAAGAAAAAGTTAAGTATAAAATTAAAAATATATCTTATCACAGCAATAATTTTGGTTTTGATTTTTAATTCATTTTAGAAAAAATAGTTACACATCACCATCTATAAATTTAAATTTGGTCATAATAATGAATAATTTATTTTATTTTTATTTATTAATAAATAAAAATATAAATAAATTATTAATATAATAATTAATTTTTAATATTTATTAATAATGAATACATTTTTATTTAATTTAGTGAAGAAATGTTATAATTACACTTGAAAGTTTATAGAACCAAAAACAAAGTAACACTAGTATTGGTAATAGTGGTAACAAATGATATAGAATTAATGAAAAATAATAAATTACTTCTAGATTAATTTAACAAATTAGTAGTTAAACTTTTTTATAATTTTTATTGAAAATAGATTATCAATTTGGGTAATTCAGAGCAGCTTGAAAAAAAGCAATATAATTTGCTAGACCAAGTATGATCTATATTAGATAACAACTCCACTATGATCCGGTCGGTGGACATCAGAAATGTAAGTATTCTGATGTTAGTCAGAACAGAGCATTCATAAATCAGGTGTTCAGCTATATCTCTAGGTTCTGGGAAACTGCAGAACCTACAGAATCTTTACTAAATATTTGAATTTTATTTTTACAACATAACCTAAAATGATATTTATTACCTAGTCTTAGCTGGGAGATGATTCTGGTCATTGATAATGGAATATTGATAAGTAAATAAGGCTGAGGACCAGGGTAAGATAATTGTAAATACTTGTATAAAGTAGAAAAATTGGATTCCTGTATGTACTGCTTGTCCCTTTCCATGAGGTACAATCTATATTTTTCAAGAATCTGGGATTTATTTTTAATCAATGATCATAGCTCAGATGTTGCCAGATACTCACCGATTCGGACTTCACAAAAAAGTCTTTTATTTGGTTAAACCAATTGAATTTAATGTTTGAGGGTTCTTTGTGAGCCAAGTCTAATAGTCTAAAGAGACAGAGCTGTGGGTATCGTTGGTTACCCATTGATAGAATCTTTATCAGCCAGTTAAGAATAATTTTGAAAACAGTGAGAGATAGATGGTTACGCCAGTCTCTACCCTGACAGCAAAATTAGGGGTTGATTTAGATAAACCTAGCACTTTTTTTAAGTAATTGACTTGGCATTTCTCAATCTCTTCGTGATATAATGGGCCCCATACAGCAATGCAGTAAGTGAGATTGCTAATAACTAATGAATTAAGGAGCTGAATGCGGGCTGACCATATGGTGAGTTTCATATTTCCTAAAAGAGATAGAGTAGAACCAGTAGCCAAAGTGCTTTTGGAGATTGCATTCATTGCAGCAACATTGAAAGAACCTGTGTGAGTAAATGGAACACCCAGATAATTAAAAAACATTAACAATCTCTAAAGGTTGGTTATTGTAATAAAAATGTGGAAGCTTTTTTGGCAGTCTACCCTTATGGATTATCAAAATTTTAGTTTTATTAGTATTAACTACAATGTTATTGAGGTTGCAGTACTCTGCAAGAGCTCTTAATAAACGGTTTAACATAACTGGGTTTGAGCCAGTAAGATGCCGTCATCCGCAAAAAACAAATCAAGATGTCTATAATAGAGTTTATAGAGAGACCTTCGATCCCTTTGGATCTTAAAAAATTCTCTAGGTCCGACAGAAATAAAGCAAAAAGCAAAGGACTTAATATTTCACCCTGTAAAACCCCTTCAGATAGATTAAAGGATTTGGTTAGCCAAATATTCACCATTGCTCGAAGTTAGCTTCTTTATATAGACTTTGTAAAATTCTTATGAGTTTAGGGCTGACTCCTAAACTATATAGTTTGGCCCATAATAAATTCTGGCATAACGAATCAAAGGCACGTTTGAAAGTCAATAAAAGCAATGAAAAGTTTCTTGATTTAAGCCTTAAATGGATATTTATAATAGAGTAGAGGGTGAATACATGGTCGAGACTTCCTCGGCCAGGGCGAAATCCTGCTGATTTCAGGTAGAACTTTATTTATGTCAACCCACTTCATAAGTCTCTCGTAGAGAATAGAGGTAAAAATTTTTACCAAGCAGTTTATGAGGGCAATTCCCCTATAATTTGCGGATCATCATACGGCCCTTTTTTATGGATCATAACAAGTAAGTATTGAGACCAGTTCTCAGGTACCCTCTCCTCTTCAAGAATCCTATTAAAAAGATTAACCATATACAACATCCAATTTTCTGGCAGATTTTTATAAAATTCATAAGATATAGTGTCAGGGCCAGCGGCCTTGCCATTTTTGGTGTTGTTTATGCTTAATCTTAACTCTTCTAATGTTATGTCTGAATCCAAGATTGGATCATATACCCCATAATACAAAGAGAATGGTATTATACGTGGTTTAACCATGTTTGTAAAGAAATGTTCCCAATCCTCGACAGAAAGGGGGAGTACCTGTCTTTTCCTACGAAAACTATTCACAGCCCTTCCAGAACTGCTCAGAGTTGGAACAGTTAATTAGAGTAAACGTGATATTTAACAAATAGTTTTGTTTTTAAAATCTTTTAATGTCTTATAATCACGTTTTGCTTCAGAGAGAGTTTTTACATCCTCAGAATGAAAATTAGAACTTTTGCATTTGCTCAAAAGCAATTTTGATATTACTTTGGACTGTTTCAATTCTGTGTCATTTGACACTGGGGAGTTCTTTTTTTTAAATCAAACGTTTTTTGTAAGTCATCCCTAGATAGTGTGCAATTTCCTTAATAGCATAGACCAAATTCATATTCATAGAATTTATTATGTCATTTGAACAATATTGAAGCGATATGTAGTTAGAATGCATCATTAAATTTTTATATAAATCAATTTTCAGACTGTCCCATCTTAAATAGGTTAAGTCTGGTTCAGTCCCATGGTTTAATTTACAATATTTATTTTTGACAGTAACAATAACTGGAAAATGATCTGAGCAAGGCTCTGAATATTAACAGAGAAATCAGATAGTAGATCAATGCTTTCAGAGTGATACCAAATCATATCTATAACACTGTTCCCCGGACACTGATATGAGTAAAAGATCCAAGAGTATCACTAGGCGATCTTCCATTAAGTAAAATAAATTCATGTAACTCCATAAAATCAACAAGAATATTGCCTTTTGTGTCTACATGTTTGTCCATGGAGTTCCTATTATAAGTTAAAGGACCAATTGTTACAGTGTCTGGGGAAATCTCATTGCTCACACCAATGCGAGCATTAAAATCCCCTCCAAAACAATGATACTATTACAAGAGTACTCACATACTATATTGGAAATTATAGGTTGGATGTAGTCAAGTTCATTACTAAGTTCCAAAGTTGGTTTCAGGTAAACTGATATCACGATTATTGTTATAGATTTAAAAACAAGTTTGATAACAATAGACCAGTCGTTAGAAAAAAGAACGGTGGTGCTATATTTGTTTTTAAAACCTACTAAGAGTCCCCCACTAGCCCTTCCTCTTAAACCTGCTCTTACAGCTTTGACAGCATGAAAATTGAAGCCTGAGAAATCTCCCGGTAGATTGTTGGGTTGCTGGAGAAGCCATGTTTCGGATAAACAAAATATATCTGTTTCCATAATCCACTCCTCACAGTTGGAAAGGTTGGCAAAGCCTTGAATATTCCAAAATGCAATTTTTATTCCATCTGGAGAGCAACCAGGTTTCTGTAATTGCTATTGGGGTGTTCCCTGATCAGTTATAGATTTCATTTTCTTATCAGGATTATCAGTAGTGTTACTGTTTGGTGAGGTTATAGGTCTTTTAATATTTATGCCTTGTGTCTTGAGGTCATTTAAAGAGAATAGTTGGTTGTTGACCAGCAGTTTATCAAATTTGATAACAGCTTTCTCTCCCTTATCTCTAAAATACTTTCTGTAGGAGTTAAGTTCTCTTCTAACATTTCTTACTGAAACGGAATAATCAGAAGAAACACTGATACCACTAGGTAGTTTCTTCCAATTAGCTAAAACCATTGTTTTTATTCTATAAGAAATAAATCTGACCCGTACAGGTCCCTCTCCAGCGTTATCGTTTAGACGCTTTACAAAGTCAACATCTCTGAGGGACAAACTATCGTTTTCATCAAGGAGATCTTTGAAAACTGTAGTTTCTATGGTTTTTTCTAATTCTTTTATATTATCCGTCTTCGGAATACCAAAAAAAATAACGTTATTTTTCCTATAGTTCCCATCTTGGTAATCACATTTAATCTTTACCTGCGTAATTTCATCGCTGTGTTTTTTAACTGCTTTTTCAAGTGCTTTGTTTTTAGTTCTTATGTCGTTTTTTAGCTGTATTAGAGCAGTTTGATTGTCCATTATAATTTTATGTATATCCCTTAACGTAATTTCTTTTTCGCCTGGATCTGACACGCCGGCGGTGCCGTCTTGTCCTTCCTCGGCCATTATCGCACTTTCGGTATAATATAACGAAATTTCACGCTTTTTTTTAACTAGAAATTGAGTCTACAGTGATTAAACTTAATATTAAAAGCAATACAGAGCTTAAAAAGGCAATTTATATTTATAAAAATATAATAATACGAGACGAAAGAAAAAAGTAAGTGTTACCTTCCCGAAAACATAACCTGAACTGTATTATCCTTCTATATTAGTATTATTCTAAGAATATAAATAAAATAAACATTCTTACAAAATTTCATTTACCTCCTTTTCCTACTTTTGGAGTTGTTTACTGCTTAAAACTAAAAACAAAGTATGAATTATGTATTAGTCGATAATAGTTATAGTAACAAACTTTCTCATTAAAAATTGAGCATTTGTAATTGACAAGTCATTGGAAGAAATACTAAGGAAATAAAAATTATGAATATAATAAGATTAACACTTAATGGTGAAAATATGATTACCCCTTAAAACCCCATTAAAACCTCATCAAAATATTACCCTTTTTATGTCCATTATAATGTAATAAAAGCTGTAATTTTACAATCTAATAATAGAATACTAAACATTTATTGGTAGTAAACATTACCGATAAGGCCTCGTTTTTACGATAATTAGGGTTCAAACTTTATAATAGACCTGCCCCAGGGGATAGTATTGCTTTGGCTCCAGCAGGATAAACTTCGTATGAAATATTTATTGTTCTTATAATATAAAATTATTTTAAAACTCTGGTATGGGGTACATCGGAATTTTCAGACGCAATTTAGACCCGGTCCGCTCGTGAAATAATCATTAAACCATAAATTAAAAACTATCAGTGTTAATTTCACCGGTTTAACTCTCTTATCCAGGAACTGACCACACACACACACACACACACACACACACACACTCACACACACACACACACACACATATATATATTATATATAATATATATATATAATATATATATATATATATATATATATATATATATATATATATATATATATATATATATATATACATTTAGTATGTTTTACTTATAATTACATAAAAGAATACACTCGCAAGAAATTTTAACTCGATTAGATTTTTATTTGTACACAACAATTTGTTGAAAAAGTTATATATGTGATTCAATAAACACGGAAATACTGCTGATAATAAGATGAAAGTTTGTTCAATAGTTTTCTTTTCCATTTTATGAAATTTTGGAAATTGTGGAAATTTTATGTCTTTGTTAACAGTATTGAAGTCAGTCATCAACAATACAAAGCCGTATTTGCCATCAGAAAATTTATTTTAAATTCTCTAACAATTTTTCACCAAAATCCGAACCATGTTTAACTCTCCAGTGTAAACAGAGTACAATGCTAGCAGATACACACACACACATACATACAGATAGACAACTTAAATACTACTCAGATCCTAAAATGGATAATCCAGATTGTTATAAAAATCCGATTTCGGATTTTTAACATAATTCTTTTCTAATATTATACATTAGACATAACATAAAAATATTATAGAAACATAATATAGATAGGATTTATCAATTTAGGATTTATAATTTTTATTTTAGGCTTTTCTCAGCCCACCAAAAATTAGTAAGGGAGCTATTGGTGTTCCCTGCCTTATTTATGTAGAGGGATGAGAATGAACCATCCAAATACTATTCCTAACAGATTTCGTGCTACCCGTACTTTTAGCGAATTTCCTACGAAAAAATCGCTACTTAAATAGGTGGCATGGGGGGACCCGGGAGGGAGGCCATTTAAAAGGAAAATCAGTTTAAGAGGTCCTTAACTACAAAAAATAATTGCTTGCCGAGCTTTCACAAATCCAGCAATTCTCTACTGCTACTGTAGTCCTCAAGTTTAAAATGTGAACAAATAAATGATATAGAGAAGCTAAGTATCATTCCTGGCAGCAAATTTATTTAAATTTGGAGCCTAAAAAGTATTTTTATCTTAATTAATTAGTTGAAGGATTAAAATTGTCGAGAAAAGTGATAGGGCTTCATTTCTACTTAGTAGGATATTTTAGAAGGGCTAATGATTTCCAAACAATCAAGTTTAAGATCTTGTTGAAATTAATCCTTTGCTTGTTGCAAAATTTCTCTCTTTTATTTCCACTTTTCTGTTTGTTGTAAGGTTTTATTATTCTTTTTCCTATTACAAATAATTATAATTAACCTATCCATCTGTATTATTTTTCATCTCTACGCCTTAATGCTAAAGAGTAAAGATCATTGCTATTTTTATAGGTAAAACTTAGAGTTTTTAAAAAACAAATTAGTGAAAATTGAAGGGACAATTTTGTAGATTTTAGTGGTAGAAAAAAAATTGGAACAAAACCAAGTTTTAAAAATTTTTAAAAGAAGTTTTAAACTTTTCTAACAAAAGTTAGAAAAATAAGTTTTAAATTCAGTTAAATTCTGTTAAAGAGTGAATAAATAGAACTATTAATAAAATAAAAACGATAATACAAAGGTAAGAAAATTTTACTAAATATTATAAATAAAAATAAATAATATTATCAACTGGAGAGAAGTGCCTCAATGTTAACGCAAGAGACAGTCTGACAGGTAAAGTTACTAGCCTGTATCTTTTAACTCTTCAGAGTCCATGCAATAGATAGTATATACTCTCTTATTGCATATACTCATTACACAATACGCTACTGCATTGCTGTAGTAGCCTACTTATAATATTCTTAGAAATAAAAATTTACAAATTTTTCAAATGGCTCACTGTGATACCTTTCTAGGTGAGATAGAAAATGGTCCTATGTTAATTAAGTGCACTGAATGTGAGCAATATATACATGTAGCTTGCACCATAATCTCTGGTTTGAACTTCATCAAAATGGGAGTAAGGAGAACTGTGTGAAAGTATGATATCTGTAAAGCTAACCCATAGAAAGCATTGGAAAAATAGCGACTAATCTCGAATACATTAATCAAAATATGATGCAGATAAATGAGTGAAGACAGCGGAAGGAAATATAATTAAAATGAGTGGTCAGTTAAATAATAATACCGAAATCATCGGACAAATAACAGATCACCAAATTTGATCATAAAGGATCCGATGAATCAAATACAGGAATTAAAAACTGGAATAAAAATTTGAAAGAAAACTATGACTTGAGACGGGAGAAATGGAGCAAAGATCTAGGATCCAAAATATCGAGATCATGGGTGTGCTGAAAACATACCGAGAAGACTGTAACGCTATTGTTTTGAAAAAAGCAGCTGAACCGGGTGTTACTCTGAAGGACGAAGATATTCAGATAGCTCACCGCGTCTCGAGTAAAATCCCGGGAAGAACACAATCTATTATCGCTCAACTAATATAAGCAGGAAAATTAAGAAGAAATAAATAAAAGCTTCAAGAGGGAAGAAAATAAAAGCGAATCAAACCCATAGTAGCTTCCCGGAGAACATACCAATATACGTTTTTGACCGCTTGACTCCTGAGAATAGAAACCAGAGAGGTGGCGTCTTCCTACAAACATGTCTGGACAGATGATGGAAAAATACTTGTCAGAAAAAAAGACCACGAAAGAGCAATCTGGGTCAGATCTTACAAAAAACTTGAGAGAATAAGAAACTCACTATAAGAGGAGAAGGAAGGAGAAAAGATAAAAGAAAGCCAGCAAAGTAGCTCACCTCAAGAGGAAAGAACTCAGTCCACAGTAACCAGCTAAACCTTTGAAACTTCACTTAATTTATTCTAGGGTAATAAATATAGTATATAATATTTTAATAATTTATTTTTTATCATTATTTAATTATTTTAGTTTAATATAAGTTAAATATCTTAACATATTTAATTCATTTCTTACTAATTAATACTAGAGATTAGATGTTTAGAATTAGAGTGCTTGATATACAGGCACTCTAATCAATACTAGCCAATTAACAAATCATATCTGTTTTAATTTACTTATTACTTATTCTATACTTGTTTTTAAATTAAACTGTTTATTATTTATTAATTAAATAACTAATATATTCATTTACCTAACCAATAACTTAAAATAAATATAGAACCTGAAGAGTTTTTGGTAAACAAACAGGAGAAAGTAATTACTGACATAAAACACTAAGAACTAGACAAAAATGGAATTAAATTATTACCCATGAACATTAGGAGTCTAAATAAAAATTTTAATACATTTTTTATCCAATTATAAGATTTTGAAACTAAACCTGATGTAATATTGACTGAGGCATGGTCAACAAATTTACTAATTGATTATTACTCAATAGAGGGTTATCAACAATCAAAAACAAACATTTCCTTCAACAAAAACAGTGGCAGAGTGGTTAACGTGAACAAGCTGCTTGAAGAACAGCCACTAATAATCGAAGAGAAAATAACTGAAGCCAATTGCTTAGTACTTACCTGGAAGAAAATTAACATTAAAATAATAGCAATACACAGATCCCCTAATGGGAAAACGGAAATGTTTGCCGAGGAGTTGGAACCCATAATAAATAAAACAACAATGGAGAAATCATTATAGTTGGAGATATTAACATAAATATTTTAGAAAATTATAATGAGGAGATATTTTCGCTTGGTGTAAAGTCTGAGACTTATTTAGAAATGATGATGAGTAATAAATTAATACCACTAGTTGATCACCACTTTAGTTGATCACTTGATCAACTAGAGTTACAGCTACCACTCGAACTTGCATCGACCATTCATTTACTACTCACAGACTTAGTACCGACGTATATAGTTAGCGAGTATTACGAAACCTAGACAGTCAACGACAACACAGACTCAACCGACAGAAACAAAAAAAAATGATAAAGATAAATTAAGTGAGGTGCTTCAATATGAGACTCGGCAAGAAGTAATGAACCAACCTGACTTTATATAGCGACAGAAAGGTTTATAAAGACATTACATCATCACACTGAGACAGCCACACAAACTCTACAGGTACAGACTATGTACCTACACATGCTATTGTAGTCTCTATTAGTAAAAAGAAAAAATTTTAAATTAACAGCCTTTCAATCAAGAACTTAAATTATATTAATATAATATAATTATTTAATATAAATTATAATAAATTTGATCATATAAATTATTATTATATGATCAAAATTATTATTAATTATTATTATATGAATTATTTGACCTAAACATTGGTTTTTGAACCAAGTTTCAACTTTTATAGCATAAATTCACTGGGAGATACAATAATAACAGACACTCACACACAGACATATACATATAAAGGCAGACAACTTTGTAAAAACTACTCAGGAGGTCTTAAACACACCTAAAACAAATAATTAACGTGAAATCCCGTTTTCAGATTTTTAGTGCAAACACAATACTTTTCCTAAGGCATAAATGAGGAAAAATAAAAATACTTTTTAATCTTTTGATTGTGTTTTATAAAAAAACAATTGTTATCACTCACTGTGATTTTAAAGTATAAATAACTATTTGAATTAATAATATGCTAATATCCATCGAATCAAAATTAAACTTTATTTATTAATTAATTAGTTAAATTTTTCACGAAATCCCTATTAATTTATAATAAATAAATTATAAGTTTTCAAAATGCAAACTACAAACCCTGAGGAAGCTATTTTGCCATTTTTCTATATAAGTCGTATTATTGGTTGCGCACCAATAACCAACAATTTTGATAGATCTTATACCCTCTTTATTTATTCTATATTCTTCGTACTTACTATCGGTTCATTAGATATGTTTTATATGATTAAATACACAATATTATTGTCAGAGAAATCGAAAATTGGCGAAGTCAAAGAAGTCAAACTAACATTTCTATTGAACAACATTAAATTGGTTATATTCGCTATTACATTTATCCTATGTGCGATTAAAATAAATGGTATAAAAGCAGTTATTAAAACTTGTGTTGATGTGGATGAAATATTGAAAAAATTTGGCTTTCATAAAGTTTATAATATAAGCACATACTGGTTTAATTTTATTTTTAAGTTGATTTTTATTATATTAACATTATGTTGCCGTGGTTATGTGGTAAAGTATAGAGAGGGTTATTTTCATTTACTTATGACCATTCCATTATCATTTATCGTGCACTGTGGAGTCATTCAATTTGAATCATTGACTTGTATTTTATCTTCAAGACTTTCAGCCGTCAATGATTGTTTGAAAATGAATATTAAAACAAAGCTGAACGATTCCATCCACGAATTGGAACAGGTTTGTCTTTACATGACAAAATGTCATTTTGACTTGATATTGATCGGTGAAGAACTAAACGACATTTACTCGTTCCAATTATTGGTTTATTGTTTCAATATTTTCATTGTTTTGACGTTGACTGTGTTCGAGTTGATGGAAACATTCATGGCTTTTCTTAATGGAAAAAGTGGGAGCGCCACGTGGATAGAATCTTTGCCACTTTTCATATTGTACGTTATTATGCTGTGGACCTTGATAAAGCGATGTGAGAAGGTAACTGATGAGGTGAGTATAAACTAAACTAAGTGATTTAGTCCCAGAGATGATATTAAAACGAAACCTTAAAAGATAGAAGGTTATATTACACAAAGAGACACTACAATAAGGAACAATTAGTATCATTTACAACATTGTTACTAGTTCTCTTATAAATCTTCCTATAGCTAGTCCTTCGGGCAGGCACTGTCATCTCTATATTCTAATACCCCCATAAGTATAGCAATTAAAAGATCTGGTGTATTTTTTTAATTTACATTTATGGACACAAATTCTGGCAAAAACAAGGGTTGCTATATCTTATCTAATATATATATAATAACCTCAGCCAAAACTAATAACTTTTTGTCATATACAACAAACTAAGAAACCAACAAAGAACAAATATAACGCAAATAAATACCATACCATGTATTTATACATAAATCAGATAAATAGTGCCAAGCGAGCTATGAGAGAAATAGGGCCAATGGTGATAAATTTTGATGATAGTTGGTCGTGGTGAAGAAGTAGAATGCCTGCACCAGACTTCCAAAACAGAATAACTACAGCTAAGCAAAACCTGACTATGTTAATTGTCGAATCCATAATTCTAATTTAGGTTTTTGATTCTAGAATAAGGTGGCTTATAAAAGGGGTTTATGTGAAACAGCACAAAATTTAAAAAAAAAAATTGCAAAACTCAAAAATGAAACTTGTATCACCACCAATTTTTCTCCATCTTTTTTCCATTGATAGCTAAATTAGCTGGTTCAGCAAATCTAAATTGACATCAAGGTCAAGAGATGGTTACTCTGGCAAAAAATATGCTAAATCAGCAATACGGCAAAGTCTTCCAGGTTTAGCAGTGAATACCCTATTCCAGGGGAAGGTAAATAACTTAATAAGAGGACAATACATGGTATAGCTCATTTTCTCAATTTTAACACTAAGATTGTAGGGCTAGTTCCAAACATTTCCTGATCACAAATTCTAATGTTAATACTATAACATTAACTAATCAGCTCTCAGATCAGACCAGCGTAAGTCAAACTAGAGTCTGCTTTTTATAAACAATCTGAGGAATAAACGTTTCTGGTAAACAAAAAAAAAAGAAAAAACTGTCCAGTATTGCCAGGTTCCAAATTAACTTTAAAGAGATTTTCAGCTATAAAATCAGAGAAAAAATCACTTAGATAAGATATAGTTTTTTTAAAAAAAAAACAAAAACTGACTTATGTTTTAGAGCTGGGAGTATAACGACATTTTATATCACGTATTAAAAGCCGATAAAAGCGAAACTCTAATCAGTAATGTAAGTATCATGTTTTCTTATTAAGCAACTTTTTCACGCGCCTACTACACCTTTATTTATTTATTCAAAGAGGTTACAAAAGTAAAAATAATCTCAGTCAGAAATTTCTACAATAACAAAATTAACCAATTAAGTTACCCATAAAACCAAGAAACTTGGTTACTTAAAAATTCTGATTTCGAGCGTACCGGGATCGAATTCCACCTTGGTCAACCTACGTTACAACCAAAGTTATACTTTTAGTTATTAAGACATTTTAAGTTGAGAAAAAAAATTACTGAGGTATTTAATTTTTCAATTACAATATTATGAGAGTAAATTATATTCATTTAAAAATATTGTTAATTGAGAACTATATTATCATTCTATTTTGAGTCTTCATGTAATCCTATGATTAAAAAAATAATATTTTCATTGTAATTAATTAAGTTAAAAATAACTCAAGATGAAGCCTTAAAAAGACTGATAAAAAAAACTGCATTACACTGGCTAAAAATAGATTTTTTAACCATAAAATGTAATACTTTTAAATTAAATATAAAATACTCAAGGTCGATACAGGTCTCGACGATATATATATATTATATATATATATAGTATATATATATATATATATATATATATATATATATATATATATATATATATATATATATATATATATATATATATATTATATATATATATATATATATATATATATATATATATATATATATATATTATATATTTATTTATATACGTTTGTCCGTATTAATTATTTACATTGTGGCTTCGCCCCTGGGGGCCGCTTCGTGGCCACATGGTTGTTATCCTTTATTGGTTTATCGTATTACTAATTTATAAGCGAGGTAATATTTATATAGTCAATTATTCAAATGGATTAGTCAAAAACGCGATTGTTTGTTGATGTATGACAATTGATAACACCAGAATTAATGCTGGTATTACATATTTATCTTTATACCTGTGTTAAACATACATACGTGAATAACATTACTTTCTGAAGTTTTGAAAACTTTTGCTTAGACATTATTGTGGGTCACACATATTTCAAAAAACAAGAGGGTTTGGGACATTAATGAGGTAGATTTTTGTACCAAAAATTAAACCCTACCCCTCCCCCTTCCATAACACTAACTTCATAAACTTATTTTTTCGTTGAAAATTCACTAAAAAATCAAGGATCACTTCTAGGATTAAAGTTACCCTATAAAAGTCGCGCAGAAGTCAAAGGCAAATTAGAAAAATAACAATACATCAGTTCTAAACAAAAATATTTTAGTAAGAAATTAGCTTTGCCTAACATAACTCCGTCAAATGAAATGAGGGAGTTAATTATGAATTGCAAAGACGTTGAACTATTAATTGGTTGGATGCTATTGCTCATCATGCAGCTGCCAGGCGAAGCATGATACCAACTCATGAGTTAAACAACTCTTTTCCTTTATTATCCTAAACATCTTGGTTATTTTCAATCAAGTCAATACTCCTCCTTTTGCGATCAAAAGAAGGCAAGTGTAGTTATAAACTAATATAATAAAAATAAACGATAAAAATTATCGACCTTACCAGGATTCGAACTCGGGTACCATGGCTTTAAGTACTATAAGTGATGGTATTCATTCCAAACCATTTTCATTCAACTCCAGGGCCAAAAAACCGAAGTTTAGGTCTTCCAGTAATTGACCACCTTAAAATGTATTACCTTCACTAGAATTGATTTTTTTACAGGAAGTACTAGTTACCCACATTAAAACCAAGAGGAAAATAGTAATTACCGCCTGGGACTTATTCAACATAGACAGAGATCTTGCTTTAGCTGTAAGTATTTTTACAGCCATACGGCTCAACCGATTTAGATAAAAAACAAAACTAAAAAAATCAAATTATAAGAATAACTTATTAGATTTAGGGTTATTATCATCCGCAGTTTCATAATTTTATAAAAACTTATGAAATAATAACTTACAGGGAACCACTTGTTGCAAAAAAACAAGTGGAATTTTTGCAATTTTTTAATATTTTGAGCAATCGCATTTATATGAAGGGCTCCACTTTCAATAGGCAGACTATGCTTTTCTTGCATAATTTTAGGTATATTTAAAAAAAAATTGGTTAGAAATAGTACAAAATAAGTCACATTTTAAGGCCTGGCTCTTGGACTATTATAGGTACAAGAAAACCTAGTTTATGTTTTATGTTTTTCTCATTTTTGTTTTAGATCGGAGGAGCAATAACAAGCTACTACGTTATTATTAAAGATGTAGTCAGCTATGATTAAAATAAATAAGTATATTAATTGAAAAAATAACAGGAATCAAAGAAATAAGTTCATTATATATATGTATATATATAATACATATAAAGAGCATAAAAAGAGCTAATTTACGAGCTAAATTAATAATCGATATTTTATTTTTTATAATAATACAAACGAAAATTCAGTGATGTAACCGGGTAACTTTTAGAAGGTGAAGTTTATATAAAATGGCTTTAAATAAAAAAATCACATAACATACTAAAAGCTTACAATTTAAAGAAGAATTTAATAATGCTAAGTTTAAACGTAACATAATATTACACTAAACCCTTAGAAATAACCATTAAGGTATAAATAACAAAACACAAGTAAATAAGTCGTGTAGAAAATTAAACACGTATTGGTTACAAAAGAAAAAAATTACAAACTCTATCTTGTAAAAAGAAAATTAAAAAAATATATTCTTTTTTTAAATGTATTTTATTGGTTTTAAAAAGGAAAAACATGACAAGAGATAATAAATATTAAAGGGTTGGTGTCACTGGGAATATTGGTAACGCTGTTGGGAGAAGAGGAAGAAGAGGAGGAGGTTAGAAAGAAAAATAATGGCGGATATTGTACACACATGAAATAAATTAAAAAGCCACTGACACACAAAACTGGGGAATGAGGAGCGGATTAATTTCGATCTAGACTGAATAATGGCTATTCTTTTTTTAATTTATACATGTACCTAAATACCTAATTCACCATTAATAACTACTTTTTATGTAAAATTACAATAGAACTAAAATAGATTTTGTGTAGAATAAAAGAAAAAGAGGTACTACAAAACAAAACTTGATAAAGCGCTTTTACCTTAATTAAAGGATATATCAAAAACGGGTTCTCTACCGTTTATAGACTTACGTATCTATAGAATAGAATGATACATATTTTTACGGGAATAATCTCAAATAGTAGCTCAATGCGAAGCTCAATTTGAGTTTCAAAATACTATACATTTTAACACAGAGCACTGTCCAGTTCAGACCATCATCAGGGCAAACCCAGTTTGCTAGAAATAATAGAATAAATAAAACCAAAATCTAAATATATCGCTACTAAAGTCTAGGGCTTTGACAATGAAGGTTTGCTTTGGGGAGAGACTTTAAATTCATTTACACAATTAATACATAATTGTGCGAGAGACAATAAATTTTGTAAAACTCAGTAGTATCAAATGTTATGTTTTTATTAATTTTAATGAACTTAATTCAAGGGTACAACGCTCTATTAGTAGAGGAAACTATTTAATGACCGCCGATTTTTTATTAGTACCTCTTTCCGAGGAGATGATTTAATTAAAAATAGAAAAAGGAGGGAAAAAACTCAAATCTAATTTTTCACACCACACAGTGAGTAAAAAAGTACACTTAAAATAGCATTGTTAGTTCACCCCCATAGAGCACGTTATCACCCGCCTGTAATACAATTTTTATACATTCACAACTTAAAAATAAAGTTTGTCATATTTTTATCTTCTCATCCTCTTCAGACACTGCATTATTATTTACTCAATGCGACTTGAAAATATCAAATAATTAACTAAACTTTGAGGTACGGTGTAAATTATTAAATAATAAGACAAATTATTTAATTATTTGATAATTAATATCTCTTTAAGCATCCCTTAATATAAGGACAGCATAAAAGGAAGAATTACAGTAAAGTTATTCCTTCATAATAATTACACTTATTCATTACTTACTTCCTTGTTGTAATTGTTGCTCTATACGGTTCTCAAACTAGAAATCTAAAGTCGAGTTTTCAACATTCCCCTCCAAGTACGGCGTGAAGGGATTATCATTATAGCACGGATTATAGTAGGGATTATCATTATAGTGGAACGTCACTTGGAAGGACCGCAAAGCTAATAATGCAATACGCCAAAGTAAGGCAGGTATAGTATAACAAACGCGCACATTGCTTTTAAAGCTCTTCGAAAGCTTTAAAACTATACAATAACTATAACACGATGTTTTCGTGTTAAAGTTAAATGTTATCTAAATTAGTCAAAGATTACAGAAGTTATCGCGACACGTACAAACATACCGCCGTATACTTACGTTCGTTCAAAAAAAATCATGAAAAGTTCCTATTAAGGTGTATTCAGAATACTGCAGTAGCGATGCATCCGTCCGTGCGTGCGTAGCGGTCATTGCGATGCGGAAAATGATAATTCCACAGTTGCCACGCAACAGACGCAAAGCTGCTAACGTAGCGCACTCTTGTTCCGAATTTCAGAAATAAAAATATATTTATCTTAACAAAGATTAAAAAGACGAAGAGAGGGATATATATATTATTGTGTGTGTGTGTGTGTGTGTATGTATACATACATATATATATATATATATATAATATATATATAATATATATATATATATATATATATATATATATATATATATATATATATATATATATATATATATATATATATATATATATATATATATATATATAGAGCAATATTCAAAACTGACTCGGATTTTCGGATTAGAGAGTATTCCCTCTTCCTAGTTAAGTGCATTTTATTGATTGAATTTATCATAAAAAGTATATAATTGATGCTAGGGCACTAGTGAGACATTAAAATCGTGCAGCCTAACACAAATTTTAATCAAAAATTTAGATAACATAATCGATATAACAAGGATATAGAATTTGCATCTAGTTGAAAAGGTATGGGAACAATAAATCGAATTTATTCTAATTAAATTCTATGAATTTATTCTTAAAACTAATGAGATAATAGATCTTCATTAGAATGCCACCACTATCTTGTGAGTAAACCATTAACTATATTAATTCAATTTATCTCTACCAGGTTTCATCTCAGTATACATTCAAACTAACACTACCGCATTACATTATTGTTTACTGGCTTCACATAAATATCTGTGTTTAACAATCCTAAATAAAGCTTAGAGGAACATTAGTAGTAGTAAGACAAAATAAAAAATATATTTTCAGAAAAAAAAATAGCTAGATATATATCTTGGAAAGTTGCTTAGGTTTTTAAAAATTTAATTCCAAAAATGAAAAGCATAAGTACAGTATGGACGTTATGTAGGCTTAACGTTATTTGGACAAAATAAAATGCTTAAAATAGTTATTAAGTAAATATGGATTATCCGACGAGCAGGCTCAACAGATTGATTATACCTGCATGAAAGCAGGTTAAGGGTTAAATCTGTGAACAAAATAAATTTCTTGGTTCTTGCTTTACGAAGCTCCAATCTTTACCATTTTACTTTTTATCATTTATACCATAGGTACATAGGAATTGTATTGTGTTTGCAAAAAAATCTTAAACCGGAATTATCCATTTCAGGTGTTTTAAAGGCCACCTGAGTGGTTTTCGCAAAGTTGTCTGTCTGTCTGTGTGTGTGTGTATGTATGTTATCATCGTAGCTCCTAGTGTATTCATGCTAGAAAGTTGAAACTTCGTACAAAAACACACACTTTGCGAAAACCACTCAGGTGGCCTTTAAAACACCTGAAACGGATAGTTCCGGTTTCACTAAATTATACACTTGCACTAAATTTCAACTCAATTAGATTATTTTCTAATTTTTTATAACAAGTCATTTGATAAAATTTGAACTAATTCTGATAATGAGATATACATTGGCACATATGTTAGTCATATACATGACCACTTGCATCCTAAATCTTTATCCGATCGCTGATCTAAATGTTTCCGCTGAGTCATCGTAGCGGGTTAATGACGTCATAAAAGATTTTTTTTCCCGAAAAGCACAACCACAGTGCTACACTGATTTTTGTACGAAGTTTCAACTCTTTAGCAGAAATATCGAATAATAATCTATGACAGATATATCGTTAGAACATTGAAACGGTGACCCCAACCGCATCTTCCTTTAGAAATTGGCTAAAAAATTATCATAACATGAAATTTCGATGCAAATTTACATAAATACATTCATTCATAGGCGTCCGCAAGGGAGGTCAACTGGGTCACTTGACCCCCCCCCCCCCGGAAAATCAGAAAAGTAAGATTGACCCGCACTGCAAATTAATAGATACCAATAATTACTATCCTGAATGCTTTTATAACATTAACTTTATGAAATATAATTAAACCAGTGGTTGTATCAAGAACTCGTGTCAATAGAATGCATACATAAAGTTACTAATAAGCTCATAATACTAAGAGGATTGAAAATAATTTACAATGGTTGGAGCCATGGAGGCTCATGGGATTTTTTTAGAAGCAGCTTGCTTGGCTAGCTATGAGTAAAAGTGGATCGCATCCCTAGCAATGGGCAAAAAAGCTCGCTTCACTTGCAAAATATCATATTAGGTACATTAAACAAGAGGCCTCCGACCTCATGGCCGCTCCGCACCCTCGGCACTTTACTCCTTAAACGGTACGCGTTGGGGGCCGCACTGCGGCCCCTATTTTAAATGTTATAGTCAAAAAACATTAATTGTTGACATAATATTATACATGTCAATCGATAAAACCTAAATTAATGCTGATGATAAATTTTAAACTTCAAATATGTGTGAAACATACTTATTAGTGCATGTGTATAAAATTTCAGCACGATCAATCTATGTTTTGAAATTTTAAGATCTTTTGACATTTTCGCTGTTACTATTGTGAGTTAATGAGGACACATATATGTCATAAACATCACAGGTAAGGGACATAAAAAATTTCGATTTCTTAAGTATCATTTCGATTCGATAAACCGTTAGAATGTTATCGTGACCCATAAAAACGTCTAGGAACAAAATCTCGTACATGCATACATAGATTGCCATACATATATGCGGGAATGTCGGAATAGAGGCTCACATCACTCACAAGATTGCTAAAGTATATTATAAGATACATAGAGATATATTACTAGAGGGGCCCTATTGGTTGAATTTTGAAACATCGAAAAAGTAACCTGACCACATTCGATTATCAATATCATCAAATAAACAGAACAAAATAACAGTAAATTATATAGTAAAATGTTTAAAATACAAATCACAACACAAACAATCTGTGGGAAGCCCAAAACATTTGATTAATCATAACCTCAATTCCCTCTTGGAAGAGGTTTCAATGAGGTTACACAGAGCCCCACTAAAAATGTTTCAGGCCCCTCAATGTATTAAGATAGGCTATGCTCCCTCTAGTATATATCTCTATGATAAGATACGTTTAAAGGAGCATAATTCACTTGCTATAATGTTGAAATTAAATTGAAATTGATAAATTCCTTATTTCATATATTCGAAGGAGCTCGCTTCGTTCGCTTAAGGTCTAAATAAATTAAAATATTTATTTAAGCACAATAAATAAAATATTACATTTTTTTTGTCAATATATAAACATTTAGTTTAATAATTCCTCACTCGTGCGGTTTGATAGACTCCGATCTCTGCCTTTTGTCAAAGGGTACTGAAATACTAAACCCGCAGCACATTCTTGATTACCAAAATTGGCAGCTTCGACTCCCCCCCCCCTCCCAGAAAGACTCCTACGGACGCCCATGCATACATAGCATTTACATACATAAATCTTCGATAGCTTAGCAGAAATACATGATGTGAACCATTTCAACTTAGCTAAAATAGGTCCAATGATCACCAGGTATAGCATATATGGATATTACCAACTTTTATTAATAATAATAAGATAAAACCAACATTAAACTTGAATATTCTGATAGCAACGAAAGGAGTGACTCGACACAAATTTAATGACTATTTTATCAAGCTTAGTAGATCTGATATATACGATCACTACTAACACGATGGCAATAGTACTAGAAGTAACATGATGGTATAGTAGAAGATCAGTACTACTAACAAAGAGACTAAAACTATAGTTCTAAACTATAGCTCTTTGACTACTAACCACATCACGAAAAATACTAACTGCTGTTAGGTTATGGATTAGAGTAACCCCAACGAAAATATACATCCGTTTAGGTTTTAATATCTCATGCATAATATATTATCATACATTATGGATTTCAAATTACATTGGTATCTACATACATACCTTCACCATTTTATTTTGACTGCTTATTTAGTCGAATAAAACATTAGACAACTTCTTATTCACAACTAACAATAAATTCAGAAAATATAAGATTAAAGTAATTGATCAATAAAATACGTACTGAAATATATGCGCCACTTCTTTCCTAATGCAGACAGAACACGAATGTTATCTTTTAACCAATAATTGATTTATTATTGGCTAAATATTAATTGTAAAAAGATTAAACACGGCACTCTTCCGAAATTCAAGATGGAACTTAGAAGGAATGAAAAAGTCTGATCATGATTTTCTCAAATATAAAAAAATATCAGTGTGACCAACCTATAAAGAGAATTTTATAAATCTAAAAATAGATTTATGATTGTGTTGATATTTTATGTGTAAAAAGATGTAATTACAAGAGAGGCCCTATTGGTTAAATGTTGAAAAAGTAACCAGACCACCATTCAATTATGTAGTTTGATCATAAAATTAATAAAATAATTAAAAGAATAACTTATTTTATCCATCTAATCAAGACACAGCATGGGATTAATTTAGGACTAATACTAAATATTGTTCGTTGGTGATCTTTTTTTAATAAAAAAAAGATATAATTACTTCGATCGCAAGTGGGATTCAACCCTACCTTTATTAACCTATAGTTTAGAGTTGTTTCCCTCTCGGCAGCGCAAGCTATATAGCGGAGAGGTAGAGGTGGCCTTATTTTAATACATTATTTATCTTATTTAACCGTTGAACAATTAATAGTTTATTTAATATAGGCATTTAAAAAAAAATTTGGGTTAAACCCCATGTTCAATCCCGTTCACACAACATCTTTCGGGGGAGCATTACTACTCGTTACTTAATTGTCTGGATTTTCAAGGAAATGTGCATGGATAATCTTATAACCAATGGATAAAACCAAATCGGAAATAACCAATAAGATTAATCCCATTGGTTATTTAAAACTATGCTCATCCTTCCAAAGTTGGCGTTGAACACTATTATTTGCACTAATTTAAAGATCAGTTAATGCTCATGTTAAAAAAAATTAGAGCGTTTTCTTTGAATATCCAGAAAAAATTGAGTAACGATTATATAGTAATGCTAATTTTCAAGTTATAAAGCATAAACCCGAATTTAATGCAAAAACTGGATTGTTAAGCATGGAAGCACCAATTACAAAGAAAAATTGGCCAACTCAAACTATCTTCATTCAACTCAGTCACCCACAAACTTGAAATGGTTGCAACCATTTAAAAAAATATTAGTTTTTACAGTCAATGAACATGTATATCCAATGATATACATGCATTAAAATTTGTACTGCAATTAAAATTTGGTGACAACTTCAGAATACACTTGGAGCGTAATGGTTGCAACTACTAATGAGCCGCATGGCTCTAACAAGCATCGTCATATTATTCTTCTTTAGTTCATTCACACATGGGGTTTGGCACCTCCCAGTGATGGTTTGGTTGAACCCCGTGTTTAAACCCAACTGTTCACACGGTATTTTTAACCTATAATTTAGACTCTACCCAGATAAAAAATGAGTTTCAGGGTTAAACCCCCTGTTCAATCCCATACACACGGACTCTACTGGGGAATGGTCAAACTGTTTAAACCCCTAGGGAGTTGAACCCCCTGCCAAACCCCGTATGTGAACAAAGTAATTATTAAGGATACAACAGTCTTACAATATCCCTACCTTGTCAATCCTAAATATGATGTGTTTATAATGGATAAATTATAGTTTAAACACATGTAAGGAGAGACATAATGGTTTGAAGAATCCAACAGAGTAATAGCTGAAAACTATTAGGACATTATTTGTCATCATTACAGCTTGATATAATGTTAAAGAAAGAGGAACACGACATTATACATGCTGACTCCGCCATGTACCCTTAGAAATGAGTATTCCCAAATAAATTATTTATATAAAATAAGCTATTATTTTTACCACTATTTTGGGGGACAAAAGTGTCAAAGGTAAAAAGAGAGGGAAGTTGACAATCTTGCCTTATAGGGTTATATTATCTATGATTAAAAATAAATCATCTTTGTTTATAAAGCTATGCGTGTTAATTTAAAATGATTTCAAAATTATCAATCACAATTAAAGCTGTAATGAACTGTTCTTATTTGTTTAAGTTGATGGTACATTCAGTATCTTAAGGGCACAAGCTGTAACTTTCAAATGCCATTAATTTTACAATGTAAACAAGAGGCCTTAGGTCTCTTGGCCACTCTGCAGCCTCGGTCGTTATACGATGTTGGTGCTGGATCCTGCTTCACGGCAAAATGGTTGTTGTCCTTAATAAGTTTGTCATATTACTAGTTTATATAAGTGGCATACTGCCACGATATAAGTGAATTTTCAAATGTATTAGTCAAAAAACATTATTTGTTTATATTATATATGTCAATCGATAAAACCAAAACTAATAATTTTAATAAAACGTAACTTCATATATTTGTTCACCAAACTAAAAACTTTATTAAGTTTTGTGACATTTTACTGAGTCTTAATTGTGGGTTAATGACGTCACACATATTTCATAAACAATAGGGTTCAGAACATTAACAAGGTTGATTTTGGTAAAAAGTCAAAGCGTTTCGGTACAAGAGAAAGTGTTCCCATCAGTGAGTCCCCTTCTACAAAAAATCTACCCCCACTAAAACTCCTACCTCATAAGCTCATTTTTTTCTTTGACAATTTGCTAAAAACAAAACCAATTTGAGATTTTAAGTGAGCCTAATGTTTTCCTCAAAAGGCTCACTTATTGTTTTCCTCATTAATAAAAAATATTAAATTTAATGGAGCACACCACTTAGCGCTGCAGTTGTTTCCCTTGTTGACCAGCTGTTACTGTTTACTCCACAATCTTTACGTAGGTTATATGATCGGTGGGTAACACCACAAGACATTATAATGTGGTGTATTTAGAAGTCTCACACTAATTTCACCAAAACATTGTTTCTCCAAGAATGAAGTCATTAACTAGTAACATTAATGCACCTAACACTCCATAAAACAAGACGTGATCTTAAGCTATAAAATCATTCAGTTTAGATTTACTTTCTTAGAAGTTTTCCAATTTTTATGTTGTTTTCTATAATGATTCCCATATTATTTATTTTCAATTTAGGAAATTAGAAAGTGACAGCTATATATATATATATATAATATATATAAATATATATATATATATATATATATAATATTAATATATATATATATATATATATATATATAATATATATATATATATATATATATATATAATATATATATACATTATATAATATATAATATAAATGTATTTTATATTTATAATAGTTTGTGTCAGAATATAATAGACTTCAATGAATTCTAAATGTATTATTCGTTATTTAAACTATTTTAGTTTTAAACATTATGTTTGGTACGTTTTATTGTTAAAACATAACAGTAGCGCTGCGGACAGGATCTATTTGCAGAAGAATATAGATGAATCCAATTAAGTAAGTATTAATACGTAGACAGAATGATTCTGTCTAGTTTCGAATCTGATTCAAATCAGAGATTTCCTCTGATTGTTGACAAATTTCCTCTTTTGTTGACAAATCAGACGAAATGTCAGATTTTGTCAACAAACGAGCTTATAAAAGCTGTCTTAGAGCAAAATAGAAGTTGAAACTTGCTTACTACAGAATTCAAATAGTCCCGAGACAGATAGATAGCTCTGAAACTAAAACTTCCCCTAGAGGGGTGTCTGGGTTATGTTTTGAAAAATTTGATGAGACTTTAGAGACATTTGAAACGTATCTAGAGCATTTAACATTATATCTAGAGTATTATAGAGCCAAAACATTAGTATCTATATTAAGTCCAGATAAATTTACGCTACTGAAAAGTCTTCTCTATCCGGAGTCCTACAAAGATAAAACTTTTAATTAACCATTTACATCCCCGACCTCACATAATTCCAAGTCGATATGCCTTATTTAATTGCAAGCAACGAGAAGGGGAGAGTTTATCTGTGTACTTGTCAGAACTGAGAAAACTCACGTCTTTTTGCTACTAATATAAAATACATAAGAAAATAGAGCTGTCACTTTCTAATTTCCTAAATATAAAAATTATTCATATCTTTTTCCAATTGGTCATGGCAATAAGAAAAGTTATTTTGCTAACATATAACTAGAAATAAGATACATATACTAGAATAAAGATAGCAATGTAAAACAATAATTTTGTACTTATCCCTTATACTTTTTAACTACAATAATAAACAACCAATAAATAAACAGGACTAACTACATATAAAATAAGATTCAATATCAAAAATAAGTTTAAACAAGTATTAACAACTAGATTTGGTAATCGAACATTATAAACTAGAAAAACAATAGTTAACAAACTAATCAAATAAGTAAGATTTAAAAAATAAAAAATCATTAAGTTTTTACTTTATATCTTAACAACATTATTATTTCCACTTAATTCTAGAAACATTAATAATATTTTCTTGCCAACAATTAATTAAGTGAATGTTATACATTGGTCCATATGATTAAAACAATACATTTCACATCAGAATATATAATTCAAACCCCATTTTACATCCTGCATGAGATATCAGTTACTAATTTATTAAAATTTAATTTTAAATATTTAAAATTAAATATTTTACAAATATTTAATAAACTATAATTCTTTTATATGATTAAGTTTTAACAATGACCTAATTTACACAATTAATAACAAAATCTCACAAATGACTGGTTGCATTTATAAATAATGTACCAATGGCTTTTATCAATAACTAGACAGAAGTTGATGTCAAACTTGTGTCTTTAATACAAAGAGACTAATACTTAAAGGGTGGACATGGCAGAATAGCTCAGTGATAAAGGGTCTTGAAGTGAAACAGCTTCCACTAGGTGCCATAACTGTACTTACCCCTACTATAGTCTCCCAAGAGAGAGACTAGAGACTACCCACCCCTTAACAAACGGTGGACATTTTTCAGTGACGCCACACTAAACCACTTTATATAACACAGACAATTAAAGAATATCTGCAATAGATAATAATTAAAAACATATTTTAAATTTAATTCACATAAATTGAGACAAAATAGTGGAAAATAATCTAATATTTACTTTGGATTGTAATTATTATGAAAAATAAAAAAATGACATTACCAATGTACAGTTATGGCACCTAGCTCAACCCAAGGAATGATAAGAGCTGTTGTAACCTCCCTCTAAGTATCTGTCTCTTAGCTTTAATATAACCTAAATAACAGATATAATTTCACAACACAGGGAATGACATAAAAACAATTAACCTGAATGTTTACCCTCAGTTTTCACGCTCTTTACTATAGTAGGGATACCTCCATTATTGTTATCTATTAAACAGATACCCAGAAGTCAAGAGCATATTTTATCTGCATTGCTAACATACCA
>JACMZG010000022.1:27522635-27540831 GCA_018340805.1 Microvelia longipes
GATTAAGTGTAAATATTTGATTATAAAACAAATTCTAAACATTCAACATTGCTTTGAAATTCATTACAACAACAAATCATATTTTTAATTATAATTAATCTAATTTAATTGATATTTTCAGATACAAATTTATGGACTTTTGATAAATATTATTTTTATTATTTTTCAATCATAAAAGTTTTATTTTATTTATGAAATAAAAACATTAAATATGAACCTAATTAAATTAGTTAATTAAAACAAAAAATAGTTTATGATTATATAACACAACATTCAGTTTAACAAGTCAACCCTCCAGCAGGTTTTGTATTTTTATAACAAAAAGTATAAAAAAAAGGTTTCCCTAAGAAGGCAGTCTTTAACCTACTTTATTTTACATATTTGTTAAAAAAATATGATTCTTTCTCTTTGTTCCTTCCACTAAAAACTGAACAAGAAGTTAAAACAAAGCTTCATTTTTTTATGAAAATTCGATAAACAAAAACATGAGCCACTTGCTTTGCATTTAATAATAATACTCAATACTCCAGATGAAAGTTAAGCTTGTAGTCAATAATCTATTATATTAAAAATATTGATATAACAATTAATTAAAATTTAAAATATAAAAAACCTGACAGGATTCTTTTTCTATCAAAAGCTATCAGTACAAAGCAGCACTAGTCTAATCACTTCTTGGTCAGCCTTTAGATTAATACAAAATATATTTTTTAAATAAAATACATTTTTAATATTATATAAATTGTAACATTTTGCAACAAAAATTGGTGTGTTAAAATAGGTTTTCTTTAATATTTTTAGTACATTAAATAATAAGCATAATTAACTAAAATATACATTTAATTCAATATTTTGTTTAAGTCAAGAAATTAATTAAATGATTTAAAAGCAAAAATTTTAAACAAATCGGAGTAATAAAATAAGTCTCTACACTAATGTAATATTCATTTAAAATAAAGCATAACTGGCTTTCATGCAGCTAAAGGTATCAGTGCCAATGAGATAACACGAAGCTAGATTTTGAGTCTCCTCGCTGTTGACAGTTATAAGACTCATAACAGACAACACTCTTAATGAGTCTTAACAGTAAACAGTAAGAAAAGACTCAAAACCTAGCCTTCTAACCTCTCACCAGCACTGATGATGACCTTTACTTGATTGAAAGCTAGTTGTGCCTTATTTTAAATGAATATTACATCAGTTGAGAGACTTATTTTGAAACTCTAATCATGATTAACTCCTTTAGCGGTCATGTTTTGAACCCTGAATAAAAAATGTTGCAAGTCATTATGTACAGCCTTACAATGATCTTTGGAATGAATAAAAATATATATAGAAAAAAAACATTTATCCATTACAACCTAGTCAAAATAACAAAACAACTGCACCTGAATTAATAAACTGCATAAGCTTTTATATACAACGCACCTGAATTGTTACCTGAGGAATTAAATTTTTTTTAATAAATATAAAGCAATGAATTAAATTGAACAAAATTAGTGCAAGTTCATTTTTAAAAGGTTATTAATTCATTACTAGTTAACTAATTTAACAGTTCATTGCTGTTTAATTATTTACCAGGAAAATGTTTAAAAGAAAACTTCAAAATCAAGAAATATGTTTGTGCTTTTTACTATAGTGGAATATAGAAACAATTAAATAGACTCCCCTCAAAAACTAGCACCAGTTTAGAAAACTTAATTATTCAAAATGGCAGCTAGTTAAAATAACAACACATATGAAAAATAAATGTCAAAATATTGAACAAACCCCATAGATAAAAAATATTAACATAGATGGTTCACTCAAAGATTTTTAAAAAAAAAATAGTTATGGGATGCAGGAGCTCAAGTAGTACAATCTAGTGTTGGACAGCGTGAACTGTCAGATATTTTTTAACCAAACACGAGCTGATGGAGTAATCAAGTTCTTCCATCCGCTATTCAGCGCTAGAATGATGAGGAGTCGATGGATGAGTGATCCCAAATAAGATCTATATGAATTTCGTATAAATTGGTAAAAAGTGAAAAATTAAATTGTTCACTCCTTATTCCCCCCCCCCCCATACTGTTCCCCCTTGGATTCGAATATCAATGTCAATATATCCAATGTCAATATCCAATGTCAATGTTGAATTATTTGTGTTTCCTTAACTTATCCGTTTGCACCAACCCGAGATGTTATATTCAGACAGCAAATTTTAATCTTAAGTCTAAAATAATCAAAATAAATTATTGTTATTTTTTTAAGAAAACGGTGGTGCTGCTTCGCGTGATGAGGCCCCCAAGTTTTGAAAAACAAAAATACATCGCGAATACTACAGCATACCATAGATCTTTGTTTACTTTTATTTTATTTTACAAAACGATTGGCAACTGTTTGTATTTAAAAAATACTACAGCACAATCTTTTAGAGAATAGAGCAAATAGATTTTTACTAATAGCGCTATTCAAGACACTAGTGATGAGGCCCCCAACTTAAATCATAAACAAAAACTTGTCAATTGAGTGTTCCTACTACACTCGGGAGTGAACCATCTATGTTAATATTGTTTATCTATGACAAACCCTTTGTGCAGTTTTATTGTTGTATGAATTACAATCACACAAAATAACCTTCATTTATGACAGGCAACATGATACTTGCAAATTTTCCTCAACAATAACTCAAGGCGCCAAAGTAGCCTTAATGGCCAAAAATTTATTTTTTGACAGCCCGAAGTACTTAATTAAAGTCACTTATTGGTTCTATCCCACTATATTTCTTACAAACAAATTGTAACACTTTGATTTCACAAATAAATACTTATATTAAGTAATAACATATAAATAATAACCAGACTAGCTTAAAAAGAACACAAGTTAACCTAAGAGATTTTTAACTGGCTCAAGTATCATAGGTAAGTATAGGACCAGTATTAGTTTGGAGTGATTTGCTAGACAAACCATCCGTTCATCAACATTGCAGACTTTTAAAGATATTTTATACAGGGGCATACTCAGTTTTAACAGGCATTACCAGTAAAGATATAAGTGCATAGACCTGGCAGTTTCTGTGTCATATCATTATAGTATGACACACAATTATAATCAGTTGACAGTGTGGGAAAATAGTGTTGAGGAACCAATGATGTTGGTCCGATATAAAATTGTGGCGTGGTTTAACAGCCAGGACCCATTATTTTCCCACGTTGTCAAATGATTTTAGCCGTGTTTTATACTATAAACTCTTATTATATCCATGTGCTATATAGGAAAATAACAACTGATTATATCCTATTATAGGAAAATAAGAGGTCTAATAACAACAACACTGGCCTCAGGGTAGCTTCCCAGTATTAAAAGTTGAGGAGGGAATAGAGGAGACTCTGCTGTATGTAATACTCGACAATGTATAGATTTTTGTAATTAGGAGCCCAAGCAGAATAGACCTCCCTCCCCCCATTTCACACTCTATAGTCAAGAGGTAGGTCCTATGACAGTAGTTTTTTTTATTAAAAAATGCTAAAATAGCTCACTCAAAAGCTGGATCCCGATACACCAGAATATGCCCGCCCAAATTATCAGTATCAGCTGATATAATGATAACCAGTTTTATTACAGCTGATATAATAATAAACATATCAGTATCTGCTGATGTAAAAATTAACAATTCACATTTTTCAATTTTGTTTTAAAACGGTAAATTAAATTTTAGTCACTGATAATAATTAAATGTCATTATTAAACTTTTTTGTCAAATATGGAAGTTAAAAAAATTATAAATTCAATTTTCATATTATGAGTCTATTGCATCAGCTAATTACAAATAACACTGATTACTAAGATAACATATTTAAGCTCGAATCCACAAGAGTGTACAGGCTACAGTATCAAAAATGTAGCTGTAGCTTTTTAAAAATGTTCAGCTGCCTCTATTCCTCTATCACACTGAGGTCAAATCTTATTTTCCAATACGTATCCTCATAATCATCAAAAGATACCATTCATCTCAATGGCATAACTACCATATATTTTGGCAACAATTTTCATAATAAACTTAAACAATTAAATTTAATGAAAACTATTCTGAATCACAATCTTTAGACCTGCTGTCAGAACATTAATAATAAACCTACAAACTTATGAATTCAACATTTGATCTCTATCTCTCATTTATCACAGATCAAACAAAAATAACTACATCAAAAAATACCAAAAAAACTTAAAACAATACAAACAGCACAGTATTGTTTAAAATAAAAACTAAGTAAGCCCCACTGGTTTTCCACTGTTATTCAATTTTAATCATGCTGTATTTTGAAATGTGCTATTTGTAATTTATGTTTAAAAATTTAAAGTTACGCCAAAGAACCTAAATTAAAAAAAAAAACTTTTTAGTTAAAGTTATTCTGATATTTTTCAAGTAAAGTTTTTATTTCGGCTTCAGCAACTCTATCCTGGAACACAAAAGAAGAAATTAAGTCAGAATAATAAATATCAGAGTAAATAATTGATAACAAAAGTGTGATGAATGTTATAACTTGTATATAGGTTTCGTAGTTTTTCCTAATTTTTCACTATAATTAATTTTAGGGAGTTTAAACTCAATAAAGTTACTTAAATGGGATGTAACGAGTTTTTAATTTAAATAAACTGATAAGAACTATATTGTGAAAATCACAATATATTGTTTTAATTAATTTATTGCTTATTTATTGTTTTTATTAATTAAATATATATTTCAGGACATCGCACAGGCTCGGAACCACTGGCTTAACTTCCCTATCCAAGGTTGGCACTTGAAAGGGTTTCCATCCCTCACAGGAAAATCCTAGAGGCCCCAGAGAAACCAAAAGCCATTGACTCAACTAAATAGAAGCCTTCGAGATATCTATCTGATAAAAATCTTTTTGTCAATACCCTTAATGAGCAAATATAGATATGTAACTCACACCTCTTCAAGCTGCTTCATCAGATACAAGGGAGCATTACCTAACATACAAAACTTCATCAAACAAGCCAAACTATATAAAAAAAAAAGTTTGGGCAATTTTTGTGAGAACTTCGTGTGATTTTTAGTGTTTACCTTTAAAATATTATATAGTATTTGTTTTATTTTTGTTAATGTCTAAAGGTGGTGTCAAAACTGAAATATATTACATTTTATTTTTAAATTATTGTTCAACTTAGGTCTACATTTTATCCTTTTCATAACTGAAATATATTATAAGTAACAGAGAGGCATATTACAACTACTCTTGGTGGGGAAAGGCATATACCAATTTAGTAAGACCAATTAGCCCTTTTAAAACAATGTTAAATATAATCAAATACCAAATATATTAAAACCAAATCTCTATGTCACAGTAAATGAGACCAAAGTAAGAGAAAAATATTTATTAATTATTCTGAAACATATAAAGATTTCTGTAACCAAACCCTATACCTATTTGATTTATTTAAATTCTCTTTATTTATTTAAAATCAATATTTAAGGCAACATTTTATGAGTTTTGGTTGAATTGTATGTTATAATCATTTCAAAAGAAATAAACTTTTAAATATCATTTTCCATTGATGTAAGTAAGTTTCGTAAGGATATGAAATTTAGAAAATGATTCACCTCCTCATAAGATAGCCTACGGGTTACCTTTGTCTAGCAGACTATTACAATAATACGTAATAAAAAATAATAAGATTGTTTATTTCCACCAAAAAAATACATATTTTAAAAAATATTTTTTACATTTGATTTTCCAAAAACACATTGTACTATTATATTTATGTTTAATTAATAATTTGACTAGGGCCCTCATTAGGAGTTAAAACTCCTAGAGCGGGGGTCTAGGATTTTTATAAGTGAGTGAACATTTTCCTCTGATTTTCTAATTTCTTGTTCAAGCTCTAAACTTAATACCCCTAAAAGCTAATTAAACTTTTAAAAGTGATATTTTCCCATTATTTTTAATAAATGAAAATAGATCATACCTCAGGAGAACTAACTTGGACATCTTTAGCCTTACTTAACCAGCTGATACTTGTAGATACATCATTCAAATTTAAATAGCATTTAGCTATTAACAGCCTATTTTCTTTCCAAGGTTCCCTAGTTAACTCCTCAGCTCTAAACAGAGATTCCAAAGTTTCTTCAAATGTTGCTTCAGGTATTTCTCCAAATAGAGTTGAAGCAACTTTCCTTTCAAACCATGTTAATGTTGCAACCTGTATCAAGTAAAGGAATTAAATAAAATAACACTTTAATTTAATTAAAGGATTTGTTTCTGGATAGCACAATTTTGGTTTCAGATTTATAGTGGAAACACATTATTTCCAACCTAATTTACTGAATTTACATAAATTATATACGGAGGTCTGCCTCCATGGCCGTGATCGTAAAGGCGTTCGATTTCGGCATCGTTGGTCCGGGGTTCGCAGCCCGGGCTATGCTCTAAGATTTTATGAATAGTATTTGTATTAAAATGATTTCGCCAACTTTAATTAATTCTTAGAGTGAAGTAGATGCAACCCACCTGAGGTGGTTCCTGCAGGGTGAATACCCTGATGGGCCGGAAGGCCCTTAAACTGGCATTTTATTTTTATATATTATATACAATACTATATACTAAATTTACTAATGTAACTAAAATCTGTTTCAATTTAAAAAATCAAGTTTTTTAAAGAATTTTGACAGTACACAAAATAGTTTAATAGAGAGTTTAGAAGTTAAAACCAAGTTTAGTTCTAAAAATGGTAATAGTCTTACTTCGGTAACCACCATATCCCATTGTTTAATTCATGTAAAACCTTTTGGATTACCTTTTTCTTGCTTCCTTGAACCTTAGAGGGCAACTTTCCTTTAAACTCACTACAAATTATAGAAAAGTAACGAGATCTGTGCATCGTATCTCACCGACACACATATGGGATACATGGGAACTAGGGAGTTTTAAGGGCCAGGAACTTATGTATGACACGCTCACTTAAGCTAGTTATTAAAAGGAACACAAAATAATGAAATTACTTAAGTTATATTTAAGTATTTAATAAAATATTTGGAGCACAAAAATCTAAAAAAATAAACTGCTATTATGGATTTGAGTTATTGTTGATCTCTTTTATTATTGTCATAAACTGAATATGGCAGAAAACAAAACAAAAAAAATTGTCTAGAGACTAACCTGGTGCAATGTAGCAAACTTTTTATGTTTCTACATCTAATCAAATGAATATTTTACTAAACACTTAATATTCCTTAGTCATGTAAATTTTGGACAAAAGAGTATCATACACTACAGATTTTCCTTTGTCGAATATATGATTTAGCCAAGGAAAATAACCACCACTTAATATTTTTTTGTTGAATAAATTTTGGCTTTACTGAAGTAAGACTTTTACTGTATAACTTGTAAAAGAGTTCACTTTTCTTTCGCCATATTTCTTTCTCTACTTTGTACTACTGTAAGATTTTTTTTACTAATATGCTACCTTACTAACACTAATTATTCTTAGTCTCTTCAAGAAGAAGTTTTAACTGGATTCTCCTGTAATAAATCACACTTTGCGTTGAATAGTCACTATTATTGATCGAGAAATATTTGTACATCACAAAATGATAACAAAGCTTTTAACATATATATCACAATATACAAAGCATAAAAGCAAAATAAGCTTATTAAAATCAAGGGATATAATTATTAAATAATTATTATTACACTAAAAAAGGCTGGGAAAAACTCATTTTATTCTTTAAATATTTGGTAAATAAATCAAGTTTGTTTCTTACCTCAAACTTAAACCTGCCGAGAAGATGATGGAGGGTTGCATCCTCAGGATCTAACTCTAATGCCTTCTCAACATGCTTTTTAAACTCTAAACCATCTTTGACTTTCTCTTTATGAGATAAATTTTGAGATCTAGCACCAATACAGATTGCAAACCATTTGTGGGCATCTGAAGATCTAGGAGCATATTTCAAACATTCTTCAGCATAAGTGACACCTAAAAAAATATATGTTTGAACAATCATTCAAATTTAAAATTTGGTTTTTCCTCTACAGCCACACCATCTTACAAATGGTTAAAGCTCTGAGCAAATAAAAATGAGATAAAAACAAATGAGTAAAAACACATAAGGCTCAGGAACAACAGACAATACTTTAAACACTGAAAAATTGCAATGCCCCAAAACTAATCAAAACATAAAAACACTCGTATTAGAACTGACTTAAAATAGAATTCTTGATCAGTCCCAGGTACGCTACCAGAGGACCAGCTTGACAATATTTCACATTTATCCTTACATAAAGTTTTAAATTTTCTTTTAATGTTTATTGCTAAATATATATATAAATATTTATATATATTATATATATTATAATATATATATATATATATTATATATAATATATATATATATATTACGCTTTAACCCGTAGGGTCTCACTCAACATTAGCCCTGATTGTGCACATCCAATCATCTAGGAACCCCCTCCGTACATGGTAGCACATATAACCAGTTCACAGTGTTGTAGTTCATCCAGCCCAACCAGACTCTATCCAAACTCACTGCTCTGGCTAGTGTTCTGCGACTAGTTCACAATGTGCCATCATCTAGACCAGCTAGACTCTGGCTAGGCTCACGCTCTGGCTAGCGCCGACTACTAGTTCACTGTGTGCTTGTTATCTATCTTACTAGCTCCTCTGATCACATTAGTCTCACTTGACCTCGTCCTTCCAGTCCACCATCTCATCAGTTCCACAACACAACCAACTCTAGCTAGGCTCACCGCTCTGGCCAGTCCCGGCGCCACCCGACAAAGAACCCAGCACCCAGATCAAGCGTGCACAAAACTCATTCTATAGCCCTGACCTGAAAGTCAAAGCTTCCGCAGTGCTATTAGGAGACGTCTCTTCAAGAACCGAGCACTTTGTTCCTAGTCACTTACGTTACCGTGTCGCCGCATCACTTTCACTGACTAAGTTTTCGGACATACAAAGCTCAGTATATCTTTCTTCATCCCCCAGCCCGCAGAACATTAACTTTTCGTGAGCTGGAGACAACGGAAACGTGGATCCAGACTGTCTCAGATGAAAACTAGATCCAACCCCGCATTGCGTATTAGTAGCCAAGGAAACCAATTTCAACCCTGGCTGGGTTGGCCGGCCTGAATTCAAGACCTCCCGAGCTGTACGGTACAAGGGATAACCATCATATGAGGTCCTCCCCCGGCAATTTGTACCCTCGACCTCCAGGTAGAAAGGCAAGCGCTCTACAACGGAGCTACCGACTCGGTCATCATGCTAATATTAAATAATCTACTAATTTCATAGTCATTTACAGTGTTTAAAAAATATCAACAAAACTGAGCTATGGTTTGGGTCATGAGGAGAGGTTATTTATTTACACACACACACAATATATATAATATATATACATATTATATATATAAAAAAATTAATAATAAAAATATATATATATAATAACATATAATATATAATATATATATATAATATAATATATATATATATTATAAATATATATAATATATGGTTATACAATTATGATTATTTTAAACCATAAGAGGTAGTAATGATCAAAATATAGACCAATAGTTTTTGAGCTTTATTTCTTTGTACTGTACTACAATAATCAACTCAAAATGTGAATAAATTCTTTAATAGTAAAATAAATTTATATGTTTAAATAAATGAATTGTTTTAAATAATAAATAAATAAATGATAATATATATACCCTTGTTAAGGAAATCTTGTCTTTTAGGTACATCATTTTCTATATCTGAATTACATGATATGGCGACAGACTTAGCTAACCTCCAAACACATCAGGATCATTAGGAGTCTATAACAAATAAGACATTAGTAGCTAGAAAAATAGTGACAACAAATAGAAATTATTTAGAAGACCTTTTTTTTAGGGTACAAGATTGTAGCCAAGGTAGGTTGTTTATCTATGAATTTCCAGTAGAGTATGATATTAATATAAATATATACCATATAATAAATACTTAATCATATCAAATATGGATATGGGTCTAGGATATTGCAGGGGTAGTTAGTACATCGTAAAAGTCTGGTCTATCGCCGAAAGTAAAGAAATAATTTTTTGCATTAATAAGATCTCACTTGTCGGTTGTAAAATTTAACCTTACAACCACGGTGTAAATTGGTAAGTAAAGTAAAATTTAAATATTTATTTAATTACTGACTGAGCCCCCAAAAAATTATATGCAACATGCCCTAAAGCAATTTTATTGCTTTAGAAATTAATTATTGACTTGCTCCTCTCGTGATAGAACAAATTGTTGCAGCATTAAAAACTCATTTACAGCATAATTACATATATTACTATTTATTGATAGTAATAAATTGAGAGGTCCACACAGGTTTTTTCGCTTCTATCTCGAAAGTATTAATTGTATAAAAATAAAAGAGGCTGTTTTCCAAGATCATAGACACCTCTTTAATTAATATATTACAAGAGAATCATCCGCAAAGTAACCAAAGTACACACTTTTAAAGATTAAAGTTTATTTTATTTTTTATCTTTTAAAACAGTTTTTTCAAATCTGGCAAAAATATAGTCACCATTATCACGTTATCACCCATTAGTCACCGTTTAACACCATTATTTTTGAGCGTAGTTTTTTCAATATGTTAAAAAATCTCTGACTTTTACACTTCAGCACTTTTCAAATATTCAAAAAAATCAAGAGTAAAAATATAAAGGTCTATTCCATCGGTAGAGGATATGGCATTTTAGTTTAGATGTGGCGCTTCTAAACGAACCCCACTTTAGCAAAGAGCAAGCCTTTTACTTACGATGTACTAACTACCCCAAATATCCCACAACCATTATGCGTATGTAGATAAAAACCATAGGCCTCCCGGACTATCAACTCATAAAATAAGCTGATAGTACTATCAATTGTGTAAACATGAAAAAAAATAATTGCATTACAGAATACTTTTAAAAAATGATACACCAGAAGATACATTTCCAGACAAAACTATTGTTTATTTTTTACCTTATCTTGGAAAGCGTAAAACATTAACACAATACCTTCTAAGAAGATCAGAAGAATCCCATAGCTAGTGTACAAGTCCAGTACCTTCCTCAACAGTTTACTATTTCATCAACTAGACCTAAACCCCGCTGCTCAGACAGGCAAGTCTGCAACAACAATACTACTCATTAAAACCCACATGCCTGTTTAAAAATGTAGGAAAACAATTTCCAGTAGAACAATCAGAACAATAAACCCGTTAATTTAAGTTTAATTTCCTCATATTCAAATTTATCCATAGTATAAGAAAAATATGTTAAAAAACCAAAAACCGTCACCATAATTAACCACCAGGGGTTTTACAAAGCAGTTGTAGTTTCACAAATTGTCTGTATGTGTTCACATCTATCCCAGGGAATATCAGAGATGTAAAACGGGTAACAAAAACGAAAATCTTTCTTCAAATCAAATCAAGAAATAAAATTATAGGTCAGCAACCTGCAATAATACCAACAAAAATAGAAATCATAAAATGCAGAAAAAAAATTGATGGAGAGCTGCATTATCAATATAAAACTAATCAATTTGCCAAGTTTATTAATGTTACCAAATGACTGTGTACTTCAAAAATTGAACAAATCGAAAAAATATAATGAGTGAAATCATACAAGTGTATAGCTACGTCGTAAAAATACAGCCAATTGTTTAATATGGCAAGTAATCCTTTATGATTTTGCAGATCGTAGTAGCTCAGCAACTACAAGGTCGATCGCCTGATGGTGACGATGAAAAAATGTATGTAAAGTACTATTGAGGACCAGCAAAACAGTTAATAGTTAAAAAGATAAATTGGTAATGAAATACTAGGAAAGCGAAGCAATCCGAAAAAGGAAGGAGAATTGTAGTAGGAAAAGGTCCGGGACTTCGTAACCGAATGTTATATATGAACACAGGCAAAATCAGTTGACAGCATGGAAAAAATCCAAGAGTCAATGGGTATTCCGGATAAACACACCTACCATATCAAATCAACCAACTCATGCTTCCTAGCACTATTTCCAGCGGCACTGATTTTACTCTGTAAACTATAGTAGAGGAAAGAAACAAAATTTTAGACCAAATAATAATAGCCAGACCAACTCTAAAATGGAAAACTAAAAATTTACTACATTATAAAAAAGATGTAAGAAAATAGAGAAAAAGAAAATATTTTTAACCAACCTCTGACAAAGAAACAATTTTATAATACAAGAGCTTTCTGGCTTAAGCAGCAAATATATACTATCCAATAGTAAACAAATTTACCCCCGCCTCCCTCTATTCAAGAAGTCAAAGAATCATCATTTCTGGCTCCGCATACACAGAAAACACCGTCTCAGCCCAGACTGATAGGCCTCCCTCCCTTCTTTCACTGCTTCTGCAACCTTCTGCAACATTAAATAGTCAGAAAACAACAATACAAACAAATTATTAGTAAAGAAGAAATCAAACAACCTCAATTTATACAGCTCTTACCATCAAAGGAATTAAAAACAAACATAATCAAAAATAAGTTAAGTAAACGCAAAAAACTCTCTGGCCGCTCTTGCGTTAGAGATATATAAACAGAAAACAATTTGGAGTACAAATAGGCTGGTCCTTTTAAAATTATTCTCGGACAAAGACCTTGTGAGATATTGACTTAAAACCAAGAATTATAAAATGCATGCCAATACAAAACTATAATTTACAATACACATCTTCAAAAATGAAAAAATCCAAATGAAGGAGAATTTGTAAAAAAAATAAGTACCGAAAACGAACCAAGAATCCATGATTTTAGTAGATCATAAATTAAACAGCACGACGTGTCTTGCCTAGATGGGACCACTGGGAAGAAACAGATTGTATGTATCTAGACTCAAGGGAGCAAGTCCGAAAACGGCAGTATAAATCTAATGACTTGATTTCTGGAGATAACGGAACGAACCGATGTGATAGGAAAATGCTGAATCCCTACCCATTTTTACCTTAAGAAAGTTAAAACTACAAAAATTGGCACGGTAGTCCGCATTCCGCAATTCATTAGTAATGAGTTGTCCGTCTAAAATAACCATCTTAGCGTAAGGTCCGGTATGCTTATACCTTGACTACTAATTTCAAGAAAGCACAAAACCATAAAAGAACGACCTAATAAGCAAACACACAGTTAAAATAATGGTGCAACCGGCCACATTGGAGGCATAAGATAACCAACGTAATATAACACATGATAAAAAAAAATACAGAAACAATAATTAGACTAACTTGAATATATTAACGCATGTTCAAAACATAAACCTCACCTGAGCACGATATGTTAAGGAGAAAACACNTAGTAATGAGTGTTTCCGTGCTTAATAATCCATTTCTAGCGTAAGGTTCCGGTTTATGCTTTATAACTTGAGCAGTTACTAAATTTTCAAAGGAAATGCGCTAAAACATTAAAAGAAAGACTCTAATTAAGCAACACACTAGTTTAAATAATGGTGGCACTGCCAATTTTGGAGGCATAGATTTGTATAACCAACAGTATAATTATACACATTTTAAAAAAAAAATACAGAAACAATTAATTAGACGTAGAGCTTGATAATTATGTAACTGCATGGGTTATAAAGCATAAACCTGAACCTTGAGCAAGAAATGGATTGTTAAGGATGAAAAATTCATTCCAAAGGAATTTACAGACATGGGACACCGCCAGAAATATTTGCAGTGTGTGAGGAAAATTAAAAAATAAATATGAATAGTACTTACTTTAAAGATTCTAATTCACGTTTAAGTTCCGTAATACAGAAATCTAAATTGGCAACTTCTTTCTGTAACAATATTCGTCTCTTTTCTCTAAAGAACTGGTCATAAAGAAACACACCTGCAGCCCCGATCATAACCCCTGCTCCTACAGCTACGGGGATCACGCTTTTTAGTAATGAAGTATTCATTGTCGACTCCGTTTTAGCAACAACTATAAAAATACAGAATGAAGATTTTTATACATACATTATTTTGTAAAGGTTTACAATAAATGCAAATGCATTTATTTTAAACCACAAAATAATAGTGTAAGCAATAAAATAATACAACATTGAAAAGAGACAATAGAAACTGCTGGTACAATCTCTCACTAAACTGTACACTACAAAATAGAGCGTACAGTCCAAATTGGAGTCGGGTCCACGGTGAGAGGAAGAGTCAGAAAATTATATCAACAGAGGACACCTTACTTTTACATCACTTTATCTACAGTTGAGCAAATAATGATACTTGCTTGAATCAACCACACTATGAGAAACGCTATTTAGTCTGGACTTGAATCAAACATTTAATCTTGATGAACATGGTAGAAGTAACAGGAACTACGGTAAGTAGTGGGAGGAGTATGATATGGGGTTTCCAGAATGAAATGTACCAGAGTTCAATTGGATGAAGTGTATTACATCTCATATGGTATTCTAGTAAGAAAGTACATTCTTAATACTTAATAGATGAAGTTAATTTGGAGGGGAATCGAAGAAGAAGAGGAAGTCTACAAACTCAACTAGTATTTGTGTAAATGAAAGGGATCTCTGTATCTCTGTTGTTTAAGATTAGAGGCTATGCTCATAACTGTTTGTATCAGTCAGAATTGTTAAATATTATTCATTTTCAAGCAAAGAGACGTATACTCCTATAGAGAGGACTAGGCTTGAAGAGCACAGTGATAAAGGGTTTGGTAATGAGGCAATATCGATTGGGTACAACTTGTCTACAACTATTGGCACACAAATTTATAATGAACCCTATTAACGGAAGGCATTTTTCAGAGATGACACATTAAATTACTTTTAACAACACAGATATATTTAAAGAATCTATGCAATAGATAATAATTTTAATTTCATGTAACTTCATTAATGGCAAAATAGTTCAAAAAATAATGTGATATTTGCATGGAATTATAATTTATTATGAAAAACCAAAAAATGATGTCACAGATGTACAGTTATGGTAACAAGCTATTCCGTCAATGAAAAGAGCCCTTGTATCCTGCAAAAGTACGATTCTCTTAGTTTTTAAGAAATAATAAAATGAACAATAAATAATTTGTTTATGTTTACAACAAAGAATATAATAGGTATAGAAAGGTATATGAGAGTGAGACAAAAGGTAGGGGTAAACACAGTGCTGGCTTTTAGCAGTAGCTAGGGAACTAACCTTCCTTACTAAAACAATCTTTTTTTAAGTTATTATCTTGTTCTTTATTACCACTAAAACACCAAGAGAATCTATTTGAAATTGGTAATTATCATCAAAAGAAAATAATTGAATAAATCAGTAAACAGCCAGGACTAATTTGCAAAAGAACCGATGGGGGCACATTCTAGTAGTTAACATATACTTTAAATAAACATATACTTTGTTTACACGCTGGGTTTGGTGTTCAACCCCAATCGTTCTAATGGTATTTTTTTAAACTTTACCTCGATAAAAAATGAAAGGGTTAAACCCTGTACACACGACAACTGCCATGGGGGATGAACCTCCTGCACAAGACCCCGTGTGTCCAAAATAATATATCTTACGACCATCTTTGTTTACCAATATATTCTTTGGTTTACACTAACATTTTAACAGAGTGGTAAGCAATAAATGAGGAGCTCATGTGCACAACTATGCTCGATACTGCTTTGCTTGTCCTGGGTTTTTTGAAAGAGATTAGACTTCCTCTTCTCCTTCCATCCCCCCTCTCAAATAGAGTATAATAGAAATATTCCGTCTGTGAATTTCTAGAGCTTAGGGGTTTAACTGCTTCTTGTATAACTTGTTTATATGTATAATATATCCCTCCAGCGCCGTGTAGAACACAGATTATTTAATTAATTGCTAAATAAGTAAACAATACTTTCTGCCTAAGTATATATAAGTAAAAACTGTTTGTAATTATGCCTTATAAATATTTATACCGAATTTTATTTATACTTTACAAATAAAGATACCGAGAAGTTTACTCCAATGAAAAAGTAAAGCCCTTGTCCCTTATCAACGAAAAGAAACAACTTGTATTGATCTTTCCCGTAAAAATAAACTTACCTTGAATCCACTGCAACAAGAATTAAATTTAAAAGTTTAAAACTGTAATAATTACAACAATTGTAAGACGTATATAACTTTTTTACATTTTTAAGCAAATATCAACAGGTACTACAGGACAAGCATTTTATATCGACTGACTGACTAAAGATGAAGGAAATGACTATATAAGCTTTAAATTACATACAAAGCTTTAAAATAAAATAACAACTGCAACTAAAACCATTAATAATTCATAAAAATTAATATTATAATAAGCATAAATACATAAAAATTAAAAATATAAAATTAAAAATTCAAATAAATTTGAGAAACTTCATCTTCATAACCACTGAGAAGGTTTTTGTTGAGGTTATTTTTCAATCGATCACGTGACTGTTATTAGCGCTGTGTGCGGTTATACTCAAAAGTAATTGTCGCGAAAAAGATAAGGAATGATCTATGAAATGGACTTTTATTAATTAAACTAACTTTGTACCATATTAGCTTAATTTCTAGATCAAAGTAGTTTAATTTATAATATTACAAAGAAATCAGACGATTTTTCCAAAGTTTAACTATACTAAAGCTATAATTAGAGTGCCTATATATTAGACATGATATACAGCCACTCTAGTTTAAATATACGTCAAATCATATTATTATATCATGCAGCAAATATTATAACATATATTCTCCAGAGTATAAATGTTATGTAAACTTTATATGAACATAAAAATTAAAACATAGTCTACCTAAGTTTAAAATCATACATAAACACACACGCACAGAAAATTATATATATATAAAATATTCACAAACCCGCCTCCAAAAAAGACACTCCTCTTTAACACCTAAATATCAGGTTATAAATTCGCCAAAATTATTTTTTTAAAATAATTATAATTGCCAGGGAGAATAGAATAATAATTGATAATAATGATAATAATAATACTAATAATAATAATAATTGAATATATAAGATAATTGAAAATAATAATAATTATTTAATATGAAAAAAAATTAAGTTGGCTATTCTGATTTTTACTCATTCGGGATTTCTGACAAATTTCACTTCACCTCCGTGCTTTCTTTCAATTTTAAACTAAATAAAATTAGAATTATGTGTTAAATTTGTGTTACGCTTAAAATATAATTGTTATTCAATTGTTTTACGCAAAAAATTTAAGAGAGAAACTGATTTTTATGCATAAATAGCGAAATGAAGTTTTGAGTATTTCGGCGGACTTCAGACATTAGATTTTACAATAAAAATGTAAATTGAAATTATGGCATAGGTATATTTGTTTAATTAATACATTTTTAGTGTTTATATAATAAAATTATCTTTTTTGAGTAAATATTATGGAAATATAGATATTTTGAACGGCGGAAGACGGCCGGCTTGAAAATGCAATGTAATGGTTGCCTATACGTGTTCAAGCACTGGGATTGGTCCTTGCCCTCGAACTATTTTAAGTTTTTATTTCAAATATAGGATACTAGGTAATTAAAATTAGCCCATGTAAAATATTTATTACCTTTATCTCTATCCATATTATTTTTCCTCATTTATACCGTAGGTATGTAGGAAAAGTATTGTGTTTGTAAAATAACCCAAAACCGGAATGTCATCGGAATCTTCCGTTTCAGGTTTTTTAAGACCTTCTGAGAAGTCACAAAGTTGCCTGTCTAAATGTGTGTGTATGTGTCCATTATAGTGTATTTATGCTAGAGAATTAAAACTTGTTGCCAAACTTAATCTTCAGGTCCAGTCTTGAAAAATATATTTTTTATGACGTCATTAACCGCAATAATGACAAGAAAATTATATGTACCGCGGAAAAATTGTCGATCATGTAGTCATATATAAGCCCAACGTGTGCCGAGTTTCATCTAATTATCAGCATTAGTTTAATTTTTATCGTTGTATAAAAATATCGGAAATCCGACGTGTTGAAGATTAAAAAGTTCCGAGGTACCCCGTACCCGATTTATTTATATTATATCTTAATTTAAATATATAGATATATTATATGTGTGTGTGTTGTGTGTGTGTATGGATGTATTTTATACATTTATTTATTATATATTACATATTATATATAAATATATATAT
>JACMZG010000022.1:27541787-27589287 GCA_018340805.1 Microvelia longipes
TGGCCAAACAACAATGCCAAGAACAAACTTTTCTTGCTTCAGTTGCACATGGTGCGCTAATAGAGTCCTGTAACTGTAAGGGAAGTTAAATATGGGTACTTAGTTAAATAAATTGAATACTTACTAGGGTTTGAACGAGTGGTTCTCAAGTAAGTACATTTAACTAATGCTAAATCTACTAAATTATCATCTTTTACTCTTAAGATAATCATCTTATGTCCTGATAATCACCTGGAGAGTTAAACTGCATATCAAATAAGTATAGGATACTTAAACATAATTTTAATCAAGGTTTAACATCCGGGACTAACCTCATTGGCTCCCTAGCATTATTTTCCCACGCTGTCAACTGATTTTAACCGTGTGTTATACTATAGACTCTTGACTCTTTTTGAACCCTTGTAACATTTGTTCATTTAAGTATATTAATATATATATCATTTAATTTGGAGTTCGACATTTTTAATCCATGTTATACATTAAAAACTTGTTTGAGCCATTACAAAAGACACGAGACCTAAACCTTTTTAAACCTTTGAGGCATTTATCTATTAAATATAGCATATCTGAGCCATTCCACATTTTTTCAAAGACCCTTTTGAGCCATAGTATATTAGACCCTTGCAGCCTATAGAGTGGTTCAGAAGACCGAACTTTAAAAGAGTTCGGTCTTCTGGACGACTCTAAACATATTTTTAATATGATTAGTAAAATCAGATTACATAAGCTTTACTGCAGAAAATAAATCGATAGACAAAATAATTTATTTATTGTTCTAAGTATTATATCCAGGGGTTGAGAAATTGCCTCATAGCGACACAACAATCTTGTTTGGTGCTAATCTTGGTTAGAACTGTATCTGTTTGCCACGATGGCAATAAGAGCTTTAGTATTTTTGTTATTTTAAACTCCTTGATGCGGTTAAGCCTTAAATTGTGAATATTATATAACGAGACTTAAGAACACCTTCACATTATTGTTAATTAAAAATTGAGATCCATCCCTAATTAAAAAAACGGGAAAATAAAAGATAAAATTACTCTGGCATCGTTTCAGTCAGTTGTTCATAATGGCTAGCTTGTTTATAATGGCTTAACCATTATAGCAAATTTGACCGAAACAAGGCAATTAAGCTATGGGTTGAAAAATGGCGACATAAGGCTTGATTATCATATGTTCCTTTTTTACTTACAAACAAATTATCACGTTAGAAACATTCAAAATAGAAATAAAAACTTTACTCATCGACACCTGAAACTCTAATTTAATACAAATACATACCCGAAACTAGTACATAAGACAATCACCTTATCTATTTTATATCTCTATTTTATACATTAACCTATAATAATATTTTAATTATATATTTATATCTATTTCTATCTAATATTTATTTATTATCAAATATTTTAATATAAAGATCTAAGCAGAACTACTCCTACAGCACAATGTCCTTAGGATGTTAAAGTAGGAGCTCTTTATATTATGTTTATAACTAATTTTTATCCTAAATTTAAGTTAAGATCTATATAATTTTTACTTTGACATTGTATATTAATTAAATAAATAAAGATATTTGTTTAACAATCAAGTCATGATAATAGCTAGTTTGGCCGAAACGCCCAGAAAGTATAATTTCATATTTTATTATTCCGTTTTTGAACTTTTAAAATTAAAAATAATGTTTACTATGTCTGTTATGTTTTAATTTTGCAGGATATTTGCCATGATTAGATGATTGTCATAATCATAAGATTGATCATACTCGAGCAAGATGATAAAAATTTATAACTCTATCAGCTTGATACTCGAGTACTTACTTAAGCTTTTAAATTTTAACGTATGATTGTTAAAATGTGAATATAATTTAAAGCTACATGATTTTAGTAGTCATAGTATTTTAGTCATAGGATATCGGGTAAGTGTCGAGCTCCTTGCCTCTCGGTAATTTAACTCAGACAGTTGACTCAAAATTCTTATAAGGAAATAAATTGAAAAGGAGTACTTCAATTTATGGAAGTATAAGAATTTTAGCATCTTAATTGTTTTTCTTGTCTGTCTGGGTGCATCGTTCTGACTGACAGAGAATGGGAGAGGAGAACGTGTTGTAAGGGCATGATAACTGTTGGCAAGCAGGTAGGAAAGAAAAAGTGGCCAGGATGCTGAAAAGAATAATGTTGAAGGGAGGGAAAGGGGAGAAAAGTTTTAAAAGTGTTTAGGAGGCGAGAAAAGCGCTAACAGGGAAGAAAAGTGTTGTGAGAAGGAAAGAGGAAAGTGCTAAAAAGGAAGTGTGAAGGCGACAAGAATTTGCTTGAGAAGAAGAAAACTTTGACGGAAGGGGTTAATTTTGGTGCGGAGGTAGCCGGTGAACGGAGAGCAGTTGGGATCTTAGTGTTATATCTTGTACTTGTACCTATTTTTGTGTTGTGTTATTTATTACAAGTTTAATTTTCATGTGTTCTTGTGACCATCAAGTGTATTGTATTGTAAGTACAGAAATATAAATAATCATATCAAAAATTCATAATTAATTAAAAATCATGAATTTAATTACGAAGCTTAATTACATTTGTAATTACACTTCGCCCAAAAGTTCGAAACGACTCATAATTAAAAATAAATGAATACATATAAAATCCGTTTCTTACATGGTTCCACTATAATTATAGTTGACGCTATTTTTTTGGTCTAAATAGATATAATATATTAGACGAAATAAGTAAAAGATTTTATTTTATCTAGATATTTTTTTTTTCAGGTTTGTTTTAAATGCCATGCAATGTGTAGCTCATACAATCCTATGGAAAATATGCCACACAACTGCCTTTGCTGATACACATTTTCAGGTAATTCACAAAAAAACAATTTTAAACAGTTTTTGCTTTTTCCTATACCCGAACACAAACTAAAAACTAATTACCTTCAATCAATCAAGTAATGATATTCGTAATAAGTAATATGTCAAAATAGAGTCAAAATGTTTTATTTTGTTTTATGTTTTATTGTTTTATTTTTCAGTTAAAATAATAAAATATATCTAAAAATTAAAATAACAAGAGTTGCTCATTCATAAGCATAAATAAGTAGGGGTGGTTTAGAAACGTCTATGACTTATAAAATATCCGTAATCCTGTCACAAATCCCGCCAAGAAATTTTTTTAATGGAAAATAAAACAGAAATAGTATACTGATATGGTACACTGAGTCGTTTTGAGATGTTCTATTACAGTTTTCAAAGAACCAAATAAAGATTTGTAAAAAGGCAGGAAGGAACTCCTTATTTTGGGAGACCAGCGCTAGTAGTATCTCAAAAGTAGATGAATAGGAGAGTTGGCAAAATTTCCGAGTATTGTTGTATTATCTCTGGACGACTTGATTAGACAGTTTAAGTCAATTTTTATTTTAACACTGTCAGAATAAAATTGTGTACATGTTGCCTAATAAATCCATTAACGCTGACAAAAATCTTGTTTACTTAATCTAATGAAAAAAAAAAACCTTGATTATCAATTAATTACATAGACTACTTAAACATAGATAGCATAACTTGAATAACAAACTTGTTATAAAAAACAAAATTACACGACACACTAAACATTAAATGGGGGATGCTAAGTTATCAGCAAAAAACTCATAACATTATAGTAGGCTTTCCCAAAAAACAATGTTTTAATGTTTTTTAAAGTTTTGAGTGGAAGCTCAACTATTGAAGCGGTTAATTTATTAAAACACCTTATTCCATTAAAATTTAGAGAACGATATGATTTGTTGAGCCTACAAGTGGGAATATTGATGTTAGCAATATATCTAGTGCCAGTTAAGTGTGCTAAGGGGCACTCTGAATATTTTAATTGGCGAAAAACTTATAGTATTATTATTATATTTAAGAATGTGAATTAATATCTGTTTTTGACTCATTTAAAGTTAACTTATTTACTACAAACCAGTCATTTGCGTGCTTTACAATATAATTTATTAACTACTACTACTAATAATATATATGAGTGTGTATGAATGTAGTTGAAATCAGGACCCCAAGCAAAACCAATCTACCCACTCCCACCTCTTTTTCAATAGCTTTTTAAATTCATTATAATTTAAATTTTAATGAAATGAATGCGCTTACGAATAATATCTGAGAATCAATATAAAGTATGAATTAATATTTTTTTATATTTTTTCAGAAAATTTAAAATGTATGCACACACTTAGATTTTGGAAAAAAATTGTTAAGTTAAAATCGAAATAAATAAAAATAATGAGTTTATTTGTTTCATCGTTCAGGTAACTATAGGTAAAGGTAACACTGGTTTTTTAGCTTTATAAGTTAATTTATTGTTATTTCTTAATGTGCCTATGATTTGTAGGCTTTTTGTTTGGTTTTTTTTTGTGTCGGAGGTTTAGCTATTTTACTCTTTGAACACTTCAAAGGTGTATTTTGCGTGTTGTTGACAGATGTGTGTCTCTTTGAAGCCTAAGTTATTTTCTAGTCACTAGAATAAAGATGCAAAGCTAAAAAAATTGTAATAGTATAGTAAAAAGTGAAACGCGTCACCGCCAGTGTTCATAGATAAAATCAAGCAAAACCTACCAAGTTACAGACTCTCTGAGATGGTTGATGATGGAAGCAAGGCAAATGTGTATTCAGACACCTGTATATACGAAGAACAATCTAAGCAGAACTATGGCTTTTACACGGATATACACATTTGTAATTAGAATTCAGTATACTGTATATGAACTGCAAATCCATGGTTTATTTAAATTTTCAAGCATAAAGATAACTATGATCGACCAATCTGAGATTGTGGAAAGCTGATGTTTTATGCGCAACACAAATTGTATAATGGTAAAAAAATATATGTTAAATATATGTACTCTCTATATTTATAATAACTAATCAAACCTAGCATGATGGCCTCATGCTAGGTTGAAAGCGCTTTGCCAATTAAATATTTTTGTGGAGAGACTCTTTTTTTCCCTCATAGTCACAAAACGTTTAAAATCGTTTTTACTCTTTCCCATTCTCCTCATACCGCTCTCTCTCTCTTTTAGCAGATTTTTTAATAAAATTGTATACCCACGTTATTTAATATAATTTTTCTAAATTATCTCTCCTCTCTCCTTCTTTTACCACAAATGTCCACTAGAAAATTACATTAGAGGAGAGGGTATGATAATGCTATATATTATATATATATATATATATATATATATATATATATATATACTATCTGTTATTTGAGCATCTTCATGAGTATAATGTTCTGATGGAAATTTAAAATTTGCTAAAAATATTAATGATATGAAACAAAAATGTGGTTCCAATGTAGTCACCGCAAAGCTACGAGGCAAAGGACTGTATTTATTGTACACCTAGTATCTCAGCTAATAATTGACATACGTAGTTCATAACAGTGTCATTTTTTTAACACATACTCCTTGATTGTACCTTTGATGTAGTTGATTAAAACTGCTAATATTAGTTAGTATTGTAAAAACGCATTTGAAATGCTCTATGTATTTTAATAAATTCTACACTGACATTAGATTTAAATCAACAAAAACTAGTTACTTCTTTGAATAGTCGTGTTGTTTAACTAGTCTGTTCGTTGAACAGACGTGACAAATATATATGAACCATTTAACGGTCAAAATTTGTCTTATATTCATCTAGGTTATTTGTCAGCTCTGTTAGTTTACCCACTCTCCTACATTTAAATATGACACAAGTTGTAAAATTTAATATTTTGTATTTTAAATACTGTCACATGACATGTATGATTAGTATGTTCATAAATAGCATTATTTCATGTGGTTAAGTGTTTGACCTACATACACAACACCTGGGGGTGTTATGTATTCCTCCTTATTCATTAAGGCAAACTCCTTATAAATATGACACCTGGGACTATTTTAAAAATACGATGTTAAAAACAAAATATGTTGTTGATTTAGACAATGAACGTACTGCGTTCATAAATAGGCTTAGTACTACGGAATAGCATAAATTCATTTTTGAATAGACTTAAGGGGGGCTTTAGATCCCCTTGGGTGTACTACTGCATTTACTTATTTTGAGTCTAAAGCTCAATAGCTTTAGACTCAAAATATTACGAATGTTTGTAACATATAAAATATCATATTTTCACAATTTTCGTGCCAATTTACTCTTGTTTAATTTTCACATAAAATTTGAAATCGCTCTTTTTAGCGATTTTTTATTTTGAAGTATTGTTAATTTTTTTAATGGTAAAGTCTAGGATTTAATGTAAAATAATAGCCAAAAGTAGAGTCCAAATACTTTTGACTATTAAAATTTGACTAATTGGTTCGAAACAATAATTGTTAACTAGTCTCATACTAAAAATTTCTCTAATTAAAAAACAAGAAACCTTCGGTCCTGTGGTCGAAACCAATATTAGTGTGATATTACTAGTTAATAAGTGGCATACTGCCTGGATGTAAGCATATTTTCATATATGTATTAGACAAAAAAAACGTGATATGTTTACATTACATATGTCAATCGATAAAATCGCACTAATAATACGTACATGTATTTACCTAACAAAGATATACATGTGTACAAAATTTAAGCCCGATCATTCTTTAAAGTTTTGTCATTTTAAAAATAATATTCTGAGTCACTATTGTTTACGAAACTATTGTGTCGAAACAAAGTCGATTTTTGTACCACGTTTCATTTCGATTCGCGAAAGAGTTCGAAAGTTATCGTGTCTCATAGAAACAAAAATCTCGAACATAAATACTAAGTGTATAAATATTAAGTAATGAGTTTAATGGATTTGATATGTATTTTGTTAGTAATACTTAGTTATTTGTGTGCTATTTGAATAGTTTGTGTTACATGCAGAGATTCACTCTGAAAAACGTTAAGTTTAATGTTTTATATAAAATATTTTTTTATCACTAGTCTTCAATAAATTGTTTAAAAAAAACACACACACGTATATATATATATATATATATATTATATATATATATATATATATATATTATATATATATATACATATTATATATATATACATACATATATATACATATGTATATATATATTAATATACTATATATATATAATATATATATATATATATATATATATATTAATATATATATATATATATTGTATATTCTTGATCACTAAGTCTACCTCTTTCAAAGTCAGGTCTAGTTATATTTTCCAAAAAATATATTTATGACGTCATTGGCCGTTATTGATGACTTAGCAAAAATGTCAAAATCCATAACATGGGGTTAAATATTCAGACTGATTTGAGATTAGCACGCGTAAAGTTATCTTGTAAGACCCAACATTATGCCTGTTATAAGCTTGACGCTTGATAATGTTATTTTAACACGAGGTAACCATTTAGGGTTCCAATGAGTGTTTAATAACAATAATAGTTGAAATTGTCAGACTTGATCATTTTCTCTCCAAATAACCTATTAAAATAAACCGGAAGCAAAGGCTGTCTCCGACATCTCACTGTTTTCATCGTTTTCTTAACGTCCAGCAAATCTAATGATATGTAAAGATGCGAAACTTATGTGTCTGAAGCCTTTTTCTACAACATATTTTGATGTGGAAATATTTATAAAATTTTAAACTATAAACGGTGTTCCACAAAAATTTGCCAATTCAAAATCGTAGGGGATCATCTCAGGTTGTAACATTTTTTAATGAAAGTGGTTTTTACTACATAGTTCTGAATTCGGAAGTAAAATGTTTAAGCCTTCGTTACTTTCTGGTCCTGTGTGTTTATCTGCCAGTCTTAGCCGTCTCTTCTAGAACTAAATTAGAGTCATATATCAACCCTACAAAGGGAAACATATAGTCAACTTTATATTTATAATTGTGTTTATAAAAACATGTGTTTATAAATAAATAAAAGCCCAAGGCAGCAAACTGTTGGCATAGGTCAGCCCTTTTTTATAGCTCAATTGTTGCTATATTAAACATTGTCTTCCTTGAATCTTTGAGGCTAACATCTCATTGAACTTAATAAACACATTGGAAGTAATATGCCATCTTCTAGAACGACTTTTTATTTCATAAACATAAATTAGGCATACAATTTTAATTTTAAAATTCTATCCCCTCGACTCATTTTATTAATTTTACGTTTACACCTTTACTATTTTTATCATTCTGACGTATGGTCTTATTGTTTACTTCAAAAACACTCAAAAATCATGAAACTATTTATTCTCATTACCTCCTTGAACTCTTTATGACCTACATTACAACTAAATCATTTATTTATTTATGTTCAAAAGTTAAATAAATCTGGGGTAATAGGTTAATTTTAAAAAGTTTTTAATTCAAAAAATTAACTTTGTAGTATTAACAGTAGAGAGCGAAAACCGCTTTTATTTTTTTAAAAAAAAACCTTGATTGCTAACAAGTAATAAATATTTAATTAAATTGTTCGTAAATTAAAAAAAACATGTTGGGAGGTTTTTTTTACATTTCTTCTATACCTTTTGGCACTTTAGTTAATTTTGGCACGTACGTTGCCTATGTCTAAATGCAAGTGTTTTGTACTTATATCAGGTGTTTGAATTAGTTTATGTCTAACGCATGATTGGGTGTGTGTGTATTCGTACGATAAGTTGAGGCTGTGTTTGAAAATTTTGGCAAAGTGTATTAAAAATTTGGCAATGTTTGTTATACCAATGAAAATGATACGTTGGGGTCATGGACAGTTACGATTAACAAATACTCCTAAATATGAATTAAATCGAGTTTTTTTACATAAATGAAACTTAAAAGCACTACTGCTAATAGTTTTTTATAATATGATTTTGATATTTGTACGCCTCATTATTTTAACAATAAAAAGCAAATTAATAATATCTAGTTATCTTGGATTACTAATATTTAAACTATTATATATGTTTAATAATAGTTAACCTTATTTTATTTGTAATTTGTATTAAGAATTATTAGAATATAAATTGTATTAAAATTTGTTTCTACTAATTCATTTACACAATTTTTTTATAAACTGAATTTTTAATTGACGTGCCAATTTAATTACTTCATACAGCTTTTCTTTTAGCAATTTTCTTGGAAAACCACGCGCATTAAAATAAATTGAAAATTGACTTGAGGAAGAGACAAATAAATCTGCAATAATTAAACCTTAACCACGGTACATCCTACAGAAGTCAAAAATACCTAATGTACCTCTAAATTATTAGTGATTGTATCCATTTACTTCTTAATTGCCTTCATTTACTTTGTATGCTATTTTTATCTAGAAATGTTGTAAAAAATAATTAAGATAATATAATAAATAACTTTAAATACCAATAGTACAAATTAAATAATTATAAAAACAAAAAATAATGTAAATATAATATATTATAATATATATATATATATATATATATATTATATATATATATATATAAACATAATAAACATAATTCGTTTAAAAATAAAAATACATATTTAACGTAATATTTAAATACTCTCTCTTTATTTGTCCAAATCGTTATTATAATTGTTCCCCCCACACGATCCTTGGATTTGTGGGATTATTTAATTTTTCTCAAGATATTTTTATTGTTTTTATTACTTTTCCATTTTTAAAATTTTAATGTGTTATTTCAATGTTAGAATAAAAATTTTGTAAATATTGAAACATAAAAGATTTATAAAACCAAATTCTGTGGACAAAAATGCGTAAAAACAATGAGTATTTGTTTTATTTTGTGAAAGTTTCTATATTAGTTCTTTTTGTTTTCTTTGATTCCAATAGAATTACATATCCAGTATATTAAGTATACTTAATATACGTCCTATATTAAGTAAATTTAATATAGGTCCAATAAATATTCCAATATAATAACAATATAACGACCAGGGGAAGCTGATTTGAGATTACAGAACTTGATTTTCAAAGTTATCAAAGGTTTATACTATATAGTTATCAAATTTATACTATATTTGGAAAATATTGACCCAATACATATTGATGAATTTCAACACACTAGAGACAAATTGCTTAAAATGGTCTAAAATATTTTCCTAGAGCAATATGACTTAATAGTGAACACACCAGACGCTAACGGTTATATCAGGTGCTATATAACGTCTCTCATATAACATACCGGGATTAGACACCAGTAAATATCGATTGTACCTACCTAATTCTTATAAATTTGCCTGGATTAAACATTGCAAAGGAAATTCGTTGGCTACACAGATGTAAATCTTTGTTTTAGTGTTTTTTTATTTTATTGGCACATTTATTTTTTCTCATTATTATTTTTTTTTTATTTTTTGACACTCTCCGTACTGTTGAGTTTAATAACGTACCGGGGACGTTAATAGGTTGATTATATACGCTCTAGTTCACTCGTATGCCCCCACACATATGCCACCCAGATGTCAATGTTTATTGATATATTTATGTAAAAACAATACAAGATTGTAGTATTGACCTGTATTTTAGTTTAACCTGAGATACAATATAGATGATTAAGATTGAAGAAATAATTTTTTTGAGTTTATTTGGGTTAAAGTATGATAAGGGACCCACCCGCAAAATAAAAACAAATAAATTTCCCTACAAATGTTTGGCATTTATTATTTTAAACCTAAAATAGATAAATACATCCGTTCTCGGGTTTGTAGAAAGGCTTTGGGGCTTTGAGTAGAGCTTATATAAGGGTGATTAGGGCAATATTGTATCAAATAAGTAGACTTTATTTTAAATGAAGGGTGCGGGGCCCTTATCATCGTATCTACAATGGGGTAAAAGTATTATGAGGAACCCACCCTAGAAAAATATAATAATATAATATGCCCATATTGATTTGTAGAAAGGCTTTAGAGCTTTGAGTAGGGCATGTATAAGGGAGCCTTTGTACACACCCAAGAATGCATGTACTATATTCTTCTAGGTCCCTTATAATACTCTTTAATACACCTTTGTAGATAGTATGATAAGGAACCCACCCTTCATTGAAAGAAAAACCTACTTATTTGATACATTATTGCCTTAATCTCCCTTATACATGCTCTACTCAAAGCCCCAATGTTTTTCTACAAACTCTATAAAGGGTATATTATATAAGAATATAATGAGGAACCCACCCCAGAAGACTAGGGTGGGTTCCTCATAATACTCTTACCCTATTGTAGATAGTATGATAAGGGCCCCTTTAATATAATATACCTAATTTAATCTACCTATTTAAATATAAATAAAAAACTAAGTAAAACTCAGTAAAAGAGACTAAACTCACATTCCCACAGCACAGAACACCCATCCTAAAGTGGGAATTAATTCCAACCTAATATATTTAGAATTTTTGTAATTTTTAGTTAAATAAAGGATTATTTTTTATTAAAAAAAATATATTTATTAATCCCACCTTTAATATTTAATTGATGTTTAATATAAACTTTTGCCTATCAAAAATGTAAAAAAAATTGTAGGTAAATTATTAGATTAATTATAATAATAATAATAAATAATTATTATTATTAGATTAATGAGTCGGGAATCAAAGCTATCCACAGAACAAGTTTGTAACGATTAACTTTTTTTTGAAAATACTCTTCTTGCTTTGTTAATTTAATTTTTTTTAGATTATTTAAATATTTTTCAAGATTCTTCTGTTGATCTCCATAATTTAATGTATTATGGAGACCCTAAGATACATTAAATTTCTTGATTAATTTTATAAATCAATTAAATAAAATAAATAAGTTCTCATTAGTGCCCAATTTCTAATGTAATAATAAATATTTTTAATTTATTTAGAATAAAATGATCTAGAACTTTATACTAGCAAGGCTTCGGGTAAGAGGGAATTATAATACACCTAATAAGAATTATAATAATTAATATAATCTAATAAAAATATAACCTAATAAGAATTATAATACACTTAAATTGAAGTTCTACATCTCTTCAATTTAGGTGTATTATAATTCTAAAAACAAACTTTCATCAAAATATATCGTCTGGCTTAATTAAATATCAGGGCCCTATTTAGTCAATTGCAGACGCTGCCAAATTACTTGCTTAACTTCCCGATAAAATTAATTTGCAATCACTGAGTTATTTACGTCTATATGATTTGCTCAACATATTCACAAGCGGTTGTTTAAAATTAGTATATACCCCTCAGTTGGTTCGTGGTTTTGCTAAAAGTAATATTACTTTTAGCAATTAATTAATGTCGACAAATTTTCTAGTCTATTTAACTTCTTGCTTCTTCTACGGTTTATTAAATCAAAAAACAATTATTTACATTTTTAAAAAAGTATTTGTAAGATATTTTTAAGCAAAGAATTAAAACTCTTATTACCTAGTATTTCTCAAAATAATAAACGTAAAATTTATTAGAATCTAAAACAATAGTCATATTTTGATTAAAATTATTTCTTACCAGTCAAGATTGACTCGGGTATCTATTTTAAACACATTAATTTTAATTAAAAATATTAGTAAACAATAATAAGTTTGATAATTTTATCTGATTGTGATTACCACTTGATTTTTGTTATTTTTGCGTTTGAGTTCAAGCAAAACGTCGTACATTCTAGGCCGTTTAGTGCTGCCCCTAGTAAAAGTAGGAGAAGAAACAATAATGGTTATGTGAGTATAAAATATCAATTCCTGAGCATGGAAACATTTTTCCTCTAAGAACTCGTCGGACTCATCCATAGGTGATTTGGTAGTTTCATTCAATGTTGTGCTATTATTTTGATTCGAATATGAAATATTTATTATATTTTGAAAAGACTTCAATTCTATAAAGCGAATATATTATAAGCTATAATTATTTCGTTCCCGTTTGGGTCATCTTTAGGCTTAAACTATCTAATAACACAGTGTTAAACATTTTAACAAAAACAATAAACAAACAAGTTTAGGACACCGTATAAAGCAGCCCTTCCCAACCCTTGGGTCGCGACCCAGATTGGGTCGCGAACGAAATTTTTTGGCGCCAAATTTTTTATTATCATGTACCAAAAATGACAAAGATTTATGTGAAAAGATTATTATAGGGAAATAACAGATTTGCTTAAACAGATATTATTTTTAGAAATTGTTAATACTTTAAACATGCGATAACCAAAGAAGCGCGGCCAAAACATTTCTTAGAAGTCCTTTACCGACAGAGGCAACCCGTCTTTATCTAATTCTTGCTAACTTTGAAGAATTTTTAAACCTATTATAATACTGTGTTTAACAGTTTCTTTATTACTTCTTTTAAAGGTTCGGGTTATTAAATTATAATGTTCAATTATATGTGAATTTGGTTCCAACAAACATCAACGTAGTTTAATATCGCATACAATTTTTTATTATAATTATTTTATCAGTTTATTTATTTATAGTTTTGCGTTTTAATTAATGTAGTGAAATGAATAAACAAAACACGACTTGACTTATTAGTGGAAAACAAACAGCAACAAATTAGTCATTGATATGATACATATTTTTTTTTTTTGCTTACTATAATCATTATTTGATTTTTTCCTTTAAATAATAATCTCATTTTTATATTTAATTTAATTTTTTTTATTTTTATATTTTATTGCTATTATATAATTATAAAATGGACTTCTTTGAACTCCAATTAGTGTGTAGTTTCTATTTAGGTATAAAAACCTCATGAAAATTATGATTTTACGATGTCTGTAGGGTCATAACTAGATCGGCAATAAATAAAAACGCCTGCAATTTTCAGGTTATGCAAAATAATGAATTTGGGTCGCCAAATTTAAGAAAAGCAAACTATAGGGTCGCGGTACTGAAAGGTTGGGAAACGCTGGTATAAGTATAAAATATTATATTTTATATTTACTATATTAAAATATATATTAAATATATGAACTGAAATATTTACATCACCACTGAACCGTTGATTTAATAACTGGAACACTTTGTATAATAATTCTATTTACCAAATAAACTGTACATCTCTGCTTTTGATTATTTTAATGGTACCCGGTTTCTATAGTTAGTATGCTTTAGCTTTCTCTGAGTGTCCAACCAGTATCTACTCCTTCAATAGGGGATCCAATTTAAGTTTCCTCGTCCTTTATTAAATGCAAACTCTTTTGAACCAAACTCTTTTAAATGTGTTAAGAGGTTTGTTCGGCACATGAACTGCAGTACACTACTCTATACTTTGCTCTATTCTTCTTTACGCTTAAATTTTTCATTTTGGAGTAATCTAGGGGAAAGTAGAGTAAACTCAGGATTAGATACGTGCGCCTGGGTTATCTATCTTTCCCTGACAAACAAAATAAATAATAATAATTTCAATATATTTACATTTTTTTTGTTATATTTATTGTTTAGTTGAGTTGCTTTGCCAGAAACTTACGAAAACTTAGCTTGTTATTTTACGAGACAATCAAGTTTGTGTGTACCGAAATTTTATTTTACTCTACTTTAGTCGGTCTTTTGGAAGGAGCAAGATGTGTAAAATAGAGTAAGATTCTTCTTGCACGAGATTCGTTACTAAACAAAGTATAGTGCAGTTTTGGGCAGTTTGGAGTAAAATCGAGGACGTACCCGATCATAGATCTTGCCCTAGTGTTCACTAGGATGTATTCCAGTGACACGTTACTGGAATAACGTGACGAACAAACCTAAAGTTTGCTATTTATTAATCCAAATATTCACCGGATCTTTTTTAAAGTGCTTTAAAGACACCTGTAAGGAATATACAAAGAGGCAGAAATTATTCTCACCCTCAAATTATTAAGCAAATCCAACGTGAATTAATTTTCATCGATTAATTTTAACCAAAGTTCGATTTTCTCGGACTGCAAGCCCGAGAGTGTATTTATTCATTCGCTTAGAGAGTGTATTTTGCAGATTGACTTATTTCATTAACCGTGGACTTATTTATTATACTTCAAATAGCAGTACTCAATGTCGTTATAGATCCTCCAGCATTTAATTTGTTTATTAATAGTTTGTTCTTTGTAGCACTGGAAAGTTTATAGAACTCCATCTCAGGCTTGATCAAGGGGTTTTTATAGAACTAAAGTCCCCTTGATCAAGCCTTGTTTATTAATTTTATTTCCAAACAATCTCCGAATTATTTTTAAAAAAATTTGTCCTTCAATTTTATTTTTTTTTTATTTGGAGATAAAGAAAGAAAAATATTCCTTGAGAATTGGTGTTTGAGATCGGGCTTCTCTCAGGAAGGCGGGGTAGTAATTAAATTGATGATTTAATTATAGCTTTAATTAGATGCCGCGGGTTAATTACAGTTGCTTCAAACCATTTTGAAGATGGTGCTCATGGCTCTGAAGAGGTGGTTTGCGTTGATTTCACCTGAATCATCCGTTTCAGATGATTTTAAGATCTCGTGACTGGTTCTCACCAAGTTATCTGTCTATATATTGTTTGCGTGTGTGTTTATACTAGGGAGTTGAAATTTAGTTCAAAAATAAATTTATAAATCTAATTTTGCTATCAATTTGCGCTGCGATGAAAAAAGGCATGAGGCTTGCGGACCTCCACGCCAATTATTTTCGTGTTCAATTTAAATCATTGGGGTGCACATAACCTCTTAAAATCACAGAATATAATACAGAGGTTATACGGCAGTTGAAGATTATCTCGAAGCATTTATAAGTAATTTAGTTAGCTTATTAATAATAACTTATTACATAAGCTTGACAATACATGTCGTATCACAACACTTTTAAATAAAACTTACGCAGCAAAAAAATTAACTAAACTAAAAGGAAGAAAAATTGGCTTTTAAGCAAGAAATTAAGGATTCCAAACAAACTTCGTTCGACTTGCGAAACCCCGCGCCAGAAATTTTACTTACTGTAAATTATTACAGTTTAATTAATAACATTTTTAATACAGTGATTAAAAATCGCACAGTTTGAAGGTAGATTAATTTAATTTGGAGTTAAATAAACCGGTTTGAGTTAATGAGAAGTGAAAGCGGAAATGAGAGGATAGGAAGTCATCTAGAACTTTTAAATAATATTATAGTAAATATCAGTCGATTAAATCGTTAAACTGATAATGACCGCTTCTACCAACCTTACTTTATACATGATATCTGATGTATGGTTTTCATAGGCGCGTTGCCTTCTTATTTTTATTTAGGCCTTGTCAAAACCTATGTTTTTGTATACTTAAGGCTAATATATGATACAATTTATAAGCTGATTCAATTTGAGGGTTTTTATGAATTCATTTTTTTTACATGTTAGGTTGTAGTCCGTGATTAACGTCATTGCAGGAATAAATAGTAAATTTTCAATGTTGACCGCCAATACCGATTCCTGCAATGACGCCACACGCCATTCATAAATGAGTCAGGCTATAACCTCCGAATGTGTTTGGTTTCTTTACATCGAATTGAATCACCTTATAAATTTCTTGTCTTATAAAAACCTCATAAAAACTTTTGTCAAAATAATTAATAATAAAAGAAATAATAAAATAAAATAAAATAAACTTATTCTCACTCATTGGTGATAACGTCATATTTTTTTCCAAACATCTAGTGATATAAGAAGTTTGTTTCGATTTGAGAAAACCTTCGAGATTTATTGTTCGCTATTCAAAAAAGTAGATCTTGAACACACACACTCACACACACACACACACACACACACACACACACACACACACATATATATATATATATATTATATATATATATATATATATATGTGTGTGTGGTGGTGTGTGTGTGTGTGTGTGTGTGTGTGTGTGTGTGTGTGTGTGTGTTTGTTTAAATTCAAATCGGAAAAATTGGGTTTTACTTTTGGAATGCTTCCTTTGTTGCTCCATATTCCATTTATTGCCAAAATATGAACTAAATGTTTGAGCGTGTTATGGAATACCTTACTACAAAGTATGGAATACCGTACAGCAACAAAGTATTCAAAAACTAATTTGTTCGCCTTGCATACCTTCTGGCCAGAATTTTATTCTTTTTGATTTTAAATTTGTTGTGGTGTTCGCACATTTAATTATTTATTTATTTATTATGCTATCTTTTTTAGTCTTTTTCTATTTTAGATTTCTGGACTAAAAACTATTTTAGTCTAAACTATTTTTTCTGGAGTATTATAAAAATGTGGTTTAAGGAAATTGATTACCCAACGGAGATATAATGGTGTTAGGAAAAGAGCTTTCATTGAATTTTTATTAGTATGATTTAATAAAGAAATCACCTCCTCCCCTGATTTCAAAAGAGGCCTCAAAATAAACCTCCCTCAGGTTTCCCTTATCACCATTAGCGAAAAATTTGCATCTGAAAGATAATTTTAGTTTATTCCTCGTATAAAGTACTACCTTTGGGTTAAAACAGTACAGAAAGTATAATTTCAAAAAAAAAACTGCAATAAAACATTTTAACTTCCTCTGATGATGGTGTATAGGAAATGTAGGCCCGTCTAGAATATCGGACCCTAGTCCGGAAGAGGCTGCCAGACTTGTATTTTCACTCCTACCCCCTAAGATTACGTAGACGTTTCTCCACCCATCCCAATCCCTCATGCTATAAGCTTCAGTCTAGTTCGGCATTTCGTGGTTATAACAAGTGTTAATAAAGTGCAAAGACTGATTACACTTATCGCTCGTTATCAGTCTGATAACAACAAAATAATCCAGCACGGATTTTCCTAATCCGCCAGGATGAAATGGTAAGTCCCATAATCCAGCGTTCATTTTCCTAAAATAGTATCGATAACATTGCATTCTCCAGTTTATATATCAGTTTAAATATACAATATTTATCTAAAAAATACGATTGAATAACTGCACCGACTGTACGCAGTTAATAAGTTCTTTCCATTTTATTTTATTTCCATGATATGAAGTTGCCATAAAAGACTTTAATAGGTGGCAAATCTATTCCCTCTATACTTTTCTCTATTAACTTATACTTATCATATTTTACTATTATTCATATTTTATTTCATTGCTTATTTTTTAATTTATGTTTTTATTTATACCAAAAAAAGTATTCGCCTATGTTTACAACATCAATATTTACAAATATATAGTAAATATTTTTATGCATATTTATTTCATCCATACCATCTTCAATATGTCTTGCTTTAATTTATTTTAAATAATTTATTGTTCTAAAATTAACTAATTTTTTTGTGTGCATTGAATGTCTACTAAAGTTTTGATAACTATTGTCTCACATATTACAAGATTGTTATAAAACATTTATATTAATAATTAATTTTACTTTAGTTCTATGTGTTTAAACCAAGATTTCACCTTAAATTTCCGTTTAAGGTGAATAAAGCCCACCAGAGTGGTATACGATGCTGTCTTACGGAGTGTCTGTTAACGTTAACATTATAGCTCATATATGAGCTATAATGTTAACGTTAACAGACACTCTATATATGCTAATTCGGTACAAAAATGGTTTTTAAGTTAAGTCGTGTTCTGCAAGAATTAGGTATAATAGTTACGAAACCTCTATGTTTGGCTCAAAAATTTGAACCTAGAAACCTAGTTTAGTCAAATGGCGTAGTTAAAACTTAATTTAATGGGTATCTAATGTCATACTTTTTGAATCCTTAAATCAATATTTTCTTACAACACACAAGAAATGTGGTTTCCTAATAATTCTAAGGTCGAGTGTAACGAGATCGAAGTAACACTACTTTAGGCTTTGGGTACTTATACTTCAGAGTCTGAGGACGAGTGAAGGGAGCACTAAATTATAACACTCTAGACTTTTGATGACTTTTTTTAGGATTAGCGTTGCAAAGCTAAAGTAGTTACTTTTGGCTTTAAGTAATTAAGATACTCTGGAGGCGACCGAAGTGAGTCCAAAGTCATGACACCCTAAACTTTGGGTCATTATTTCAATCTAAGACCTTTTAGTGTGGATAATAATAATATTCTGAGAACGAGCGAAGAGAGTTCAAAGTTGTGAGGAAAAGTACCGCGGTAATCTGGACCCGACTTACCCCAACTGTACCCATCACGACAAAGAGGCAAAATGCCTTTTGTTTACGACTGTTACGAGGGTCTTGACCTCAGATATATTGATACCTTTTCTTCTGTTTATTGCTAAATGTATGGACTATATGCGTTTATCATTGTAGACTTTTGTTGTTTAGCAACAGAATTTTATATTTTTTGGATATTTATCTCGGGTTTTTCGACTTTTTGATCGATTGGAGTGGTCCTATCGACTCCGGACCGGTCACGAAAGATTCGGCGCCGTAAAGACCTTTTACCCGACTAAAAATTGTAACCCTTAATTTTACAGATGAATCCGTGACTTGCCCTCTGGAAAGCCACTTCTTTAGCAAATTTTTTTGGAAGAAAATTCGCTAAAATTCATAAAAATTGTTTATAAAGTAAAAATTGATTTTTATTCAGTGGTTATTTGATGCATTGTGTTGATTTTGAAAACAATTCCCAAAATTTATATTTTTAAACAATTAGTAAACAATTTTGTTTTGATTCTTGAAAAATCTGTGTTTGTTAAAAGTGATGCGAAATAACTGTCATCGTAAATTACTTCACCTTTGAATTTTTATGAGGCGCCTCAAAATTAAGAAATAAACATTCAAAACTCAAGGGGGTGTATCAAAAGTTAGTAAAGGTGGAGGGCAAAAATTTTGAAGCGGAACTTATAAACAAAAATCCTCTTAATCTAAATTAAAACTCATTTGTGAGGGAGGTGGTGTTCAGGCCCCTTCTCTCTTGGCAAAATTTGAATCATGACCTTGATAAACATGTTTACATGAAAATGTTTAGAAATAGAGGAAAACATAGTGCGAAATATAGAGAAAAATAAATAAGTAATAATTGTCTGTGTAATTTTAATCACAAAAAATATATACAAATAGTATAAATTAGAATAAAATTATAGTTTATTTATTTATCATAAATTTGATAAAAAAAATGTTTAATTTTAAAGCATTTTTTTTTTAAATTTCGGTATAAATGTTCAACAAAATGATAGCTTATTGTATTGTTAATTAATATCAAAAAAGTAATTATTAATTACTTTTAAAATTAACTATGGACCTTTTTAATCAATCAATTACCGCTTCTATTCTCCTTGTTTTACAAGAAAAATATATTCTCGATTAAATTAATAATATAGCTGTACAAGTAGAAACAACCCTACAGCAGTTAATTATATAACAGGCGTTAGAGCAAATAGCTTTTAAAGCAAAGTCATAAACTTTGCTTTAAAAGCTATTTTATAGCTTTTAAAATGCTTTCTTAGATAATCCATAAGATTATCTAAGAAAGTGATACCTATGAGATAGGGCGAATGGATGGAGTAGGGGGGGGGGGTTATTTTACTCTTGTTCGACATATAGCTGCACATTCATATTTCGCATATATGCAGCTTGCAATTTTTAATAAAATATTTGTTTATTAAAAATAAAAAAATAATACTTTGTTTTATTTTATTTTATTTATTTTATTTTTATTATTTATTTATTTGTTTGTTTATTTGTTAAAATATAAAAAAAATTAAAGAAAAGTTTTATTTAATTTTTTAATATATATTAAAAATATATTTTAATTTTTTTAAATTTGGGCTTACTATATCCATCGATAAATTTAAATCTTGGGTTGGTTTAAAACAATAAGCTTACTAGTACAGTGTAAAGCACAGCGTTGGAAAAAAGAACTTTTAGTATGCGAAGAACATTGTTGCATAATGAAATATTTCAGATTTAATATTATCACAAAAATTCGGGTACGGTGTTTCTCGGTACTTTTTCTCATAACTTCGAACTCACTTCGCTTGTTCTCTATATGACTTTGTGTAAACCTAAGCTTATATAGTGATATTACTTTGGTCTCGCGACCTTCCATCTCAGAATTATAAAATAACCCAATAACTAGAAATATAAATTATAAATATAAGTTATGGTTAATTAAAGCTTAGAAAATTATATCATTAGATAGCTATTCATTAAGAGGATATTAGCGGTATATTTCATAATTAGTTACTTATATTATATTTTCTAATAAATTGAATTTTATACAATAAACGTCTTTTTTGACAGATATGATACAACTTATGGCTGTATTTTTAAATATCGCACTAATAAATATATATATTTTTGCTGATATTTTTTAAATGCAAATTTAATTAGCTATTAAAATTATTTTCAATCGTACTTTGTTGTCCTACTGAGTAAAAATTTATTCTAATTATATGTTCACACGTCGGAAAACAGTAAGACTGAAGTTATAGGCCTTTAAAAATTTAAATATTATGTCTTGTGCCGATTTAGAAAATCGATGAAATTATTGAAAATGGCGGCTAATATTAAAAACATTAATTTCGTTATTTGTATGTCTTGGCGAAAATTATTTAAGTTAACGTTGTTTAAAAACATATCCACCGGGCCATACAACCAGGCCTTAAATATGTATAACGTAAACACAGCAAGATTTATGCTTATCACAGACTCACACTGCCTGATTGACAGATAGCTTGACAATTCCTCTTTGACGAAACCCACTAAGAACATTATAAAATGCCTGAAACAGATAAATATGATGAAATCTCGGTTTTTTAATTTTTGTAGTAAACACAATACTTTTTCAATATCCTACGGTACTAGGCTAAGAAAAGTAAAAACTATTTATTTTAGTTTCACCTCAGTATTTATTACTCTTACGTTATTTTTATACTGTCTCTTACACATTAAAATAAATAACACAAAAAAATATATTAAAATAAAATTAGTGTCAAGGGCTGGTATTAGTGCAATTAGGACATTGTGTGTGTGTGTTTTTGTTACTTAATGTAGCTTGTGTTTGTGTGTGTTGTTGATGTGCGTTTATTTGTATACTTTGCTTTGTATTATTTTATGCTTTAATGCTCAGAGAACATTTTATGTAAGACATTGCTTCCTCTGTATAAAATAAAGATAGTGGAGACGTTATAATAATAGTTGGCAATATTGTGTCCATACGGTTTGCTTAGCTAAATTGTTGTATTTCTTTATGTTACATTTCATTTTATGTTGTTTTATATTTATTTTGTTTTTATATAAATATGGTTGGGGACACTTCAAAAAATTTGGGAGGGAAAACCCACACCCTTTCTTTCATATAAGTGTCTTATTTTGACAAATAGGCCTAAATGTACATTAATGTAAATGAAGCCTACGCATAATAAGCAAAATAGACTTGTGAGAACTTACAGATGTAGAACATCCCTCATGCAACGTCACGCTGCAGCAAGAGGTCCTATTATTTTTAATCAATTACCTAACCATATTAAATCTAATCTTTACTTCAAAGAGTACAAAAAAGATGTTATACTGTGGCTAAATCCGCCACCTACTAAAACTTAAAACTTATATTTATACTTAACTAACCTACTCTTAAAATACTTAGTTTTTATTTTTTGTATAATATGTATTATTATATTATTTTTATTTATTTTATTTTTTTATTTGTGTTTTTATTTATTTTTTTTTTTATTTTAAAAATGAAAGGAAAAAAAATTTTTTGTTTGTTTTAATTAACCAAAATTCATGGAATTTTCACCTTTGAAATGTAATTAAATTTATAAATTAACAAAATATTTGTAAATAAATTATTATGAATGATTAACATTATAAAAATAACAAATACTACTATAAGGAAAACAAAAATAGATGAAATATATAGCCGCGCACAAGCTATAGCTTATGCGGCTTTTAAATAATTTATTATTTTCATTAGTTTCATTTGCATATTCCATTGTCAAATAGACTTTTATTATTATATTACTTATAAATGTTTTTATGCTTATTTTATATTATACTGTATGTATGCTTTTAAAATAATAAATAAATATTATTATTAAAAAAAAAAAACAAAGCTTTCGTAAGTATATGCTTTGTTTTGCTAGCTAAGCGTAAAATTGATAACAGAAAAGAAGTAACATTTGTATTATCGATTAGTGCCAACCGGTGATATTTTTAAGCCTTAATGGTAGTGACTAATACAGTTTTACTATAACTTAAATTAGTTAACCTAGAGTTCTCTTGTAGGTAAGAACAGCTAAGTTTCTTTAAGTGCGCAAAAGCTTTTTCCTTTATTTGCCAGAATCAAACTCTGTACTCATTTTAAAATTTAAAATAACATCAAATGATTTACGACTTAAAAGACTCTTTTAGTTAGTTTTAAGAGATTAATCGATAATTTGTATAAAATATAATTTCGAGTCACTCTTAATTTAATTAGGCGTAATACTATTTGTGGTATAAATTATTTTCTTCATATGTATCTATTATATTTTAGCGAATTTTCATCCGCTGAAATATATAATAAAATTAATTTAAATAAAATGAAATATAATCATAAATGTAGGTTATAATATCGACAGCATGCAATTTCATTAGTAGAGATACTTGCGGAGGAGATGCATGTAATATGATGATTTATCATTTTCAAGGGGTTATATTTACCGTAAGTTAAAGAAGCAATTAAAGAATTAGCTACCTAGATCAAACAGCAATTATCGACGGTAGCTGATTCTTCAATTAATAATTTTATTGATATAGGTAATAAGTTAATTTTGAATGGAAATTTGTATTTTATTAATTATATCCATTATCAACTGTATTGGTCTCCATAATCAGTATAATTTGTGTGTTAGGGCGCTTAAGAGACAAAATTAAAATTTAGATGTTATATTAAAACTATATTTCGCTCTTCATCACATTTCGATTTCATTTACCTCAGTTATTGGGTCTAATCTTTTCTTTTAATCTTTGACTTAGTTAATATAACCTAACTATTAATTTTAATAACTTGAAAATGCTCTGTGTGATGAAGAACGAAATATTGTTTCTTTTCTTCATCTAAATTTTCATTTTGTCTCTTAAGCGCCCAAAAACATAACTTATATTAATTATATCTTATTTCTATTCAAAAATTTCTGTTAAAATTTTTCAAATAAAGTTTATACTATATCAGTTTTAGTAAGTTATTAGTTAAATAAATGCGTAATATGATAAATTAGTCGTAGTATACACTACGACCTGAAAATTAAAATAAATATTAAAACTCTAAGACACTTTAAACAACTGAAAATTTTTTATATTTAAGGTTTGAGTTATATTTTGATATAAATGTTCTTACTTACCCGCTATAATACGACACACGGCTAGAATCATTTGACAGCGAGAGAAAATAATGCGAGGGAGCCAATTAGTTTAGTCCTGGATATTAAACGACGCCCTCAATTTCAAATGAAGCCCACCATATTGGTTCCTCAACACTTTTTTCTGCGTTGTCGACTGATTTTAGCTGTGTGTTGTATTATAATCGTGTTTATCAAACTAAAGTAAGTTTATCGTCTTGCTACCTTTTCTTCTTTATGAATCTTTGACATTCCTTCTATTATCATTTTTGCATCACTTATCAATATGTTTCCTTACCTCTTTGATTCATCTCAAGCTTGATCTGTCTCTTGGCCAATGTGATATAGATTTTTAGTCTGAGTCAATATTTTAAGCTCAAATGGCTGTTTTAATAAAATATTTCGAATTAGTTTTGGACTGTATTTTTTTAAACAATATGTATTTGAACAAAATAAACAATTTTACAAATTACAATGATGTACTTTAGTTATGCAAATACTACCCCCATCTTTAGAGTAAAACGAGCCCTGAGCTGATGGGGGGGGGGAGACCAGTCCATAGATCTGGTCGTGAAACCAAATACTATACGTATTGTATAGTATTTTGTAATTGCAAATTATTGTGGGAGATTCAGTAGAATCTCATGCAACTTTATATTGCGATCTGTTTCGATGCTGATAAATTTTATGATTAAAATAAGGTTACTGGCTTCATTTTTTTTTTTCTACTGTGTCATCACAAATTTTAAATATCTTGGCGTCCAAGTAAATGAATGTCTTTCATACACATATGCTTCTTAAAATCACCTTTTTTCAAATTATATCAAAATATTAAAATTAATTATTTTTCAAACGCATAATTTCATCTGCATACATATGAACGTAAGAACATTTTTTTATTTATTTACTTTGGACTATATTTTAAAATTTCTGAATATCCCAGCTGTATTACTTTGACCCACATTTCTAGTTTACGTGGCCTAAATTTTTATTTGAGATTTTTTAAAGAATGCATTGTTTAGTTAACTTGTCTAGATTTGTTTTTAAATTTATAAGAAATCTTTGATTTAAATGAAGTTGTACATCAACATGTCAGTTAATATTGCACTCTCACAATATTAACTGATCCATAGTTGATCGTTAATCAAGTTAATGAAGTCATTGAGACGTCAATGCATGTTTATTTTATTGTGTTGCATTAACAATGACAAGTCTTTCAAATAATAATATTAAATAGATCGCTGGTTCTTTGTCTATACTTATGTCTGTATTTCAATTAATAAGATTAAATAGGTCGCTGGATCTTTGTCTATACTTATGTCTATATTTCAATTAATAAGATTAAATAGGTCGCTGGATCTTTGTCTATATGTATGTCTCTTTTTCAATTGATAAGATTAAATAGGTCGCTGGATCTTTGTCTATACTTATGTCTGTATTTCAATTAATAAGATTAAATAGGTGCTGGATCTTTGTCTATACTTATGTCTCTTTTTTCCTACAACTCAGGTGTTATTGCCTCACAGCTCACTAACTAATAATGTAACTAATATTATTAAAACTTGGGAAGACAAAGGGAACCCCTAGATTTAATTTCAGTCTGTAGTACTACGGTGTCTCTTCTAGGATTTAGTTCCTTATTTTAAATTAATATTTTTGTTTAAAGAATTCATACTATTTTTTTTTAGATAAAATATTTAAGTTATCTCTAGTTTATATTAAGGTATATTAAACTATCTCTAGTATATGAAGTTATCAGCATAAATTGTCACTCCCTCTCTTATCGAATGATAATCATTGGAAAAGTTTTCCATAAATTTGCCGGCTGGTTTTAATTCATTTATCTTTCTTTCCCCTTCCACAAAAAGTTTATCGATTTTGTTAAAAATTAGTTAAAACCAATCAAGGCTTCACTAAGCTACCCAGTCTAGAATAAGCTCGTTATAATTTCCTCTTGAAAGAAGCTGATAGCAACGTTTCTCAACCCTCGTATTTTTAATTAAAGTAGTCTTGTATACAACACCTTTAAATTAAGATCTTCAATATATATATATATATATTATATATATATATATATATATATATTATATATAATATATATATATATTATATATATATATATTTATTTATTTATTTATTTATTATTTATTTAGATTTATTTAGTTAGTTAGTTAGTTATACATTGTCCCCCAAACAGACAGGACAAATATGGCTCCCACAAAATCACCGCGCGCTAAACAAGCCTGCAAAGGGCTCCTTATGGTCGTAGGTATGCTAAAACGATTAAAAGCGGTTTCATCTCAATTAGACCAATCTAAGTGGCGTTATTTACAAATAACTTAATTATGACGACATCACCAATAAATAAAAAGAAGTTTTATTTTTATTAGTATACTGCAGGTGTAAGAATTAGTCAATGCTACATATATCTTTTAGTATATATGTATACGTCTATATGGCCACTGTGGAGCCATATTGAGGTGAAGAAAATTAACTTTCTTTTAACTGTTCAGACCTTCAAATTAAAAAGTATACAGAAAACTGTTATTGCTTATGCGACCTGAATATGGACAGTCAAAAATACCAAATTCGAGTTTAAATGTCTAAAAACACCGGAGGTGATACATGAAATACCTTGAGTAACGAATTATTTTCCTTTTGGCGAAAGAGTAAACCCTTTCTGAAAATACGTTTATAGCCTTTATATTATTATTGTAGGTAATTGCATATTGCATGTTTATAAATAAATGACATATACATTATATATACCTTATGCGTTTAGACAAAAAGAACAGATTTGATTCTATTCTTTGGCAATGCATACAATTTTCACTAAATATATACTTACTGAAACATAACGTTGTTCTACATAGACTTATTTTAATTGTTATCGTAAAGTTTTATTCTATGTTTATGCTATTGTTATATTTTATCTTTATTATTGATTAATATACTGTGTTTCTAGCAGTATTTATTATATGGGAAAGAATACTCATGTATTTATTTATATTGTACATAAAAACTGTTTTTCTCTATACTATATAGATAAATAATTTTACTTAGAAAATACGCTAAAAGTTGTAGTCGTTAATCTGAACGTCCAATAAACGATAACTAACTCGATCGAGCTTTATGTCAAACAATCTGAATTAGCTGATATGAAACTTGTTTTCTTCCTTAATTATCGACTTGTTAAACTTGTAGGGACAAGTTTTCACTTGAGTTCAGATGCTGTAATCACAACAAACTCCGCAGGACAAATTCCAATAAACTTTCATTGTCACTATAAACAGACGAAACTTTCATTATTTTCTCTTATTTATAATGTTAATAGTGACTAGTTTTTTGTTATGTTGTTATACCTGATTAGTTTTTTATCTTTTATTAAGTGATTTTTTTCAATCAGATGTCGTTGCTATATTTGCACTTTGTTATGCTTGTTAGTTAAAGTCCTAGAGATATTTTACTAAAAGAGGCATAGCCTATCTTAATGCATTGAGGGTCCTGAAACATAATTTTGGGGCTCTCTGTAACCTCATTGAAACCTTCTCTAAGAGTGAGTGAAGGTTAGGATATATTAATTGTTTTCGCCTTTCCGTACAATTTTTGTGTTTTGATTTGTATTTTAAACGTTCTAATAGTAAAAGACTGCATTTTTGTTCTTTTTATTTGATTATAGTGATTTCTGATCTTTTCTCCCTTGGGAGTAGACAGTGTTTCCTATTTTTAGGATTAGAGCCAATTATATCCATTTTTTGAGAGTGCTATATTTATGAAGGGAATCGATCATTTTCGATCCCTCGGCACCCGATCATCATCGGCACCCAAAACGATCATCATCGATGTTTCAAAACTCAACCAATTGGGCCTCTCTAGTAATGTATCTCTATGGTTAAAGTTGTAAGACATATTGTTTTCCAATATCAGTTATTTACTCACTTAAAAATAATAAACACACCTCTGAAACTATATGTATGTGATATATATATATATATATATATATTATTATATATATATAATTATATATATATATATATATATATATATTATATATATATATATTATATATATTATATATTTAAATTTAATATATATACAATATGGGGTAGAGAGTAAACGTTAAAATGAAAACAAAATTATGAAGAAGTAGACAAATAAAGGTTGCGAGAAATAGGCTGCATTTTGTTTAATACTTGGACATACATCAACTCCAACTCATTTTTATCCTCTATGCTTTACATCAAACATGAAGTAAAGAAATATTAGAGAAGCCTTGGCCCCCAGGTACATAAAGCCAAAAATAGCATCCCTCACAACCTCTTACATATGCCTAATAGTTGTAAAATCATAAAAGTGTATTATATTGAGAAGTATCTTCCTAATAATTTTATTATTGTATAAATAGACTTGATTTATTAAATAGAAGCAGTGAGCTAAAAGTGAATTTTATAAACGCGTTCAAAAGCAAGAATTGAAAATAATTAATAAATGTTATTTAAGGGTTCGATTTGAAAAAATGTGCTTAATTTTTGAAACTGTAGAATTTGACTTAAATATTGTTCCTAGTGAAATAAACTACTTTATCTCCAGATGGTGTGTAATGTGAAGTTTATTGACAACTTTTTAGGGAGTAAAGAAGAACTTTTCTCCCTTGGGAGTAGACAGTGTTTCCTATTTTTAGGGTTAGAGCCAATTATATTCATTATATATCTTTAAATTAACCATTATATATTTTTTGGGAGTGCTATCCTCTATATATATGAAGGGAGTCGATCATTTTTGTAACACTTTCCCGGGGGCGGCACCCCAAAATGCATGAGGAGGACCTATTCGAAAACAATTGTTTCGCTAAAAATCCGTTTCAGGTCAAATGGAGTTGTTTGGAGCAATAAAGATAAATACAAAAAATTTATTGGCTCAAAATCCAAAAGAGATTTTTTGGTCAAAAGATTTTGTTTGAATTTTTTTTTTTTGAGGGGCAGCTACCCCAAAATATATAAAAACGACCTATCCGAAAAAACATTATTCGCTAAAAATCCGTTTCAGGTCAGATAAAATAACATAACTTATGAAAATAAGAGAATAACAATGACTTCAACATCTGGAGATAGAATCTTGTACGCTCCTTGGGAGTTAAATGCTACTTTTTCTCTCACAATAATAACTCCCTCGACTTCGCCTGGGGAGTTGAATGCTTTGGTTCCTTCGGCTCTAGATTTAGGAACCAACTAACTGCTCAGGGAGAATAATAGCATTCTTAACACACACCCACATACTTAACTTAACACTTAAAACACACCCTTGGTGCATAAATAACAATTTTCTGTATGAATATTAGTATAAGTCTCCATTATTATGAGCAAATTTTGATAAAGACACTTGATGGGACGTTTCATAATAAATTTCAACTGATTTAAATGACTATATTTCGCTATTATTCACATAGCATATTCATGTCTATGTCAAAAGGAATGTTTGAAATGTATGTGAATTAAGTTGAATTGAATTGAAATGGAATTTAATTTAGTGTCTTTATCAAAATTTGTTTACAATTTTCTTATGATTTTATGTTGACACATTCAGATTTCATCATAATCAACCCCATTCATTATGATCATTTCCCCTTGATTAAAGATTAGTAACGACTCCTTTTAACGCACGCTATATTTTCATAGTTCATTAATGCTATATTGCTTAGTATCTGTGCTTAAGTTGATTTGTTTTGCTCATTAATAAAGAACATAATTGTTCCTTAATAAGTGAGCACAATCTGATTATTAGTTAAATTGGGAACTAAGTGCAATATCAATAATAAAAATAATTACAAATAAATTCTACATTTGTTAATGACTACTTTTAATAAATATACAGATGTTGACAAAAAAAAATATAAATAATAGCAGATTAGTTTTAATATTTTTATTTATTTATTTTTTGTTAATAAAACGCCCTACTTTACTTGTGTAATGTACTAGGTAAGCCGGGAAAAAGTAATAAAAAATAAAAACTCAGAAAAGAGGTAACTGATACAATTTGTTCTATAATTTTCATTTTAAATTTTTCTCTGAATTTGCAGTAACGATCCAAACGTAAAATATATAAAAATATAAAAAATAAAATAACAATGGGAGAAAGGGAGCAACGATCTCTTTACTACAGTAACTTTAGTCTATTGTAAAAAATATTTATGTCAAATAATAATTTAAAAAAGTAAATTAATAGTAGCATAATGAATCGTACAAATTTAAGTCTATTAAAAGCTGAATATATTTGTAAAAATACTAACTATATTTGTTAACTTATTTGAAATACACAAGTAAAAAATACAAGCGCAGTAATTTACGATACTTGAACAAATCAAACAATACTAGATACATTATTAATTGTATATAGACACATAAAACAAAACAAAACATAAAAAAGAATGTAAACGCACACAAATAAAACTAAGTAAGTGTAACATTTTTTGGCAAAATATCTCGAGATGAAATGCTACTAAAATATATGAGTGCAGTAGCGTTGAAATCTTAAGTAACAAATTGTTTTGGATTGCAGTTAATTAGTTTTAGATTTGTTTTCAATGAGTTTAGTTTTTTCTTGAGTGTTTACAAGCACTTTCGCTCTTTTTATCAAAATAGTGTTTGTTTAAATAGTTATTGTTTTCCTTCTACTTTGAGTTTTGTTAAGGTTTTCAAATTTTTATTTCTTTAAAATATTTCCCAAAGTATCTTAAGATACTTTCTTCTTCTCATAATACAAGAATTGAATTAAGTTTCAAACAAACTGTTTAATCTGTTTGCACAAATACCACTTGTTACCAAAAAAAATGTTGCTATCACGCATTCGTAAGTGAATACGGACACTCCATTCTGCTTACTTGAAAAATCAAGGGGCCTTCGTCCTCTTGGCCTCTCTGCGGCGTTGGCGCTGGGGGCGTACCACGCGCCATCCTCATATTTAAAAAAAAGCATTAGTCTTTCCACAATGGTATTATTCAATTTACATAGCCAGCTTTCGACCAAAACGATCATCATCAGTACTGGTGAGATGAGTCTAATTCTTCTTGGCCGGTTTCTTAGTTTAGTTTTCTTGTAGCAGACTCAACGGCTTGTCTACTACAAGCCGTGGCCTAAGAAACCGGCCAAGAAGAATTAGACTCATCTCACCGGCACTGATGATGATCGTGTTGGTCGAAAGCTGGCTATGTAAATTGAAATATACCATTGTGGAAAGACAAATGCTGTTTACTTTTATTAAAATATTCCACATCTCAATAATTTTCGGATTATCCTAATATTTCTATACATCAAGTTTATATAAGTGACATAATGCTACAATATAAGCGAATTTTCAAATGTATTAATCACAAACGTGATTTGTTTACATTATGATATTTATGTAAAGCAAAAAAAAAAAAACGGAATTAATACTAATAATAACATGTAACTTAATATATTTGTTTAACATACATAGTAGTAGTATATGCGTCTTAAAGTTAGTAGTACTTCTTGAATTATTGTGATTTTTTTAAATTTTTGGTGAGTCAGAATTGTAGGTTGATGACATCACACTTATTTCATAAAAAGTCAGGTTCAGGAAATTAACAAGGTTAATTTTTGTACCACGTTTCACTTATCTAATATTATCGTGTCTCATAAAAACGTTTAGAAAAAAATCTTGTACACATACATACACACACACATATATATATATATATATATATATATATATTATATATATATATATATATATATATATATATATATATATATTATATATAATGTCCGTTTAGAGCCTTGGGCTCATCAGGGATAACCCCTGCGGGAACACCTCGGATGTAGTAGCAACCGTTACACTCAAAGTGTATTCTAAAGTTGGACATAATTTATCTAAACAATAATCTTCTATACACTAAGATCGTAACCTGATCGGATGCGAACCCCAGACCTCCGTGTGTGTGAAAGGTCTGTGTAAAGACTAACGCCTTAACGACCTCGGCCTTAACGAAGGCGGCTTATATATATATATATATATATATATATATATATATATATATATATATATATATATATATATATATATATACATATACATATACCTTATTGACGAAATATTTATATATTCTTGATCAGTAAGTCACCCCTCGCAAACAAAAACACCCTCCTCTCTCCATGACTCCAATCTCATAAGCTCAATATTCTTAAAAATTCGCTATAAAAAACTTCCCTTCCTCGAAAATAAGAAGTTTCACAACAAGAAGGTCTCATATCTTCAAATTAGGAAAATAAGGTAGGAATGTCGACTCTTACCATTTTCAGCGAATCATTAATATGGGGATCATAAGAATTTTAAGTCAGAATTTCAACTTGTGTTCACGACAAGTTAAGCAGAATCGTTTTTAGTAGAAAAAAAGACATAATTTTTTTGAAATGAACAAGCATTAATTACTTTTATTTTAACTTGCATTACTCTTATCCCAAATAAGAATTTTTATTATGAAAGCAGAATCTTAACTAACCCGATATTTTTCTTATTTCAACGCGTACGGGAAGTAATAACAATGTAACGGAATCAAACTAATTTTGGCTCACTTCATAAATTCATCCTCGGGTCATTGTACTCACCCATCAGCATCCATCAAAATATTTCATATGCTGTTTTATTAATGCATCTTCACAGCTGATACATCGGATTACAAATTTTCATTTTAGTTTATTATGATAGCTGTACAACAAAATTGTTTTTAGGTCAGAGCGGCTCAAACAAGAAAAAACATTCAGTAGGATGGATTCATATTTATTTTATAGTTTTATATATATTTGTATGTTTTGATCAGATTTACATTAAACTTCTATAAATAAAAATATCTAAACTATTACCTCTTGGCGAGATAATTCAATAATTTATTTTATGTTGTTAATAGTAACAGTTATTTTATTAATACACAACTACAGAACTAAATTTATATATAATTTACAAAAAATTGAAGTTGACAATAATAATAATAATTATTATTGTTAACAGTTGAAGTCGAATCTCGAACTGTAGAGAAATATGTCACCTGTTAAAATTTCTGTGTTCTTTTGTTGAAATCAACGAGGCCTCCAAATTTAGTTTCTGAGATTTTTATTCTTTTGATACTTATTTCCTCTTGCATCTGTTAAAAAAAATATTTTCTGTGTATATATATATATATTATATATAATATTTATTTATTTATATTTTACAGCCCTTTTATTAGTTGTATTCATGAAATTTATAAACGTTTAAACTGTGTTAATTTTTTTTAACGATAATTCATTGGTGATCAAATTTTTTGTGATCATAATTTTAAGACAATTTTACCTTTTATGTGGGTCTATTGTGCTCAAGTTTGTGCTTAAATTTTGGTGTCCGTTGATTTCAAGTCGTTTTATATTTATTTAACTTTTGTCTTATGGTCTGTCTCTTTATGACTTGTTTTATACCCTCCTTGCTATTATTTTTCTTTTTATTGTACATTTTATTTACTTTAATAATTTTACTATCTTGTACTTTATAGTTTTATATTTATTTCTTTGTATTTTATCTTTTTTTGCGTAATGCTCTGATGATAAGTTTGCAGTTGGTACATTATATGTAGAGGCAATGTACAATAACATTTTGATGTTATGTACTATGCATTATACCAAAATGTATTTGCTTTGAAGATAATTTACGTACGAAAATTCTGTATAATTCGTTTTATAACTGTTTGTTACTATTCTGTATTAAATTTGGCTAATTTCACAAGAAACTTACTCTGAGCCAAAATATTAAAACACTTCGCTACATCGCGCTGTAGAAAATTCTAAAAATATAAGCCAGGTTACACCCACCAAACACTGTGTCTATTCTTCATCTCTAACTAAATAAACTATTGTTCTTCTCTATAACTTTTGAATTTGGTCCAGCTTTCCATTAAATAGAGTAAATGTAGAGTATGTGTGAATGTTACCAAATTGAACCTAAAATTAGTTTTACTTAAAAAATTAGTATGACTAAATAAAAAAAACCGTATTCAACAGATATAAATACATTTATATTAATCTATAACATTTTTAATTTAAAACAATTATAATGAAACGTAACAAAAATTTATTTTTTATAATTATCAAGACAAATAATGAGGAAGACAATTTTTAACTATTCGACTTTTTTATGGTCAGGACCATAAAACTGATAAGATGGTATTTGTAAACATTTATTCGATTTTAAACGATAAAAATAAATTAGTTTTTAGCTGCTATATAGTTATCTGATTATAGTTTAATTGTTTTAACTACAGGAAGATGTTCGATTTAGGAGTGCAAACAATTAATTTTTTATTATGTTAGTATTATTTATTTTCAAACAAATACAATTTTTAAAACATACTGTTAAATGTGAAAACGTTTTTGTTTATAAATAAGTACTAATGCTATAAACCAATCGAGTCAATAAATAAATAAATAACATCTGTTGACATATATTTAATAAAATTGAGTTTTTTCATTATTATTATAAAACAAAAAAATCTTAATTTTAAAAGTAAAAGTAGACAAGACAGATTTTATACTGGCAAGTCAGCTGTTAAAAGAATCTTGTTCCAAACCACTTTTACCTTTGCACTTTTTAACACTTGATTAAGTATTTTTTATTTACATTTTTTTAAATTCAATATTTTTTATGATCGTCTCTTTTCTTTTTGCTTCTCAGAAACAACTTTTTTAAATTTATTACTTATAAAATTATGACAGTGTTAATTAAATTATGCAAGACAACTGTGTTTAAAATAAATTTCACTGATAAAAATTATTAAAATTTGCATTAATAGTTGCTTAGTTAATTTTATATGAATTTTTTTTAAATAAATTTAATTAAATTCGATTAATTATATTAAATACGTTACACTATAAATGATTAAAATTTCTCTTTTAATGTTATAATTCATTATTATGACATGAATAAATCTTGGATTTAATAAATATTTTTAAACAAGTAGATATAAAATTTAATAAATGAAATGATTATATAATAGTGTATTATATTGATATACTTTAAAGTAAGTTATTTTCCGCCATAATAGTTTTTACTGTTGAGTGAAGGTAAGACAATTGATATTGCCGTGCCAAGTACCGAAGAATGGATACCTATCCTCCTATGGATCTAAATTAAGTCTTGAGCATTGTCAAAAGCGAGGTTAAGAATAAATTAAAAATTAAAATAGTAACAAACATAAGACATGTTACTATGTTAAAAACACTTTTGCGTAAAATAAATAGACAAACGTAAAACCAGAGTTGCCAAAATAAACTTCACTTTATACCCCAGATTTTCTAAGGTCAGATCAATTCAAGAACACTTCACTCGTCACTTAATTGGTAAAAATAAGTGTCTTACTAAAGTTTTTTTTATATGTTTGAACTGTACGGTGCGTAAATGACGTCAGCAAATTTGGCTTGTTTATTGCCAAGTTTTCCTTTAAATTACAAATCTATGAAGCAATCTTTGAGTAGATTCCAAAAATTAAATTTTAATGCCCGGTGCATTTATCAGATTCTTTGTTTTATTATAATTTCTTTTGACTGTTTTTTACTTTTCCTCATTTATATCGTAAATTGGAAAAGTATTGTGTTTGCAAAAAATATGAAACCGGGATGTCACCGGAATTATCCGTTTCAGACGTTTTTAAGGCCTCCTGAGTGTTTTTTTGCAAAGGTGTCTGACTGTCTATATATATATATATATATATATATATATATATATATATATATTATATATATTATATATATATATATATATATATATATATATATATGTATGTATGTATATGTGTGTGTGTGTATGTCTGTTATCATCGTAGCTCCCAGTGTATTTTTGGTAGAGATTTGATTTTATGACTAGTATACATCAAGTATATCCATGATTTTTGGTGGGTCATAAAAGTTAAGCAGCATCGAGTGTGGTCAGTACCTGGATGAATGACCACTGGGAATGAAACGAATGTATTTACTATCTGAGGACGAGTGAAGCGAGTCCGAAGCTGGGATGATGAGCGTAGCGATTTCGATGTAATGAGGAAAAGTTCCGAGGTACCCCTTACCCGATTTTTATCATTATTGTGCGCTTGTAATTTTTATCATTTATTTAATTAATTTGGTTACGGTTCAAACTTGAGTGTCTATTCTATGAAGCTTTATAAGTAGCTTAGCGATTGATATTAACTCGTTTAAAGATTATGTAAATTTAGTATCGCTATGGGATTCGTATGCGTTAATTGATTCAAATTATTCAGTTTATTAAATAACCATAATTTCCTTTACCTTTTTTATAAATATTTACAAACCTAGAACGCAAAAAAAGTTTACCTTCACACGTTCAAATTTTACCTAAGGCTGAAAGTCAATGCTAAAATATTAATATTTTGAGGCTTTAAGAAGTATAATCAGTTGCGCTTGAGCTTTTGCCGAGGTCGATATCTGTTTATTGACTCCCGAGGACATGCCAAAATAGATAATGCCAGTACGGAAATACTTGTCTGTGTCTTGGTTGGTATGAAATTATGTCAACGATTATTCAGTAGAATTTATTGTTTGGCTCACTTTTACTTTAAACTAATTGTAATAAAACTAAAATAGTGTGTATAGTTAATGTTACTTTTTGGGGCGTAATCAGTAAAGCATTCGCCTTTGAACCATGAGGCACATAGTTCGATCCAAAAAAGGATCCTAACCCTAATAAAGTCGAGTATTTGATTACACGAAGTGAATTTTAACAGTACAGCAGTAAACAACTGCCTGTTTAAAAACAGTGCAGTTACTTGTTTTGCGACTTTTATATAGTAAGATATATATATAAAATATTAATTTCCTTTAATGCCCTTGCATGTTTATTAAGTCATATTATATTTTCGTTTCTTCTCTTTTCTTTGTTCTTTTCAAGAAGCATTATTTCATTTTTATTCATTTTCTTAACTTTTCATCTCGATTTACTATCGAGATCTAAATTACGCCAGAAGTTCCGCAGTATTATGACCGTCTGAAAAAATAATAATAATAGAGCAATGCAATTATTTACGCAAGTAACGAGCGTGTATATAAAAGAATACAGTATATAAAGAATATAGTGACGTTGTTCTGTAGCTTTTATAAAGAGGGTTAACTTGCCAAAGATTATCAGTTTTTCTAGAAGTTAGGTTCATTAACTTCAGCCTTTGTGACCTAAAAATAATTTACTAGAAAACGATCTCGAGCCATAAAGTAAAATTTTGTGTATTTGGCAAGTTAGAATATTTCTAATCTTGTTTTTGCAACTTTGTGTGGCTTGATGAAAACTAAATCGTTTTATTAATTTATTATTTAATAGGTTATATTTAAGAACCTCTCGTTATTACCGATTCGAAACAAAGCTGTTAAATTTGAAACATTTGTCATGATCTTTCAGAGGTGAAATTCAAAGGGTAATCAGAATAGTTTTTTTTACGAGAAAGCTAAGTTTTTTACGTCCATATTCAAATGCATGATTAATCATGAGTGTTCACGTTATTTAACATTAAATAATTATTTGATTTATAAGAAATTCGGTAAATCGTTAAGAATGAGGTAACATCTATAAGGGTCTTTAATAAGCAAAAGGATCTTGTATTAAGGGCTAATGCGTTTAGTCCATTTGCCGTGTAACTAAGAGATCCCATCGAGAAGATAAAGAAGATTCCACCACATTACATGTGTCAAACACAAACCGCACATGCTTTGTACGAACTGCGCATGCTTAAAATCATTAAGTCAACTGTGCAAGTCAAATTTAGAGGCACACCTACCTCTCGATGGGAATATTTGTTTTGTAAATTTTTTTCAGTAAAAATACAGTTTTTATAAAAAATTTTATTTTTACTTTTCCTCATTTATACCGTAGGTATATAGGAAAAGTATTGTGTTTGCAAAAAATTCAAAACCGGGATGAAACCGGAATTATCCGTTTCAAGCGATTTTAAGGCCTCCTGAGTGGTTTTTGCTAAATTGTCTGTCTGTATATATGAGCTTATGTGTGATAATCGACACTATACATTATCTCGCTACGATGATAATAGGCACACACACAGAATGATACGGATGCATATACTATCTGAAGACGAGCGAAGCGCGTCCAAAGACATGTTGCAGTAATTTGGCGAAATGTATTTCTGAGGACGAGCGGAGCGAGTCCGAAGCAGGGAGGATGAGCGTAGCGAATCCAATGTAATGAAGAAATGTTCCTATGAACCCCGTACCCGATTTTTTTAACTTTGTCCCACGATCACAATTTACTTGATCTGCCGCCAAAAATAAAGCTACAAAATGATAGTAAAAGATATTTAAAAGTTCTCTACTAAAAATTTAGGGCGACTTACTGTAAAATAGAACACCTACAAATGTAAGCAAATTTAACGTACATTTTATCAGTTCTGTTTTTTGTAAAATTCGTTGGTATCGTCACATTTTACGATTTTGAAAGATAGTTCAGGCCTTTAATAACAAATATCATTTGCAAAATGCATTTCGATATAAAATAACTAGTCTCCGAGGAAAATGCTGCGATCTAAAACGTCTTGAACTCTCGATCCATTCATGGGTAATTGATCATAGAAATTCTATATAATGGATTTTATTGATTCTATTTTGTCGGCCGATGCCTCATAATACGATCTTATCAGGGTTTGAACTTGTGGTTCCCTACTACTAGTTTCTCTAATAATTATTCTGCAATCTCATACTACTCTGTAATTATCTCAACATGTTATGTTGTATTAATAACTACAATCACATAATTTAATTACAACTGCGTGATCATTCATACTACATAATCGAATTACTGCTACATCATTTACAAAAATTCAAATAATTGATTTCTCATTAAGCCCGACGAGACTTAATGAGTTGGTTCGGCCTGGCGCGGAATAAACAATAATTAGTAATAATACAACAAACAGACATGCCATATTTAACATTACCAGGAAACATTTCTTGACAAAACTGTTTAAAAACTGACTGTTTCTGTTAATGAAATATTTTCTCACTAAACTAAATAATAATTTGTTATCTGAAAATAATTAGTTTTGTCACTCGTGTCATGAGTAGCTCGCCTTTCTAATAATAACTACTGAGAATGCTTAAATTAAAATTTATATACTATTTTTCTTTTTTAAAGAAATGTTTTATTTTTAGTTACACGGAGTTATTTTTGAATCGAAGGACTGCATGTTTATGATTGCATTAGTTGTTTTTCAAAGACTTAAATACTGGTACAGGTACTTGTATTGACAATATACTGACAAACTTACACCAAGAATGGTTTCAAACTTCGTTAAGTTTGAGTGACCATAGAGTACTATGTATAATAATTATTAATAATAATTATAGATGATTAGGTTACATTTTTTATGTTTTAAAATTCAGCCACTAAACCATCCCTATTAATTTCTATATAATTTAACTTGAATTTATTCATTCATTGCTATAATTTTCTCTCAAAAAATACCCAAAAATACACGACTGTGATATAGTAGATGTTTTATGCACGTGTTTTATTTCGTTTACACTTAAGGTTGATTATGAATAAATTTAATCATCAAAGATATATTTGTTTAAATACATTAAATGAGCTAAAAAAAACAAACAGCGTAAAATTTTAATTTTGGCGCCACATTTTTTATTTACAGTTTTATTTGTTATTTAATTTAAAACTACCAAAAATAATTGAAATTTTGATTAAAATTTTTATTTATTTGAAAAATAGACAGTAAAAAGTTTCTTTTAACTATGTTTTGCGCGAGTTTTAAAAATAGGAACAAACTATATGAACAATCTATCAAAAATTAACATGGAAAACTATGTTGAGCGTCACCTACGTGTCAGAAAGATAGGCATGTATCAATAAAACAGTCTTTCCTTCGGATTCACTGATGCTTTATAAAATAATTTTAGAGAGGAAGAATATAGTTTTGTTGTATTCACAGATACTTTTTATTTTTGTCTAAATTATATTTTTCTAACTTACATGTTTGTTTAAAATTGAATAGGGAATCGTTTAGTATTAAATTTTATGTTTGTCTTCCTGATGGACAAATATCTTTTGACGTGAGGTCAAGTTCAGAGAGAAGAATTGGCGAATCAGGCGAATTTTAGTCGACTAGTTTTTATAAAAAAAGAGAAATTAGAAGAGTAAAGTAAAGTTTTTTAAGCACAGTAAAGTATTCTTTGTAATGTTTAAATAAAGGAATAAATATATGGTTATTGACGTTACAAGACCATCAATTCTATATAACATTTAAGAAATTCCAGTTATCAAAATTATAGATAAGAGCCCAAATTCAGAATAGTATAATTCTCCAACCAAAATATCGCGTAAACTGGACCTAAACGTACCGAACGCAGTAGATGCATAAACTATCATGCAATGGAAACTAAAAGAAAACGAAACTAAACTGAAATTAATTTTTTTAAAAACCCGGTTGTAGGTACCTCGGAACTTTTCCCACAACATCGAATTCGCTTCGCTCATCCTTACTACTTACCTTGCTCAATGCTACTTAACTTTTATGATCTAGCAATACCACAGATGTACTTGCCGTATTGAAACGGAGTAGATAGTAATACTTATTTTTTGGGTAAATGGGTACATTTGTTCCAAAATTCAACTCAATTGGATTATTTCTTGACTTTTAACATTTTTCAAAAAATTCGGCGCGGAGGTCTGTAAGCCGAGCAATTTTTTTAACTAATCGATCAACAATTGGCTCTTAATTACTCGGTATATATTTAACAACCTAAGTAGTAGCGTCACAACTTATTATTTATTTTTTCGATTTTTTCGAACACAGCATTATTTACACTCATTTAAAGCTCAGTTTATGCTAATTTAAATCGCATTTTCTCGGGAAATTTAGCAAGCCATTGGAATGATAAGCAGAAAGTACGGATTTTGAAGAAAATTCGCTCGGCTTGCGGACCTCCGTACAAGAATTATTTTTAAGTTATAAACTTAAATACTGTAAATATGAAAATAAGAATATTGTAAAAAAGAACAGCGCCGGTACCTAGATTCGAACCTAGGAACCCTAGCTTTGAGTACTCTTATAGACTCCGGACCGATTTTATATTATTCAGAACCTCAAAAACATCTAAAACAATACCCTGCTCGAAAACTATCTGATCAACTGTTATTTTGGTTTCCTATTATTTTTAACGGGTTTTTCGACTTTTGGTCACTTAAAGTGGTCGTATCAACTTCGGACCAGGTTCACTCAATTCAGCGCAAAAACGATAACCTACTCAAAATAATTTTTATTTTTATAAAATAAAAATTATTATTATTTTTAAATAAAAATAAAAATTATTATTATTATTGTTAAATAAAAATAATAATTTTCCTCGTTTTCATTCGATTTCACTCAAAGCTTTTTTGAAAATTTGAGATAATTTTTCCATAAAAATTAAGATTTTTTTTAAATTAACCTCCTTCCTCTTCTCTCCCAAATATAGTTATTTTAAAAGTTGTTCAATCTGGATAAATGATACATCGCTTTAAAGATCTTGACTAGAGGAATAAAAATAGTAGTATTGTAACCTTCGATTTAAGTATCTGAGATATTTCAATACTACAGGAAAAAATAAGTAAATTAAAAGGGGAGGGGGTAAATTTTAATTTTATTATGGAAAAATTATTTCAGGAGGAATTAAACAATTTTATGAAGAATACTTATTTAAAAATTCAAAATTAAGCCTACTTTTCTTTTTTCATTTTTCAAAAATTGCAGTTTTTTAGTATACCGTTAAAAATAAAAATATGATTATTCTTTGTTTGAAAACATGCACGAGCTTTTATCAAGAATAACTTTTTATCAAAAATAGATTTTTTTCATTCACACGTATCGTTAAGTCCGTCCAGGGACACTGCATGCGTGCTGATTTTCAAACCTATCGACAATTGTTTCTGCGTTTTATGAATTTTAAAATTTTTGCTGACTCATTATTGCGGGTTACTGACGTCATAAAATAATTATTTTCCAGATAGCACAACTAGACCTAATGATTGATTTTCGTACTAAGTTTTAACTCGCAAGCATAAATACACTGGGAGAAACGATGATAACAGACACACACATACAGACGGACAACTTTGTGAAAACCACTGAGGAAGTGTTAATAACATCTGAAACGGATTATCCAGGTGACATCCCAGTTTCGGATTCATTTGTGAACACTGTACTTTTCCTATATACCTACAGTATAAATGAGAGAAAGTATTTAAATTTAAAGAGAATTTAAATTTATTTAAAGTACTCCCTAAGAATGTCTATTTTCTGAATATTTATGCTTAACTAGCTTATTATCTTAAATAAAGTCATTATTAGATGAAAATATAGTATGTATAGTCTTCAAAAATTCTATTTTTTCCTAGAAATTCGTCTAAATAGATAAAAAATTATGTATACAAAAAAATTTGTGGGCGGTTTTCAATTTTCGCTTGTATGATATTTTTTATAAAGGTGATATAAAGACATATTTACGAGGCTACATGACCTCATTCTGTTCATTGTTTTTTATTGAGGGATTTTCATCATTTTCTTTATGACTAACTATTGCGGTTTTCCCCCTCTTGTTCACCGTCTTGTAATAAGTATTTATGTTTTTGTTTTGATTTAATTTTGAGGATATTTCCCATTTCCTCATTTAAGATATACTTTAACTATTTAATTCAGTTACTATACATTTGTATCCCCCAGAATGTGTATATTATATGTTTAAGTGAATACCGAATGTGCTTTGCGCTTGCTTATCTATAATTTTATGCTAAAATAACAATTCAGGACCGATTTAAATTGATTCAACGCCACAAAATTCAGAATACTACTCTATCATAACTTTTCGTTTTGTTTTTAAAAACAATGTTATTTTTGCTTTTATCTTTTAATAGAACGCAAATAATACAAATAACAGCATGATAAAATGGTGTAAGAAAAAAACGCGATCTCTCTAGTATAAACGAACTAAATATAACAGAATTGATGTTTCATTATCAATTTTAATGAAATCAATCAAATCATATTACTTCTTTCATAATATTTTACATTCAATTCAGTCATATAGTTGCTACTGCATCAGTAAGAGAAAAAAAGAGTTGCTTGCACGTTTAGAATTGTTTTTTTTTAAATTAAAGAATGGCATACAAAATTTTAAATGCTACTAAAATTTTTTTTTGCAAGATCTTCAATATTTTTTTTTTAAGTCGTATGTATTGTATTTTTTTAATAAAAGCGGATTATATGTATAATATTATGCATTATAATATATCATGTTATAGGCTGTGTTAAAGTATATACAATAAATTGTTGTAACAAAAATCAATACAATGCGTCAAATTGGCGGCAAAGCGCACCTGATTGTTTAGCCACGATTGTTTATTTATCCAAAATTATTTTGACCCTGCAATTAATATCAATTATAATTATCCATTTAAAATTGTATAAATATATACCAGAACTACACAAATATTCGGTCACTCACTTTAAAAATTAATTTAAAGTTGACAAACTAAATTGGTGATAAAAATTGTTATTAATAGGATCATAATTAACTTGGCACTCATATAAATAGATTAAATGTGTAATCTGAGACTTATGCGGTTATCTTTTTCTAGAACTTTAGTTTATTTGTTTGAGCTTATTAAATTAGATTAAATACGTCAATGATTAGAAATAAGAAACTTACAAACAATACAATAAAAAACTGATTCTTTTAATTCAAGTTGGCTCTTTCTCTTAACTACTCACTGAAAATTAAAATCTAACACTTTCTAGGAAATTGTTTGTTTTAGTTAGCAACACTGACTGAAAATTAAAGAAATTATACAACTCAGATGCAATTATTCTTCCGTATAAAAATAAATAATTAGAATTTATTTAACAATTATTTCTGGTTCTTTACTAATGCAGTTTTTTTAATTTTAACTAGTGGACGCATTTTGTTTGATAAATCTCTTTAAATTTAACCTGAATTTTCTTTGAATCATGAACTCTGCGAAGAATTTCACTGTTTCAAATTATTCTATGAAGTAGTTTAATAAATTATTATCATTTACAAGTATGTCTTTAAACTTTTTCTAAAACTAATAGTTTTTGCCTATTAGATAATGTATATTCCAATATTATATATTTTTAGTTATTGACAAGGTACTTTTTATCCTTATAATTCTTATATTTGATATACAGAGTGGTATATTTCACACCCCGACCAAGTCTGCTTCTAATGAAGCTATCGACAGAAAAATTGTTATCCACTCCCCACTAAGTCCTCTACTTAGAACTTAAACAACCAATTACTTTTTGACAATTATCTTCTTAGAATGGTAATCAATTAGCCAAACTGTTTTTGAACGATCATTTTTAAATTTCATATTGAAGCATTAATATATTTTTTTAAAACTACTCTACTTGCTAAATAATTGATTACCATAATCACTATAGAGCTATCCATTTAAGTCGACTACCAGGCGCTTGAATAACCAATTATTACTTTTGCAATCGTCATCATTCGGAGCAGCTTTCGTAGCACATACTGCAAGGTAGCTGGCTTCAATCTGACAATGTAATTGCTAAATTACAACTAGGGATTAACAACAGAACACGCTAAATGCAATTTATTATTTTAATTTGGAAATGCCCCAACAATTCCTGTTCTCATTTTTCTCCACCTTCAATATATCTGTCACATTTACTTTTTAATTATATAAATATATTAAAAATAATGTGTTAAAAATTAAATGTATCAGATTTCACCAAAATATTCTTAAATCTATAAATTAAACCATGTGAATGCGACTATGAGGAACTTTGTTTAGCTACAAGGAACTAAAAGTCATATATTATTCCAGCAATCTGGAAATGTTCCCAATATGTGGGGCAGCAAGGCTTGTTCTTGTCAATCCTTTCTGTCCATTAATACGTCACTTGTAATACTAATTTATTTGAAACGTTTAACAATATTTGAATGACAGAAATATTTCATGTGTAAATCACTTAAATCTTGACTCGGTGTTTTAGTAAATTTAATCTAAAAGAAAAAATCGGGTACGGGGTACCTCGAAACTTTTTTCTCATCACATTGGATTCGCTACGCTCATCCTCCCTGCTTCAGACTCGCTTCGCTCGTCCTTAGAATATAAAATTCGCAAAATTTACACTGCAACACATCTTCGGACTCGCTTCGCTTGTCCTCTTATAGTAAATACTTCCGTTTCATTCTCAGAGGTCACTTAATTTTTATGATCCAACAAAAATCATGGATATTCTTGTATTAAAACTAAACTTTGTACACTTCTTTATTACGTAAAAGTGTACACTTGTACCAAATTTTAACTCCATTGGATCATTTTCAGATTTTTTAATTTTTTTTAAAACACATACACAAGTCATTAAAAAATTGAACTAATGCTGATAATGAGATGAAACTTCTTAATTTCTTTTTTATTATTTTACTTTTTCTAATTAGTTTTGTTGTAGACCCTTTTAATTACAATTCGCATCGTTGGGATAAAAGAAATTGTTGGTGTCTCATTTGACCGAATCCTGAGATTTAAGATCAACTATTATTTTGCGGTCGAGATAGCTGTTATTATAGATATACATATTATATGTTTATCTGTGTGTGTGAGAGAGAGTACAAGTCGCCTAGGTAGTCCACGCCAACAAAATTTATTAACTAAACTTGTCGAAAATTTTCCTATGAATTTACTATCTAGCAACTGGATTTTTATGATATTTTCTTTACCATATTTAATTTTTCTCAATTCTGTCAAAACGTGTTTTTTACACAGAAAAATGCATAGAGCAAAAAATTATATCAGATAATCTATTTGTTTAACAAAACATACAATTAATCTAGTTTTGTTAATTACGAATAATTAGCAAAGAGTCAAAATATTATGCATAACTATGAATGGGGTTATCATCGTATTTATCAGAGCGTGGCTGACATCACTTGCTAAAATGAACAAGTGCCATCTGCATTATAAATGCACGATGCACACAACACACAAGCTTATGCGGCTACTTAAAAACGCACAATTATGGGTTCGTTTATAAGACTCAAGTAATATTATTAACTAGTTTAGTGATCCGCTACATTACCACTAATAGTAATACTAAAACGGTATACATAATTATGATGGTAGATACTTATGTAATACTTGATTATAACTATTTATACAGTATAGAAAACTGTAAACGTAGATTTATAAATCTATTGAGACGTTTGCACTAAAGGATTTTTGTACTAGTCACTACACAGGATTTTTGTGCTATTGACTACACAGGGTTTTTGTGCTAGTCACTACACAGGATTTTTGTGCTAGTCACTACACAAGATTTTTGTGCTATTGGATACACATGGTTTTGTGCTAGTCACTACACAGGATTTTTGTGCTAGTCACTACACAAGATATTTGTGGTAGTCACTACACAGGATTTTTGTGCTAGTCACTACACTAGAATTTTGTGCTAGTCACTACACAGGATTTTTGTGCTAGTCACTACACAGTTACACAAGATTTTTGTGCTATTGGATATTTTTGTGCTAGTCACTACACAGGATTTTGTGCTAGTCACTACACAAGATATTTGTGGTAGTCACTACACAGGGTTTTGTGCTAGTCACTACACAAGATTTTGTGCTAGTCACTACACAGGATTTTTGTGCTAGGATTTTGCTAGCCACGCACAAGCATTGAGCTTAGGTAGCTAGCAAGATTTTACTTATTAGCAATTCATATTTAAATAGATCTAACAAATATTTTACTGCCATATTTTTTTATTATAATACCTTTATTTTGAAAATTACAAAATATTACACCACAACAAAAATCAAACAAGGCTACCTCTCTGCTTTAAAGCTTGCGCTTTGAGCTGCAGAGAGGGAGTTCCTATTACACCTTACATCTATATGTCTTTGTATTGATAATTATAATATTTATTTACAATATTTCGGTGTATATAGTCAATATCTTTATGATAACGTGAGGCAGAAGAAAAGTAAATATTATTGAATGATTATAGTGTAGATTATTTTTGAAATAAAAAAATCTTCCAATCAACTTTTATGTTTAAGTCTTTGGCCCGTATTCAAAAACATCTTCCTAACATTTTCCTTGAAGATGTAAAGACATTCAAAGGAATACGGGCCTTTAACTCCCGTGAGAGTCCAATCCAGTGATTGGACTGTTTTTCTAACAAGTCTTTCCAAGTCACTACAACTATATCAGCTCTAATACTTGTAACAATAATGGTTGTTAATAAAAAAAACTCAATTCAATAAAATACGACTGAA
>JACMZG010000022.1:27594287-27749287 GCA_018340805.1 Microvelia longipes
ATATAATTATTATATATATATATATATATATAATATATATATATATAGTTAGTGGAAAATTTGGATGCATCAACATTAAGTTGACTGACTTGTTATTAATTTTATTTAAATATATGGGGAAACATGGTCCTGGAGTTCTAAAAATGGCCTCTAACCCTATTAAGTTGACTTGTAGAAGTTAAATATTATTTATTTGGTGACTATTATCCAGATATGGAAATTTAAATTAGAGCATACTATAATATTGAATGTTTTTAAAATTACGACAAATTCTAAAATATATAATATCAACATCGCCGTAATCTGGTAACTTCTCATCAAGCTATTGTTTGACATACATCAATCAGAGATGTTTTGTAAAAAGAAATAATTACATGTTGCTTAAAATTAAAAATGTATGTCAGGCATTAGCTTGGTAAATTCTTACCAAACTACAGTTATGTTGGTATTAACTTTTTTTAAAATTTTATTTAGTTAAGTAAATCAAACAATTAATTAAGGATAATTTAATACATTTTTACATGGTATATTGTATTAGAAATACATTTGAAGTATATAAATACGTATTTCCCCACCCCTAGAGTATTAGCATCAAACTTGTGTAATAGTAATGAACATATTACTTTTACACATCTTATACATCATTATTATACATCTTTCTTTCTGCAATAAATTACTCCTTTTTACTTTAAGTTGCATTATACACCACTAGATTATTTTCCAGCATTAGGGTTGGGTTGTTGAAATTAAACTTAGTGATTTGGACTATTTGGAATAAAATTAGTCACTAAGTTACTGGACACCCTAATCAGATATTTTAGATCATGCAATCTTGGTTAATAAATACAAAATCTAAAAGATGTTTTATTACAAATTCGTTGCGTGTTAAGATTGTTTTACAACACAGAAAGCAGGACAGTTTTATTCAGCATCAGTTAAATAAAGCATTTGGTTAAGTGAAAGTTATAAAAAAATAAATAAATACCTGTAGAGCGGAAATAAAGGATAAAATAAGTTAGGCCGTAGTGTATAATCAGTAACACTTACAAATCTCCCCATCTAATCCTTCTATATTAAGCTTTTATCGCTTCAGGCAATTATTAGCTAATACTTATTTTATGAACCGTGTAAGGACTTTTTATTAATCATTTGATTCTTTTTTGGGAAGTTCCATTATTTCTCTATGATCAACTACAATTTAATAGTTATTTACACGCTGAGAGAAAAAAGTGAGGCCTAATTCCCTGAGCAGATAGAACTGCTATTTGATATCCAAAGAATTTACAGAAACAGTCCTTATTTTTATTATTTGAGGTCACAGCCTCAAATAGTAGAATCCTAGAACAAAGAGCAGCTTCACATGTCCTCAATTTTTTTTTGGACACAAATTCCAACAAATGTAAGGATCCTTTGGACATATGTTCGCTAAAAAGTTTACTCACTTCATCTCCAGAAGATGCGCGTTTAAATTTTTAGACGCTCTTAGCAACAGATAATTAATAGTACGTTCCCTATACGTGACGTCTACAGATGTAGACGTCACGTCCCTAGAATTCGCTTCGCGTCCACATGGTTGTTGTCCTATATCAGTTTGTCATATTACTAGTTTATATAAGTAACATACTGTTCCAATATAAGCTAATTTTCATATGTATTAATAAAAAAACGTGATTTTTTTACATTATGTTATGAATGTCAATCGATAAAATCGGAAATAATGCTGATTTTAAGACGTAAGTTCGTATTTTTGTTAAACATACATAGCAGTACGTGTAAAACATCCACCTTTCCATGACCCCAACCTCATAAGCTCATTTTTTCTTTGAAAATTCGCTTAAACCCCATAGTTCTTCTTTAATAACAACTCGTAGATGTGCGAATATCCTATTATCAATATTTGGTAGCTAAATAAAAGAATACAGTCTGTGGAATATATTCACTCATGAAAATATTTTTTTTATTTATTGTTTTGTTATTAATATATGCTAAGCATTATTAGTTAGTTAATTATTACTTCAAATAATTTGAGTCCCCGGGAACGTAAAAAACTATTTGTAACTTCGACTATTTTAACTTTGACTCCTTAGGCCAAATTCTTCCACCCTGTTAGGTAAACGCATATGTCCCTTGATAATTAAATTACAAATCATAAAAATGAAATCCCGGAAGGTAAATTTAACAATCAAATCTATTTTAAGTAGAATACTATATTGGTAATAACCTTTTTTTGTCTATTTTCTCGTAAAATTCATGAATCGTATCATATTCTGGCACATACCACTTTATTTTTGTAGACAGTGTATACCCACTGGCATTTTGTCTCCGTCCTACACCTGGACCCATTCCAGATTGACCCCATTATATCAAGGTAAATTTTCATCAGCGTTACCCCCGGTTGATTTTATTAATTAATTCTAATCGTTTTTGTTTTTTACTTTAATTATTTATGTCATAATATATATATATATTTATATATATATATATATAATTATATATATATATATATATATATATATATATTATGATACAATCAATGCATTAATTTACCAAAATTTAATTAATTATTAAATTATGAATAGTTGCGCTTTTCCTTAGTGTAATAATCTAGTTCTAGCTTAGGTTTAAAAATTATGATTATTAAAATTTCAACTCCTATTTTGGTGATTAGAATAGCTAGGAATATATTATTTGTCTTCAGCGCAGTTTTTCTTAATTAGAAATTAACATTAGATTATTTTAGCTTGTCGGAATAACAAGCAGCTAACTTAGACTTTGTTGGCAAAATATTAAATGTGCATTGTTTTAGTCGAATCTTTGGTAAAGAAATTCAGTTTGATGTGAGAAGTCCCTTAAGATGATTACCCTGGCCTTATATTCTTCTATTGTGGCGTGTTGTGATTTGAACCATTTTGTACAGAAACAAGCCACTGCAGTGGCTCATATAAGAGCCACTACTCTTACTCAGCCAAGTAGCTGAGTAAACTAGATGCTGAGGTAAAAATTACTTCACACTAGTGAACATATAAGATAAGTAAAGAATAAATTCAACATTATTAATGATTCTCGATGGTCTAAATTAAGCATATTTTATTATAGTTAATTTTTTAAATTTGATTTATGACAGTTTGTTAAGGTTTTAAGTTATTAATTAATAATTTCCACGATAAAAGCTTTTTTATTCCTAGCAAGCAAAAAAGACTCAAAACCTATATTTTTAATATCTCACCGGCACTGATGATGACCTTTATTTGGTTGATAGCCGGTTATGCTAAAGTTGTTTATAAATATTTACATCAGCAATGATACTTCTTTTATTGTTCAGAGAATTTTCAATGTTTAGACCGAATTCGCACTCCTAATAATTTCGGGTATTTATTTAATAAGAAATACGCAGTAAATGAGAACTGTTTTTGTTTCTTGATTTATCTTGATATTTTTACTACAAGCTGTTTAGCAAGCTTCTGTATTAACTCCTACTTAAGATTAGAGAGAATTTTATTTTAAAACTGCATCGAATTTTCATTTTCGATTATTTAAATAGAATTAAGTGTCTTAAAACAATATATGTCGTTTGATAATATTATATATTAATTATAGGTAATTTTTGTTTTATTTTCATATTCCGTTAATTATTTTTTATTATTAATTTTTATATTTATTATTTATTCAATTATTTATTGGAATGACACGAATAAGACTAAGAGATTAGGTACCAAATTTGCAGAAATGAAAACACTCCTCCAACCCATTAGTTATGTCTGTGATGTTGCAAATTGCATAATCAGCTACATAAACTTACATAACATGACTTATGTTATTTCTTTTTGAACATATTTTTAAAATGTTGACCACCCATAAGGTACAACATTTTGTGACAGCGTTATTTATTACGATTATAAGTCAAATTCGCTGCTGTGTATTTATAATTTTAATATAAACGATGTTTGCCAATTATTGTTAAATTATTTTTATACTTCGTTTTAATTTAATTATGAAGACAATTTTTTAATAAACCTTAATTGAAAAATGTATTTGATGTCAAATATTGATGTTCTTATTGATTTGGAATAAAAATTTATGTCCACCTAATCGGAGGAAAAAATAAAAAAGGTAAATCAATAGTGTTACTACTATTGGCGAACTTTCATTAGAAAATGTAATTTACTTGGTTGTTTGGATGATGATTGAGACGTCCACGAGGCAAGGTGGCGGAAACCATCTATACGGGCCTACGTGATAAACATTCGCTAAATACTAAGGCAAAATTCGTTGTAATTTAAAGTTAAAGTATAACTAAAAATAATGCAAAACAACTATCCTGAGACATATATAAATATATATAATATAAATTATTCTGTTTTTTTATTCTGAGGATAAGCAAAGCGGATCCGAAGTGAGGTGAGGAAATGTCCCGCGGTATCAGAAACATTAACCAGACATATTACAATGTCCAAAGGAAAAATGGAGGCGAATGACCGGCAGGAAGATGTTCAAATCAATCTTTGTCTCACATCTCTACTATGAACACCTATTAAAATTTGTCACCCCACTTTTTCATCTTAAATGTGAGATATATTAATTTGTTCCGAAATATAATGATTTATATCGTCAGATCAGAATGATTTAGGGGGGCAGAGGCAGAAACAGTTTAGGAGGGTTCACGAAATTCGGCAACTTTCCCAGAAACGTTTACTTACATAGATAACCCTGCCCTGATTTATAGTTTTACGTGATTATTTTAATTTACTACACAATAACTTGTATCATTTATTAAAATAAAAAAAATCGGGTACGGGGTACCTCGGAACTTTTCCTCATCACATCGGATTCGCTTCGCTCATCCTCCCTGCTTCGGACTCGCTTCGCTCATCCTCAGATAGTAAATGCAACCGTTTCATTCTCCGCTCAATTCTACTTAATTTTTATGATCCATCAAAAAGGATAGATATACTTGTCGTATTGAAACGAAACTTTGGGTACTTATTTATTAAGTAAAGGTATACACTTGTACTAAATTTCAACTTAATTGAATCATTTTTTGATTTTTTACAATTTTTGAATAAACGTACACAAGTCATTTGATAAAAATTTAACTAAACTGATGACATGAAACTTGGCACATATGTTAGTCTTCAGTCTGTCAGTTAGTAGACAGTTCTTTCTCTCATGGTTAGACTTAAGTTTTGTTCCGTGTTTATAGTGAATCGTTGAAAACGTTAAACAAAAAAACTTTTATGAGATAAGAACATATCCATTCATAAAAATATCACTTTTTGGGTTTTTGGGATCTATATGTGCTGCAGCAAGAACATGTAATGAAAAAATTATGAAAAACGTTTAGCAAATTTTCATCACTCAATGACGCATATAGTTAATTAATATAGTCCCCTTCTGATTCTTAAGAGATAGGGAAGCAAATCTAAACGTGATGGTATTTTCACTTTTCCTCATTTATACCATAGCCTTAGAGGAAAGTTTTGTGTTTGCACTGCAATTCAAAACCAAAAGATCACATCAATTATCCGTTTCGAGTGTCTTAAAATCTGCTTAGTGGTGTTACAAAGCTTTCTGTCAGTCTGTGTGTGAATATTTTCAATGTAGCTCTAAAAAAATCTAGAAGTGCTTTCCTGTAAAAAATATGGTGTGATTAACTGCCATTAATGACTCAGCAAAAATTTCAAAATTCATAAAACGCGGAAAAATTATGGAATCTATTTAAAAATTTGGCACGTATGTAAATCATAAGATATAGAGTTGAAACTTGTAGTAAGGGCTGTTTTTGTAAAAAAAATCTTTAATATCAAGACGCAGGACGCGTTATTAAGTGGTGACCCTATAATCATAATAATAATCAGAAGCTAAAAGTATTTGTTCATCTAGTATCAGATCATAAGGCAGATAATAAAAGAAATAAATTTTATTTACAAAAAACTTCAACTATACTTACACAATCATAAAAAATTACTTTTTTGTAAAATTAGACTCTGAGCCAGTTATATGACTACATCAGTTTACTACATAGTTAGACTATATATTTTATTAAAAAATATTTATCATCTTACTCATTACACAATATTATCTTAATCTGTACTAATAAGAATTAACTTACATTAATTTTGAAGTGAAAATTGAAAACCGATGTTAAAATATTTGTGTAAACGTTGTACAAGTGCGATGAGCGTTATAATTCAAATTAAATTTCCCGCAAAACTTTACATTAGTTACTCCTAATATCCGCAGCACAGCGCTGGTATAAAAAAAAGAAAATCACAAAAAATTAAATCAGCTGTTCGTCAAATTCGAAAGATGGTCGTGCTCCAAACTTTTCATTTTAAAAGATTAATATAATTAATCCTCTTACGATTATTAAACTAAAATAATGTTAATATTACTTATTAATCCTTAATAATAGTTTTCGATCTAGTTTTAATAATATATTCCGTCCTTATTTTACAATTTTTCTCTCGAAATGTTGAATGTGATACATCTTTTCTCAAAATGTGTTTTAAAATAATTATTTTTAATGGTGGTTAATTATTAACAATAAAAAATACACTGTTTGTCTTCTATTGTTTCCATATAATCAGTTAAAAGTGATAATTTGTGTGCAGGAATCCGACAAAATATGAAATCATCAAATAAGGGTATGTGAGGTCGTGTCAGTTTTCATATTAGTTTATTAATATCTTTTGTTATTTTTTTACCTTTTATGCCATAATTTTTTAAATCAAGTGACGGGTATTAATAAAAAATATATTTCTACTTAATTTAACTAATAAATAAATAATTAATTAGCTGTCAACCGGTTTTGTATAAATAGATAAGTTATCACAGGGATGAAATTTTTGTTACCCTTTATTGAGCGACCCTTTTATTAAGGGTGTGGCTTAAAATTACCTTATTATTTTATTATTTGTATCGTTTAACCTGCATTATGACAGTATACATATTAATTTAGCATTATTTTCCATTAAATTGAAGTGGAATTAAAGTTGAAGGCGATGTTTTCCTGGAAGCCCTTGATAGACAGGGCGTCTGGAACACCATTCTTATTGATTTTCTACCCTTCCTTCCAGACTATTCTTATGTCATTTTTCTAATTGTTTCCCCCCATTCCCTATTTTATAACCTTTATGTTGTTGCCTTCTTTGAGACAGAATTAAAAGTAAAGGATTATGACAGTTTTCCTTAATTTATGGTTATGTCTTAATTTTATTATCTCTCCTTTTAACCCTGAAAAAATAATTTTGTTAAATAAATTCAAAGTTGGTTGTATTTCCTTTTATGCAATTTTATATTTAATATAATTTTGAAGTAAATCATGTTTTTATGAACTATTGTGTAGAATGTTTAATTTTTGTTCACACTACTTTCTAAAAAAAATTAATAAAATAAAACTTTTCTCTTTTGAATCATTGTATAGATTTTTAAAAGTGGTATAATGTGGTAACATGTGGCAAACCATGTTTGAGAACATTGACCCTTATACCTGAATTACATTTTAAAGATGCTCTTCTGAGAGACAGTAACTTTAATTATTTTTTTAAACTTTTAAGAGAAACCTGCATACATTTTTAAAATTTTATTGTTCCCATGAAATTTATATGAACCCTAGAATCTAAAACACACATTACTGTTCATCATAAGTCATTTTTTCGGTGAAAATTACTTAAAGAGCAATTTTTATTCTAACCAATGCACTAAGCATAAACTTCCATTGCAATAAAACATATTTTTTTAATAAATTACCCTACACATTAGCTTGTATATTGCATCATGTATGGTATGCACACAGCTATAGTCAGTTGACAGCGTGGAAAAATAATGCCAGGGAGCCAATGAGGTTATTCCTGGATGTTAATCCACACCCATTATTTCATATCAGACCAACCTCATTGGTTCCTCAACACTATTTTTCTAAACTGTCAATTGTTAGCCATGAGTTATAATATAGTAACAAATATTCTTAATGACTGAATTATATTATAATTCTTTGATTGTAATTAAATATTACCATTATTATTAAATCAGTGTATTTTACCATTTTTTTTTACTTCTAACTAAAGTCAGAAACTAGAAATCCTTTAGACAATGTTTTAACTTTTAAAATTAAATAAGATGGAAAAATATAAGTTAAAAAAATAAATATATACTATCGAATGTGTTGTGTGAGTATTTACTTATCGTAGGTCAATAGATGTATAATTTTTAATAACCCCCTTATTACTTACATAAAAATGACGTACAGATATTTACTTTTATTACTCAGCATCCGTGAAATTGACTTTAAAAAAATTAAAAGAATATAATATAACAATAGTCAAATGTTTACTCTTCAGACATTAAAATATATCATACCGGGGAAGGATTACCTGCAATATGTGATGGGTGGATGGTACCCCCATTTTTCATATACATGTTGGTAAAATTGACTTAGATGAATGTTCTAGTGTTGAACTAGCAAAAATCTATTTTATTGTTGGGCTGAAGTTGTACACAATACATGAGCCAATTGATGAACTAAAGCAATGAAAGTTATGGCAAAAGCTCTGATTTTTTAACGAGTGTCTGTCTCTCGTAGGTGTTGACTTAGCCTGTGTATTTGAAAATTGTTGAATTTTTATCTCATGGACTTCTGTTATTTTTTTCTTGTCTGACTCTTATAATCCCGATAATTTGTCAAGTATCGGTATTACATCAAATTAAGTATAGGGAAACCCTCTTTGGCGTAAATAGCCTCGTTTTCCCTTATGCATTTTAACACTGAGTTTTGTAAAACCTGAATTGTTGACGCATAGGGACTGCCAAGATCAAACAAGACACATCTGGTAATTGGGGGGGGGGGATTATTCCATTTATGCAACTCAGCTGTAAAGAATGATTTTATTCCTGTAGAAACTTAAATTGCTAAAGCAATAAAGATTACCTTACAGACATGTTGCATGTACAAATTTTAGAACATAAACAAATTGGATTCTTCATAACATGAACACTTTGACTCTAACCTACGACAAGCTTCATAAACCAAACATAAATAAAAAATCATTTTTAATGATTAAAAGTTTATTTGGTTTTGAAAATATAAATTCCTTTCTTTAGAAATGCTGTTTTTTACCATATAATATTACAGACAAAAAATTATTGACCTCTTGTATTTTATGAAATGTTAATTAAAAAAAATAGGTAATATCGGGATATTTTAAATTTGTGCAGGACAAAGGTGTCAATATCGGGACTGTTCCCCAAAAAAGGGATGTCTGGCAACCCTATCGACACATAAATAATTGTGTGATTTAATAAATCTTTTATATCTTTTGCACAAATATATTGTGTAAATTTTCTACATCCTATCTTTCAATTTTCCTTCTAGTTTATTCTGTCAAAGTTAAGTACTAGTGTAGTTATTGTATTGTATAAAGCTTTCTCGGGTTAATTATTTTCCTCGTCCAGCTTTATAGTGCAACAAATAAAAAATATTCCAGTCAGTCTTATACTAATTTATTTGATTAATACTGTTTGTTGGTTAGTGTATATTTTTTTGCTTAATTGATTGTAGTACTTATAAACTAACTATTTCAGCAACAACTAAACTGGTCAATTATGTATGAACTCATTGTGTTAAGTGTTTTTATGATTGTATCTAAACATTTGAACTTTGTCTATAAAACTTTTGATTCTTTTAACAATTTTCTAAAAATTGTGAGTTAGAAGGAGAAAGAATGGATGCTTTGTTTGGTCCTATTTCTTACTTCATGTTAAAGCTGTAAAAAATCGATTAGTCATTTTTCTTATGGAATAGATAATAATTTTATTATTATGTTATTTCACTTGTTTAATTTATTATTTTTCCCAATTGCCAGAAGGAGGTTTGCCAAAGTTAGTCAAGGGTTAATTAATCTGTTGGTAAAGAAATTTTCCGTAAACAAATACCTCAAACCATAATTTATTATTTAAATCTTATCTGACCTTTTAATAAAAAAATTATATCAAAAAAGTAAAAAAAAATCAAAGAAAAGATTTGATAAGAAAAAAGGGATTAGAAACGTTATCAAAATCAATAACTGCAATGCAGAATACTGGAGGAAATATGTTTAACATAAAATATAATAAAGTAAACAACATATGTTATGATTTTTTGCTTAGTGAAGAACTTTTACCTCTTATATTGCTTTATAAATATGCAAAGTGAAAGAAAACAAACGGGAATGTTAATCTTACAATGCGAATATAAAGCCACTTTACCCTTTGCTTGCTAATGGTATTACTGAACACATTTTACTGTTAAAACATGAACTTTGTTAGTTCATTTTTACTTTTTGAATTTGACAAATGCAGGGGCCCCCTTAGATTTGTCCCCTCAGATCACTTTGCACGTACACTGATGTTGACCTGTTATGTTTTTTCTCACTTGGCTGTTGGTATTAAGTGTACTGAATTTTCAAATTTGCTTCTTATTATACGTCAGAGGAGGCCTGGTGGCCTCTCTATTTTTATTTCTCCTCACCTACTGCCGTAGGTATCTAGGAAAAGTATTGTCTTAAAAGTATAGCTGTGAAAACCCAAAACAGAAATTTCAACAGAACTATTCATTTGTATCATGTCACTCATAATAAACTTGTCACGAAAATCAAACTTTAGATCTAGTTAGTTATTTACTTCAAAGCTCAGAAAGTAAACATAAGCCTTGCTAACCTATTTTGTTGAGATCAATCAAAATTTCTAATTTTAATATTACATTCATAATGGTTTCTTTAAATTTTGATTAGCTGTAATTCTGAAAGTTAAGGTATGATGAAAGTTAAGGGGGGGTTCAGTTGGGGAAAGCAAGTTGTAAGGAAAAGATCTGAGGTACCCTGTACCCGATTTTTAGTTTTATAAATGAAATCTATTTTATCAAATTATTTACATTCACATTGAAATAATTCATTTTTTTATCTTTTGAAACAATTAAATGTTCTAATCCTTTTTGCTAGACTGATTATGTTGTATAGTATCATTTATTTACTTAAAAATAAATTTCTCTTTGTTTTTGGTTCTCAATTTACCTCACTCTATATCTTCTCTTATTGAATAAATTACAATCTTAAGTTAGTAAAATTCAATTCATAACCTGATTTAGTTCAGATTAATTGGATTTGGTAGATTACATTGGACATGAGTAGATAAAAGTGCAACACATTAAAATGGATAAGTTAGATCAGTGGAAAAAATTGTCTTTTTTATCTTAAAACCTATTTTTTTAGATGTTATCACCACCACTTCTGTTTGTGGTTACATTTTCTTTCATATTCTATGGTGCCTAAACTGAGGTGACATTTTCTTTTAAGTACAGACTGGACTATAAGTCCACTAATATCAGTTTTGGTTATTCTAATTTGCCTTTGTTTTTTTCTGTTTAGGAATTATAACGCAGATGTGTCAGAGGAATATGGTTTGCTGGTAGATGAATCAACAGATCAAAATAATAATATTACTATGACAAGTGAAGATCTTTTACAACCAGGCCATGTCGTCAAAGAACGATGGAAAGTTGTAAGTATTTTAGTAGTTAATTTAGTTTACAAGTTTCAGAGAAAATTTAAATGAATAATGAATACCTCTTCAAGAGTTTTTCGGCCTATCAAGGTACTCACCTTGAGAGAACAATCTCAGGGGAGTCACATCTATCATGATCAATCTATTTATTAATTTAAATTAGCAAACTCTCTTGCTCTAATACTATTTATGTTAACTGGGAGTATAACCTAAGCTGAGTGACATCAAAAATTAGTTATTCCAGCTTGGCCACAAAGACAGACAAGACAATAAACATAATCATAGGTAGTTCTAGAGGTATCATTGGTATCTTTAAAGATAATCCAGTGTGTAGGCTTTTGTGAATCGGAAACCGACTGCTCTCACTACTTCTGAAATGTGAAGCCCTAGCCTTTCAAAGGTTCACCACTTTGGTAGCGATTCTCACTAAGTTTGACTCTACCAATGAATCACTGGTCAAAAGATCCTAGACCTAGTCCGGGGAAAAGGATTATTTCTGACCTGGACCAATTGAGGGGATTGTACAATAGACTTCTGTCGCAGTGCAAATGGGGTCTATCCTCGACTCCACCCCATCCTCAATTAATAATAATAATAGTTCTAGAGGGGGGGGAGGTTCAAATATATATTATGGAGCTCGAGCCCCCTCTCCCTCCCTCTAAATTTTACCTTGGATTCCCTATGAAAAAAATCTTAAAAATGTTCATCTCTTAGATTTTCTATTTACCTTGTAGTATAAAAATAACTTAAGCAATCCTGTTGATATTGATCATCCCTGGTTGCCTAAATATAACTATCATTATTGAAAAAATTTAGACCTATTTACTAATTATAAAAAAAAATGGAAGGCTCATTTTTCTCAAGCAGTTCAGGGAGTTTTGATTTAATATAATAAACTGGTATTAGTTTTATTTTAATAACTTATTTCACTTTATTAAAGATTTTTTTAAATAGTAGGAATAGGTAAATATAAAAACATATATAAATAAGTATAATAACTCTTTATAACATTATATTATATTACAGAGTCACATAAAAAAACTAATTTTATTAAATAATAATAAATATAAGTAATTATATTATAAAAACAGGTATGGAATTCTATATTAAAATAAAATAAATAAGGCCCTCGGTGCTGGGGGCTGCTTCACTGCTCCTGTGCTTTGGGGTGGGTGCTTCCTGGCCATATGGTTGTTGTCCTGTATATATAAGTTTATACTGACACGATTAATAAAAAAACATGATTTTTTAATTATGTTATTTATGTCATCCATAAAACCATAACCAATTCTGATAATAAATTAAGAAATTACAAACTAATGCCCATTCGGCTATCACAGCATTTTGCTAATTTAAGGTAGGAAAAATATACTTTTCAAAAAAAGCAAAAACAACAAATTTGTAATTTTCTCAATAAATAGTAATTTATTCACTCAGAGAACAATCCCACTCCATCAGGGCCCTGTTTATAAAAATGTTAGCAGGATGTAGTAATAAAAACCATTAGTTTTTCTGTTGAGTTGTCTAGAGCTGAACATAATAGTAACATAATAAAATCTAAGCTTGCCAAACGAAATTGGGTTTATCTTTCATACTTTTTTAATCAAGTTCTTTTTGGCAAAAGTATACAAATTTATTTTGTATAACCTGAAGCCATATTACATTGGCTTGTTTGGGGTTAGTTTGTGCCTTTTTTGGTATGAATTTTATTTTATATTCTCATTCTTAAATGTCAATTTAACTTTTTTTAATTTGAGACTTTAAATAGTTTAATTTAAATTTAATATTGGTTACCCTTTGATCTTTTTTTTTGTTTGGTTGGTGATCAATATTCTTTGTGTTTGGAACCACTCTTCTATCTAAGAGGATTAGGTTGCTGACCCCTGTACTAAAATGAGCCCTAATTAAACTAGTCTAGCTTTTACTCTGTCCTTGATGTTAAATATTTGTGTGTTGGTATAATTCAAAGTTAAATGAATGGTATTTAAGCTTTTTAAAAGTACAAATATAATAAAGAATTAATTTATTGAAAACAAACTCTTTGTTTGATTTAAATTTGTTACTATTGTTTTTATTTTAAATTACAATATTAGCAGTTTAGTTGAATACAACTATATTCATATTATTCTAAATAAATGTAATATGTATACAGCAGGAATAAACTAGAGTTAATGTTTTATTCATAATATCCTTGTAGTGGAATAAATACTAAGATAATGTCAACCTATGTTTTGCCAACTTAGCTTTCTTCTCTAAAATATCTCTTTTTATTATATAGATAAAATTTAGTCCTTTAGGTCTGAACATTTTGTGACTGATATACATATTATTTTCCTTTGTTTCCATTATTTTGATCATTGTTCTTGTTTTTTTTATTATTACTTCCCTTGGGTATTTTAAAAGCAAAATTATTTCCTATTTAAGTGTGACATGCTGTGTTTCTATTGAACAGAATAACTTTTAAACAGAATGTAACTTGCCACTAAATGGAAACTTCTAGAAATTGAAATCTACTTAGAAATCTCTCGAACCATATTCTTTATGAAACATGTACGACATCATTAGTCTTCTGTTGTCGTTAATAATTACTCAGCAACAATCATAATTTCTTTAACCTTGAGAAGTTATCGGATCTAACTGACATTTTATGTGCTTTAAATTAAATGCATCCATTTTTAAATTTTATTATAATTATTATCATTATTATTATTATAATTATATTATAATTAATTATATATTATTATTATAAGAAAAGAGGAAGGTATCTTAAGTTATCTTAGGTAAAGCATTTTAATAAAATAGTAAAAAAATAGTCAAGAAAATTTCTTAAAATATATTTTATGGTGAACAATATGAAACAAAAAAGTTTTTAAAATATTTACTTGATTTGCATATTCTATTATGTACAAATGAATTTTATTTCTTTAATTTCCCTTATTTAAATTAAGTAATTCAGCATCATGATTTCCGAAATAATATAAATATAATGTTAGTAAAATCTCAGAAATAAAGGGGGAAAATTAGAAGAAGTAATACTGAACTAAATACAAAATAGTAATAAATGTTCTTGTTCTATGCTAAGGAGAAATGAGACACCGAGGTATATACAGATTGTCATTAAAATATGATTGTTTTCTAAAAGTTCAGATATCTTAACTTCTTATTTACTCAAGATTAAAAACAACTTGTAAAGACCTTATTTTTTTAATTTCTTCAGTTTAATGAAAAAAATAGATATTACCTTAAGATTGAAAGTAATTAACTTTTATATCTTAAACAATTAAACCTTTAGTTGTGACATTTATATTGAAAAAGACAACCAGCTAATTAAAACGGTACTTACTTGTTAATCCATTTGTATAATTTACAGTCTTTCAAGTAACTTTAAAATCATAGTTAAACAATATATTGCATTAAGGGATTACATAACTTACTTGACTAAGATTTGTCATGATATTAGTTTTATGTTTTGTACCTTATAAGTACCATTATTTGAAACCAACCAAGAGTAAAGTAGCTTAAATCTAAAATTTTATAAAAAATATTATTGTCAATTTATACTGAAATAAATATTGAAGCTTTGTAATAAAAAAATGATATTCTTCATAAACTGCATTCATTTGACATTAAACAAGTTTTTGCAATAAAAATGTTAAAATACATTTCTCATTTTGTTAGCCCCTGTTATTTAGTCCTAAAACTAAGACAAAAATAAAAAAATAAATTTTTACGTTCAAAATTAATAAATTATTGATACATTTATTACCAATATTATTATTTTATTATCTTAAATAGGGCCAATATTGAGGAAAGTAAGAGGAATTAATAATTAATTTTGGTACTTTAGATTACATTTTGAGCTTAACTGTTGCCATTACCACCTAATGTTGCTCCCGCTGGGGTTATCCCTAATGAGCTGCATGTCCAATGTCCCTTGTACAAAATTTTGTTACACACACACACACACACACACACACACACACATATATATATATATATATATATATATATATATATATATATATATATATATATATATATATATATATTCTATCATATTTAAGCTAATCAAATAAATAACTTGTCTTATTAATAACTTTTTTAAGTATTTATTTTTTAAAGCATTTTTTTTCATTTTGCTCTAAGAGTAATAGTTTCTAAAATGGTTTTGATAATATTAAATTCTCACACTAGCATCAGTTCAAATGCTAAGTGTTTGGTACCTACTTTTGGTTTATCTTTCATTATTTAATTATATTAAAGGTTTTTTTATTGTTTACTTTAAATGTACTATTATACTTTTAAATGTTACAATTGTTTTTATTTTTATTATATTTTTTGAAAGTTTATATTCAGACTTAACATCAAAGTAAGGTCAAATTTAAATTTTGTACTTTTTTCTTTAAGAAACATCTTAATGCTTGTCTGTAAAAAGTTTGATGTACAATGACGTCACAGAAATTGTGTTTCTAAAGTAATTTATGTTTTAATTGTCTCTCCTTGTTTCCATACTTTTTGCTGTGTACATGTTGAGTTTAAATTATTTCCTCCAAAACAATTATGTTATTTCTTTTCATTATTTTTAGCTTTGTATTTACTTTGTTTTGTTATATTCACGTGTAACCTTGACTTGAGTGTATAGAATAGATTTTTGTTGATTTCTACACTAAAAGAGTAAAAAAAATAAATAAAAAAAAGATAGGAATAAACAAAAAAAAAAAACTTTTTATCTCACTATATAGTTCACTTAACTAAGGTTTTTTCTCAATTTTAAATACTCAACTTTTAACTTTAATTATTTTGACACCCCCCTCTATTCCTATGAAGGATGCAAAATTACGTAAATATATTGTACGTATTAAATTATTTCCATTTAATCAAATAAGAATACAAAATATCATCTCTCTTATGCACTAAAAGTACGCTATACTAAAATTATGAATGGCTCCAATATTGAAAATTCCTTGATACCGATTAGAATTGAAGACCTAGACAAATCTTAATAACATTTTTTATTTATAAGTATACCTAATACAGTGCTTCAATTTATTTATTATTTTTTTTTTAATTTATCAAAGAAAACATTTAGTTTTTAAGGTAAATTGAAAATTATAGATTTAATAGGGTTTGGTGTAAAATTTTATGCACTTCTACCAATGAAATAATTTATTAATATTCCAGTGTTAACAAGACAAGATGTCATTAGTGCCATAAAATAAAGAGAATATTTGTTTAAATCTTTTGTTTATTGCTGTTTAGGTTCGTAAGATTGGTGGAGGTGGATTTGGTGAGATTTATGAAGGACTTGATCTCGTTACGAAGGAACAAGTTGCTCTTAAAGTTGAGTCAGCCAAACAACCAAAACAAGTTCTTAAAATGGAAGTGGCTGTTCTTAAAAAATTACAAGGTAAGGCTCAAGGTATGGGCACTAACAAATGATTTATGCTGACTAATCTAGTGGTTTGTTACATCAGGCCCCTGTTTCTTTAAAATCATAACAGTTCTATCTGAATGATATGGTAGGCATGGAATCTGTCTACATAAGTTTTGATCAAGCCTAACAGTTTTAGAAGCAACCTCTAAATTATTTTATATGAACTTCCTGAAATAGATGACAGGTTTATTTCTGATACAGGAGGTGTTCTGTCTCTACTTTTGCAACAGGGAATTTCTTATCACATGCTTTTAAGTTTATAAACAGAAAAAACTATAATTAACAGTGAATGTTGATATCAGTGTTTGCAACGATTATAGTTATTTACGTTTTCATCATAGGTTTCATGAATAGTTACATTTATTGAGCTAATTGTATATCTGTAATATACTTAGGTAAGATACTGTTCAAATTTAATGCTGAGTTTCCAATCATTTCTACTACATTTATGACCAAATCCCTAAATGAACTGCAACATCTTTGAAATCATGATTCAAACATTAGTAACATCATCTTACCTACTTAATATAGATGTTTTCTTAAATCATGGATCATCTTGAGCTAATGCTTGAAAAGTAGTCATTGACACCACAAAGATTTAGGAGCCACTATTTCTAATAAACTTGCTTTTTATTCCTCTTCTAAATATTGTAAAGGTCTTGTTATAATAAAACTTGTCCTTAGTTAATTTAAATAGATCTCATTTATTAAATTGCTCATTGATTTACTGTATTAAACCATTTATTTCCATTATCTATATTAAAATTAAGCTCATGTAATATTTCATTTAATTTATTAACGTTCCTTTTGTATTTATAAAAATATCATTAAATATAGAGGAAACACAATTACTTTATTCCCTTGAGATTTTAAGATCCATTATCTATTATTGTCTAGGAAAATAGAAATAATTTTATTGCATTGCATTAGTAGTATTACAGCCCATTATAAAGCATTTGAGTTAATTATTTTGTAATTTTGTTAAAAAATTAAATCCATCTTAACTCCTTAATCCTTTATTTAAAATATCTTGGCAGTATTGCTGCAAGCTAAACTTCTAGTTAAGTTTAAGCTTAACTTTGATTGACAAGTCTTAAAAATATTTTTAGTTTTAAAACCTTTTAGCTTTTTCAAAATATTTACCTAATATTTCTAATACCTAAACATCAGGTACAGGGTACCTCGGAACTTTTCCTTGCTACATTGATTTTGCTATGCTCATCCTCTCTGTTTCCAACTTGCTTTGCTTGTCCTTAGAATTAAAAAAATAATTAATTTACTGCAGCACGTCTTTGGACTCACTTCACTCCTCCTGGCAGTAAATATATTCATTTTCTAGCGAATCCAACAATACCTCATTTTTACTCAATTGTCAAGTCATTTAATAAAAACTGAACTAATGCTAATAATGAGATGAAATTTGGCACATATTGGTCTTTCAAGATAGCACAACTAGACCTAAAAATTGTTTTTCGTTCCAACTTTCAACTTTCTAGCATAAACACGCTGGGAGATACAGTGATAACAGACACACACATACAGACAGACAGACAATTGTGTAAAACCCCTCAGGAGGTCTTAAAAACACCTGAAACGCGATTAGTTTGTAACACAAATACTTTTCCTACATACCTTGGGTATAAATGAAGGAAAAGTAAAAACGAATAAAAGCATTTTGTTACATTTATTACACAGCGATTTTATGTTATGACATTTTTTTTACTTCTGTAATTTCTTTATGTGCAAATCCTTATTAAACCCCCTCTTTTTGGGTTATCTACCAATTTTTAATTACAAATACCTCACATAAATGTTGGATATATTAAATCAATGTTGAGCTAAATTTTTAATATAGAAACAGTTTATGAATAGTTTATGTAAGTAACTTACTAAGTTACTTGAACTGTAGAAACACTTTATGAATGTAATTTAGTAAGTACTAAGTTACATTTGGAATTAGTTCTCTAAGAAATCAGAATCAGAATATGATAACAAAACAGAACTCAAATAGGTCTTACTAATGATTTGATGTTAAGAAATATATTGGACCCAGCTCATTAAATTTGTTAAAAAAATAATATTAATATTATTATACTTAGGTTATTTATAAACAGTATCTACATTGACTATAGTAAAACAAAGGGTTATAAACAGTTGAAAACGTGGGAAATTGATGCAAGGGAGCCATTTAGGTTTTTCCTTAATGTTAAAACAAGTCCACAATTTTTTACTAGTCCAATCTCATTGGTTCCTCAATCATATTTTACGATGCTGTCAACTGATTATAACCATATGTAATACTCTACCTAAACACTGAGTACCAATAGTTCAATTAGTAAAGCAATGGCCTTAAGACCTGTAGGTCAAATTAAAAATCCAGCTGGGAAGGACCTCACATGGGTTTATATCTTGTACTGTTTTCCCATGAGGTCTCGATTCAAGAAGGGCAAATCCAGCCTAGGTTTTATTTGGTTTTCTGTTTCTGTCATGCAAATGCAGAATCGGGTCCTGTTTCCCCAAAATTTCCACAGTCCCAGCTTATGTTAAGGGTAATTTCTGCATTCTAAGGGTTGGAAAGATATTGTTTGTTTGGCCCAAACACTTTAATAGTGAAACTGGAGAACCTTTTTACCAGTGTCTGATTCAATTCTGGTAGACTCCTAGTAATCTCTGGAGCCTGATGGGAGAAAAGAAGCTAATTTGTTTACTCTGTTTATTGATTGCAGGAAAGCCACATGTATGCAGGTTCATTGGATGTGGACGCAACGATAGATTCAATTACGTAGTAATGCAATTACAAGGAAAGAATTTGGCAGAATTACGACGTGCTCAGCCAAGGGGTGCTTTCTCACTATCAACTACACTTAGATTAGGTTTACAAATATTAACAGCTATTCAGTCCATACATGAAGTTGGATTTCTTCATAGGGATATTAAACCTGTAAGTAAACCAAATATTTCATTCCTCTCTCTCTCTCTCTCTCTCTTAGTACAGCAAAATACTTTTTTTAAGGGATAAATCTATATTTTGTGTAAAAAAAACATTTAGAGATGCCAGTCCCAAAAGTTACTTGACACTTAAAAGAATATATCTGTATATTATTATAGTGGAATAAATTTAGTAAAAAAATCCTGTTATTCAGTAAAAAAAAAAACAATCTCTACTCTACCTCTTTCTGACAATTAAAATTTTATGTTTGTTAATTTTATTTTATTATACAAACTGAATCTAAAACAAAAATAATAATTAGGCATTAAAAAAATAAATCTATTAAAACCTCCTCCAAGGTTTGCAAAAGATTTTTAGAACATTTTTAATAATTTTGTATTATAAATTAAATTAATATTGATTGAATTATAATTGAAATATATAAAATAAAATTAATTCATATAATTATACATTAAATTAGTATTTATTCAATTATATAAATTGAATAAAAATTGTATGAATTTGTATTTCTATTTTTAATGAATTTAGGTTATTTTGTGAATGTGTATTGTATTCTGTATTATTTTTGTCAATTTACATGTGTTATGAGAACAATAAAGATATTATTATTATAATGTGATATGTTTAAACAGTGTGAACCAATTCATGTTTTTGGTTTTTCATTCTTAAGGGTTTAAGAATGAAAAACCTCATTTGTGTAAAATGAGGGTTCATAATACACAACAAAATCTTACACATCAGCTTCATATTTACAGCATTATGGCTCCTATAAATGAATATAGCCTAAATTTAAATTAATTGTTAATTAAAAAATTGAAAATACCTTTCATCTGTTTCTACCTGTCATGATACATACTTGTATCTTATTTATTTATATTGTATTCGTTCTTTTTTTCAGTCAAATTTTTCAATAGGAAGACTACCTTGCTATTCTAGAAGAGTATATATGTTAGATTTTGGTTTAGCAAGACAATACACGACTGTATTAGGTGAAGTCAGGCCACCTCGTGCTGCTGCTGGTTTCAGGGGCACTGTTCGATATGCTAGCATTAATGCTCATAAAAATAAGGTTATTTATCTTTTCTTATCAAAAATATTTTCTTGAAAATGCATTTTCTTTACAATCTCTTACATCTATTTGGAACAAAAAATATATCAATTGAAACCATTGCCAAATAAACATCTGTTGGTTTAATTTTACATTATATTATAATCAATAAATTTTAAACTATATAATTTTATGAGGAACTTCTGATGAAGGCCTAATTTACGGCCAAAAGCTCAAATTTTGTGTTTTCTTTGCCTATCTGACCATTTCCTCATAAAATTATATAGTTTAAATAGTTTGGTCAATAAATTTTAATTGACCTTATCTTTCCAGTTCAAGACCTTGAATTAACCTTTCAAGATTTCCTATTTTAGTGTTTTATAATCATGAAGACTTAAACAAATTTATTCAGGAGAGCCATTAGCTCAATAAGCTTTTAATTAAAACATATTTAAAAATCAAATCCTATAAGAGCAAGAACAACGTCATAGTGTCTTAAAATATTAGTCATTTTAAAAATACAAAAAATTACAGTAAATAAAAAGAAAATTTACTGTAATTTTTATTTAATTTTTATGGTAGGCTTAGTTCTATACTTGGTAAATGTTTTAATTTATTATTAAAAAATCTTTCCTTTTTTACTAAACAAATATATTTGTCATTGGATTGTGGCTGTTGAACAGCTGAGAGATCTAGAGTGTGCTCTACAATTCTATTGGAAAAAGCTATGTTAATCAAACCAGGATTCAAACCCTGGTCGTGGTGTAATCTGACTTACTTTCCTCACCAGTAAATAATTAATTTAGTTTGTATTCTTGGGTATACTGCTTTGAAAACTCAAATAATTACAGGATCTCTGTTCCAATCTAAGAACTCTTATTATTCTGACTATTTTCTTATAAATATTTGTTTGTTTATTTTTTTTAATATTTTCCCATTATTTCATACTAAAGCTTTTTCTATGAACTATTATTATTATTCTGTTATAATTTGCTGTAGGAAATGGGTCGGCATGATGATTTATGGTCATTATTCTACATGTTAGCTGAATTTGTTAATGGTCAGTTACCGTGGAGGAAGATGAAGGATAAAGAACAAGTTGGACTTATGAAGGAAAGATACGATCATAGATTACTTCTTAAACATTTACCTTCTGATCTTAGACTTTATCTTGAACATATCGAGGTAAAATTTATTTTTCTTTTATTTTTAATATATATTTTAACATATATCATTTGATACTACCGAACTTGCGAAACATGACATAATATAATTGTTGAGTTCAGGCTCTGTCGGCGCCCTTATGAGTTAGACGTAACGAAACAGAGTGGGACATGGCATTATGTCGAGCCATCAATGATGACGAATGTCGAATGATGGAACAGTTCCCAGATGTAGCATTGCATTTTGCTTGATACATTTTCTAGGTGTCTGACACAATTATATTGTGTCATATATTTTAAACATTAAAACATCACAAAAATACTTGAAACATAAATTCTATGTACCTTAGTAATGCTCTTGTGCTAAGAACATTTAAATTTGATTGGTGGTTTTATTGTTTGTTCCTTATAAGAGTTGGTTGGGTGGAGGATTAGAGAAAAAACAAGCATAATTGATTTACATTCACGATAGTAAAGTTGAAGGATTTTCTTTGTTTAAAGTTAGTTTTTTTGTATTAAAGCTTATAGAATATTGAAAGGACCAAGAAAAACACCTTATATATTATTGTTTATAACTGTTAGTTTGAAATATATTTACTATTACTACTTATTCATCTGGGCCATGCCTTTATAATATTCTTTGTAATCCTAACTACAATAAATTTGATGATCTTTATCTTTTTAGGTTAATATATCATAAATGTGCCTCGTTAGTAGGCATAAATTTTAAAATATTTGCATTCTAAGAAATACAAATATATATTTTACAATAGTTTTAATTATTATGAAAGAACAATAAAAAGAACTATTTTTTGTGATAAAGTTTTAGTTATCTCTTGTTAATTTTTTTTTTTTTAATTTTGTCTTGTAGAGTTTAGAATATGATGATAAGCCAGACTACGCTATGCTGATAGGTTTATTTGAACGTTGTATGAAGCGACGTGGTGTTAAAGACTCCGATCCCTTTGATTGGGAGAAACCAATATCAACTGCACCAGCACCACCTCTAGCACCACCCCCACCAGATCCAACTCATCTTGACAATCATAGAGACATTCAACAGGATAATAACAAGGAATTGGAGGAGGTCAGGCCAAGTTTTTGGACACCTCAGTACTTAGACAGGGTTAGAATTAGAATATCCTCCCTAAAATCTTCTTTCTTTCGATTATATTTTACCTCCAAATCTTCTCTTTGGCCAAAAATTATTGCCATGCATGATCAAACATTTTCTTAGCATGGGTTTTATTTAAAAAATATTTAAAAGCCAGATATTTATTTCATTTTTTTTTTAGTTTTTATATAATAATTGCAAAAATTCCACCGGTTGCACATGTGTGCAATACATACTAATAAAATATTTTATTAGAACTAAAGCCTGCATTATGCTAATTCGAAATTAATTTTTAAGTAACAATTTATAGGTTTAAAACAACACTATAATAAAACTATAAGTTATGTTAAAAGTACGAAATAGGAATTAACCAATTTTAATATTAATTTTTCTTATATTTTTATGGACTATTATATTTATTACGAGATCGCCTTGATAAAATAATTTTTGGCCATAGTTAGTAAGTTCTTTCTATTCAATATTTTAAATATATTTGCTTTTAATAAAATCAAAGTTTAGGTGATTAATTAATTGGTTAAAAATGTATGATGCTATTATTTTACTTAAAATAAAAGAATTTGTTCAAATTAAAAATGTTATTTCTTAAAGTTAAGGCAAAGTGTAAAAATTATATTTAATTAAAAAATTCCCTGTAGGAAAAATGATGATTTTAGATTTGATAAACCCTGTCGAAGTCATAATATTAAATTTGCTGTTATTGCATGTTGTGTCAATTACAAATTCAAATTGATTTGTATTATTTTTTCCACCCCTGATACAATTTAAGTTAATTGAATTTAGTTTGATTGCTAATTTTTTTTTGTTTTTTATACATTTCTTTCTTACAATTAACACGCCCTTTTATTTTTTTAGTTTAAAATTTTAATTTATATATTTTTAGCTAATTTAAAAAAATCCTTTGTTTAAAAACAATGTGTTTATTTTGTAGAGTTGACAAATGTATTAATCAAACTAAAATGTATTAATTCAGCTGTTTTGTGTTTTGAGCTTTATTTAATTTTATTTAAATACTTGTTTAAGAAATTTATATCTGAGTAGTATAATTTATCTGGGTAATATCAGGTAATATTAAATTATATTAGAAGGAAAGGGTTTTTTACACATACATATTGTAAGTTTAAAAGTTTTTGAGTAAAAATAGAAGTTCTTTTGATAGACTGATGCACTGGTATGACCAACCTATTAGTATAAAGTATAGATATTTAAGCTAATTTTAATTATAAATCAATTTTATCGGATATATTTTTTGGTCTTGAACTAAATTTTAAGATTTTTAACAGATTCTCCAATTGTTGAATTATGACCAGAGGGAAGTTTTATTTTTCCCTCAGTTTAACTAATCAAGTAGTTTTGCCCAACTTGGTTAAACTAATAGCAGAAGATGAGTGATTAAATTGTTTCCTCTCTGATTTCCTGTAAGAAAACTTGTTCTATTTTACTATTTGATTGTTCTTACCATACTTCACTACTAAGTTGTTCATACCATACTTTACTATTAAGTTTCTTACCATACTTTACTATTAGGTTGTTCAGACCATACTTTATTATTAGGTTGTTCATACCATACTCTATAAGACACTACAAGACATTAAAAATATTACTCAGGAATAATTTTTTAAACTTGTAAATTATCTTTTGTCATTTTGCTTTTAATATTTGTTTTTGATCCTCTTTGATTACAGAATGCATATAGAAGTAGGACATCAGCAATAATAGAAAGAGATAAACAACATATATCTATTGATAAGAATTGCAATGCAACCACACCTGCTGACACTACCACTCCCGCTATTGGTAAGCCTGCAGTATTTATTACTGTAAATTAAAAAAAACAATTCAATGACATTTCTGTTAATTAATATCAAGTAGTGGAATAGAATCAACATGTGAATTTACAGCCATATCCCTCACTTAAAAAACAAACAAACAAAAAAACAGTCCTTGGTAGATAGATATATGAGCATTAATGAGTGGAAATGGTAGTCTTTTGTTTATTTTGGTTTGTTCTCTTGTCGTTTGAAGAACATTATTTTGTATTTCATATAATGTTCCTTACACAACAAAAAATATTTCCATTAAATCTCTATTGTACAAATAAGAACAGTCAAATATTGAGTTTTTTAATTTTAAGGATTGAAAAACTCAAGACGTTTTAACAGCACCTGTGGAAAGATTGCTCAATTTAAGATTTTTAGTTTGATTTTTATTGTAGACCATTCCATTGTTTTTACTGGAGTAAAATATAGATTAATTCTTTTCAAATTCAAAAATGTATTAAAAAAAATTTTTTATTTATTTTTTTTTTTTTATCTATGCTTGCTTCCCACAATAATATGTGGCAAAGAATGCTACTCAAAAAAAAAAAATTAAAAAAAGCCTTTAGTTAAAAGATACTGAAGACTGTTTTAGTTTTATTAGAGTTTTTGAATTTGACATTGTATTTCAATAGATGATATTGTGCTTCATAATTTGACAAATCAAGATTCGCTCAAACACAGCTCATATTTGTTATTTCTTTAATTGTATTGTATATTTGTAGATACTCTTTAAATTAATTAGATTTACTATTAAAAATTACTTTCATCTTTTCACAAGTTGTTATTTTTCTATTCTTATAACACAGTAATATCAATTGTTTTAGTTAGTTCTCTTACAAAATTTATTTTTATTAGTTGGTAGTCCTAAGAAGCAGCGTCGTGCGGTTAGTATGCCTGGCACTCCTCAAGGAGCCCAACAGACTGAGAAAGAAAAAGAGAAGGGAGTTGATTTTGAGGGTGATGCTGTGATGGTGTCTGCCAGGTCACAGTCGGATAAGAGAGTCCACTCTGCTAATCACAATCAGAGGAAATCAGGTCAGTCTAATAAGTTTAATAAAAAAAATTATATTAACAACAATTATTAAAAGATAATAAGATATTTTTACTCTACAGTATGATTTCTGATAAGTGATAGATATTTTAACTCTTTTTATTAATTTATTTTAAGTGTTACGACCTGAGCGAAACATATTTTTACTGTCACTAACTGTTTTAATAAAATATATATTATTGTTATAAGACAGGGCAATGCTGACAAACATTCACTCACCTCAATATTCCAATGGTGCTATACCCAAACCATTATTTTACTTTTTCCGTAAATAAGACTGTTATAAATATGTTTATTATTGTTTAAGCTGATGCAGGAAGGTTACGAGTTAGTACTACCATGGAAAGGAAACATAAATCAGGAACAGTTAGTTTGAGTAATGAACCGGCTCAGGATACAACACTGGGAGCTGAATCACCTAGAGTTAGAGATTCTGATTTAGATGCATCTAATTTCTCTATAGATACCAAATTACCTAGTAAGTTTCTGGTGTTAAAATTATCAGATATACCTTTAATTTTTGTATTTACAACTCCTGAAAAAAGCTTGAACAAATTTAAGTTTTTTTTAGATCTAGATAATTTATTTTCCTTTTTCACATTATTTATTTGTGTGTTGTAGGTAATGCCGAAGTGCGCAGAGAAAGGCGTAGACCTCCATCTTCTTCTTCTTCAATCAGAGGCCATATGTCATCTAAGTACAATAGAGATGCTTCTGTCACTCAGTTTGCTGTTATAGATGATGAAAATATATCTGCAACTCAGCAAGTTACCAAAGGAGGAGGTAAAGCTCATAATGATTGCATCCTATCATATTTTATACATTTTTCAATTTTATTTGTTAAAACAATGTTTGATAATTGTTCAAAAAAATATTGCTACATGATGCATGCCAATCAAAGGGGATCGCATGCAGGAACTGGAACACTCAGACCATAAAGATAGTTATTTATGCAACTAAGGAATAAAATAAGTCATTCGTCCCTGATAAAAGTTGGTTCCTAAGGCGAAGCCGTAAGAACCAAAGTTAATTAATCCCAAGGCAAAGCTTAGGGATTAATATAATTTATTCCTGAGCTGCAGGCAAGGGAAATATCAACATTTTGCTCCTGAGGTGCAGCCCAAGGAGAAAAGTTGAAGATGGAAAAATAGCAGTTAATTCTCGAGGTACCCACACTATTTTTAATATTATAAGGGTAATACAATTTAAAAATATTACTTAAGAATTACGTGTTTTACTTGATGTCAGTGACACATGCATGCGTAATTTGATTACTCTCTTAGCAACTTGATACAAGCTTATTCCGTGTTTAGCACATGTGCAATGTCTGATTTTTACTTTGGTCCCTCATTTTAATAATAATAATAATAATATATATATTTGAGCAAATACACATATTTACATGTTTTGCTCTTTTCAAAAGTTATGATTTACAAAATATATTAAAATAATAGTAAGAAGTTTTAAAATAATAGTAAACATTACTTAAGTGAGAATTTATTTTACTCTGTAAATGAAATTTTAAGTGATGATATTTTTTTTTTTTCCCCAAATATTTCTTTAGTCTCATATTTTAAGATGAGGGAGGGAAAGACCCATAGTAGTCTTGTACAATTGAGTGAAAGAGTTAATTTTAGTCATTTTTGGTGATAAAAAATGCTTTTATGGGTATAAAATAAATATATAAATGCAAAATGCCAGCTTTCAGCAGTTGATTATTATTTATCACATATTGTAACTTTTACACCATTTCTCTTGGTTTATGATTTAAATTGTTTTTTCTTATTTTCCTTGAATGTAAAGTTACACTTAAATTACCACTGTTTTTCGTATGCCACTGTATTTCTTTTTCCAGTGCAGCAAAAGGACAGTTTCGTTTTGCCAAATTATATACAATATCATAAATATTGGTTGTAGTCTTTTTTCTGTATTTATTTTATCAATTACTTCCCACAATAATTTTTTATCTTTATTAATAGAATAGTGCTCAACACATTTCTTTTGAGTAATTGAAGAAAAGTGTTTGCTTATTTTTTTCTTAACGATGCCTGCTGCACAGTGTTGCTATTTACATTGCAGTTTTTCCATTAAGTTTGTAACCAGTAAGATACGGTGCAAAACTTGCAACCCGATCTTTTGTTTGTTTTGTTAATAATTAGCCCTTCATATTTCTGCAAAAGCGTCACTTTCTACTTATTACAGCTTTCTGGAAAATCATCTTCATTATTAAGATTGGGACTGCACATATTACATGTACTCAGCATTGCAAAATCTATTTCACGTCAAAGTCATTTCATTATTAATCATTTTGTTTTGTTTTTTTTAACAAAAAAATTACTTATAATGATCATTAATTTGCTCATTTTAGATAATTTCCTTTAGGAAAATCACTTTTAGGGTAGGCGGCATGTTTTAGAAGTTAAACACAAAAATCGAACATTCATCATTCCTAAAAATAAAGCCAGAATTTGTATAAGCTTTATACAAATTCAATTCAAGTCAAAATATTTTATTTACAACCTCCTAGGAGCTTGTAGCTTGTGACTGTTCCTAATAAACATTGATAAGATTATGTTAGATAAAATTCATGTTTTTAAGATGGCAAATAATCTAAGTAAGTTTTATACTATAGGAGATAAGAGTTGGTAAATAAATTAAAAAATTTCATATTTTACATAATATTAAAACATTAGCTTAAAACCATGTATTTTACCATGTATTTTTAATTTTTTACAAGCATAGCTTAATATTCTATTTTTCAAATCATAATAATACTTATTAAAAACATAAAACAGTTTAGAACAGCTCAGTGAACTCAGTAAAGTTTGTGGGTTCCGCTAACTTCCCTTAGATCCGATACTGGTTCGCACTAACCGGCTGAATTCCATCTCTGCTTACCTGTAACTTTTTATCGTAGTGCTTTCTATATAGTTCCTGGTTTTATTTTGCTTTATAAAATTTTTTTTTGTTGCAGCTTTAACTCTAGCATCACAGTGGAAATCTCAGTTTGATGACTCAGAGGAAACAACAGATAATGAATGGAAAGGGGAGAACATGCCTAGTCCTGATCATAAACTATTGGCTACTTCTCCAGTATGTATCTCATCTTTTGTGTCTATTAAAACTATTATTATATTTTACTGTCGTCCTCCACTAAGAATAAGAATAAGAATGCTTTATTGTTTTTTTTTAACATACATATAAAATAATTTAAAAAAACCAACTTAACTTAAATAATATTATTTAAGGAACCAACTAAATCATATTTATTATCGTATATTGTTATTTTAATAAATTTCCAAAGAAAATTTAGCCAATGAGATTAAGGGTATAAAAGGGGAAGGGGTATCTGTTTAACAGATTTGAAGGGCACCTACTTGTCAATTTAAGTGACTGATGACAAGCATTGTTAAATACAGAGAGGGAGGAACATCTTAGAACAGCTTTCCTCTGGTCCTAGACTTTCAATTACAGTCCTGTAGTTATCCCCACTAAGTTGAATCTGAAGTAAGTTCAGATTTCCCAAACTTTTACGTAAAAATAAATAAAATTCCTGTTTTAGAATCATTGGCACATCAGGGTATTCACCCTGGGTAACAACCTCAGGTGGGTTGCATCTACTATCCTATAAAAATTAATCAAAGTTGGCAAAATGTTTTAATACAAATAAAAGCATAGTCTGGGCTACGAACTCCTGACCTCCGGTGCCAAAAACGAGTGCCTATACTATCATGGCCATGGAGGCAGATGTTGCCACTTTTGTTGTCTTAAAATGTTTTTTAGGAGTATGCTATTAGAAGGATAGTTTTGGAATCTTCATTGTACCCTAAGAAATTAGTTACCAATATCAAATTCCGGTGATTTCTCATCAAGCCATTTTTTCAATGCATCTTTGGTATTTAGTTTAAAGTAATGAGTTTCTTACAGTTATACGGTAAATAATGCAATGCAAAGGTTGTTTTTTCGACCAAGATTTTGTGATAATGACACATTTTATATAATAAATTTTTAAAAAATTGTTATTAATACTTTTTATTATATCACAATTAAAAACTATCAATCAGACGTGTTTCGAGAAATATCACATCATTAGTGTTCATGTAAACTAAATTTAAATTTATTATTGCTGTGTGTAGGAGGTAAAGTTAGAGAAGTGGGAAATACTTTATATCTAGGCAACAAAAGAAAAGAGGGGTTTCTTTACCTGTTACACCTGTACTAAGCATTAACAAGTTCCTAAAATAATAACACATAAATATTATGACTTCTATTTCTCTTAAATTTAAGTGACTTCTATTTCATTTAAATAAATTTAAGTTTAGTTTATATTTACACTGATTATAGGATACTTCCATAAACACGATTAACTGTTTTTTGTCGTTATATTTGACAAATTGTAATTAAAAAAAATATTTTTAAAAATTATAGTTTTATTTATTATATAAAATGTCAAACAATAGTTCATTAAAAAATTACCAAAAATTGGTGATATTGGTAACAAATTTCTTTTGGTAAAATGTATTATCCACGTAGCATCCTTCTGATTGTATGCTCCTATTTAACTTTTTAATGTTACCAAAAGTGATAAAGAATTACCACATTCAGGTAATAATTACAAAAATATTGTTAAATCTAACATTACTTATCAACTTACTTAATCACCATAGAACTTTAGTTAAACTTTACAAAGTTCATTATTTATCTGGAGAACCAACTTCTACTTATAATTTGTCAGTACTATCTGTCGATTAGTTGTTCATAGCTGATAATTTATTAGTATAACTTGTCATTATTATTGCTCACATCTTAATCAGTACTAGCTGACATTTAGTTGTTCATAAACCTTATTTCCTGGGATTAGTCTTATCAGTATTACCTGTCATTAGGCTGCTCATATCTTACAATTTATCAGTATTACATAGCATTTGGTTTCTCATATCATGTGATTTATCTATCAGTTTTACCTACCGAATGGGTACTGCTGGATTCAATTTATGATTTAGTTAGCAGTTCTTCTTAAGTAAATTTATTATCAAGCCTATCAAGTGTTAAGTGTTTATAATAGATAATTTGTAATTCTTGATTGATTGTAAATAAATGATTATACAGTGTTATAATACAACACACTGCTAAAGTCAATTGACAGCGCGCCAAAAATGTGGGAGGGAAAGAATTCTATTGGTTCAGAAGGACCGTGCCCCTTCCCCTCCACCTCATGCCAACCTTGGTACAAAAAAAATCTTTTTTGGTAAATAAAATCATATAAAGGCAACACTGGTTGTAAACCTCTCGTCACTTTTATTTCCCTCATTGTGCATATTGATCTGCTTGAGTTTGTTTCGTTTCATTCCAATCTGTTCAATTCATCCAATTATTGCAGAGTTGTAATATGATCTTAGTGCCTATATTTGATGCTTGGACATTGACGTATTCTTCAGGCATTTCTTGCTTTTGAGTGCAGCGCAGGTCTGTGGTCTGTCAACCAAAAGACAGCATTTTTTTGGATGCTATGTCTTTCAATAGATAACTGTCTTGACTTTTTTTAAGTCATAAATGCTATTGTGTCATATTATTTCTATAATATGAAACATTATGCATTCAATTATACAAACTTGACACAAAAAAATCAGTTCAGCTGACGAATAGAATAGAAAAGAATAGAATAGAAAAAATATTTACATTTATTTTATTACAATAAAAAAATATAAATTTAGGCTTAGCCATAGGCTGTCAGCCGAGGTTACTACACAAATAAGAAGTTTAAATGTTCTTTTTTTATTAATTTTTTTAACATTATTACATTTTTTTAAATATTTTTTATTGTGTGATTTTATTAGTATGACTATTTTAATTTACTACATTAGATATACATGCCATCTATTTATTTCTTTATAATACGACACACGGCTAAAATCAATTGACACCCCCGCCAAAATCTCAATGCTTTCAACCCTCTTTTTTTAATAATCAAATCCCTTCTTTTAATTAACAAAAGTAATCCCTACTCTGGCAACACTGAAAGTCAGGTTATGTTTTGAATTTTATTATTTGTTTTTATTTGATATCGTATTTTGTTATTTTTAAAAATTATTTATTTACCTTTTAAGTAGGAATATTGTTGTATCTTATAAATTTACCAACTAAGTGTTGCTTTAACTTTGTTCAGGAAGTATGAATTAAGTGGAGTTAAAGTTGTTAATTACGTAATGCACTGGATCATACATAATAGTTCTAAGATAAAAGTTTGACGATTTAAATAAATCGTCTGCTATAGTTTCTTTTTTCCAAAACAAACTGCTTTTTTTGTGTCAAGTTTGTATAATTGAATCCGTATAGTTTCATATTATAAGAATAATGTGACACAATATGCATTCATGACTTAGAAAAAAAATTCAAGACTGGTATCTATAGAAAGACATGGCATTTTCAAAAAAAATGCTGTATTTTGGTTGACAGACCACAGACCATGCGCAGTACTCAAATAGCAAGAAATACTTGAAGAATACATCAATGTCCATGCGTCAAATATAGGCACTCAGATCCTATTATAACTCTGCAATAATTGGATGAATTGAACAGATTAGACTGAAACGAAACAAACTCAAACAGATCAATATGCACAATGAAGGAAATAAAGCGACGCAAGGTTACAAATATTTACAACCAGTGTTGGCTTTTTATGATTTTATTTACAAGAAAGGTATTTTTTTATACCGAGGTTGGCATAAGGTGGAGGGGGAAAGAGCGTGGTACGTCTGAACCAATAGAATTCTTTCCCTCACAGATTTTTGGCGCGCTGTCAATTGATTTTAGCTGTGTGTCGTATTATAATTATTTACTATTTAATTTTAAACTGAACAAAAACATTAAAACAAAAAGGCACCGCCTTTACAAATAAATAATGAATATTGTAAAAAGTACTGATTTTTTGTCCATTAAAATCAATATTAATACTTTATTAAATACTTTTAAATATTGTATCAAAACAGGCATAGGGCACAATAAAAAACCATACCTTTAAATGAAAAAAATAAATAAACAAATAAAAATAAAAATCAACATAGAAAAAAACACATTTTACATCAAGGCCTCTCAGGTGATGATTTAGATAACCTTTTATCATAGAACTGCTATGATCCTTTGCATTACGTAATTAACAACTTTAAATCCACTTAATTCATACTTCCCGGACAAATTTAAAGCAACACTTAGTTGATAAATTTATATATTCTTACTTAAAAATTAAATAAATAACTTTTAAAAAAATAAAAAATACTATATCAAATAAAAACAAATAATAAAATTCAAAACAACCTGACTTAAGTGTTGTCAGAGTAGGGAATTTTTTCGGTTGCTTAAAAGAAAGGGTTTTTTTGTTAAAAAAAAGAGGGTTGAAAGCATCGAGATTTTGGTGGGATGTCGATTGACTTTAGCCGTGTGTTATAGGTTAGTCATGTATTACGTGGTTGCGCAACTTTATTTATTTATTAAAATATTATCTGTTTTTATTTACTTTAATATATATTATATTTTTGTTAAACAGCCTCAGTTGAATGTAACAGAAGCAGCCAGTATACAACAGGACAAACCTAGAGTAATGATAGATAGTAATGCTAAGCCACACGATGGCCATTTGTCTCGTATTAGTGAAGATTCTACTAGGCATAGCAATATGTGTCATCCACAGGTAACAATATCTGTAATTTAAACTTTACTTCAGGAAGGGAATAGTTATTAAAACATGTTTTCTTGCATGAGGTGCTGTTTTCTCTGCATTAGAAATAGGCTGAGGGAGATCATTTTTTTAGCTCCCAAAGCTTGCCAAGGGAGTTAACTTCAATTTTGTTTCCTGAGGCATAAAAAAGAATAAATATACCTAAAGGGTAAATGCTTTAATCCATTTTGCATATTAAATTTTATCCACTACTAGTTGACTGGTTTTAAATAGCTGCTTGTGGTTATAATATTTTATATCTTCAAATTCTAACTCTATGTAAAAGACTAGTTGGTCAATGAACATCTGACCTGCATCAGTTGCTTAATTTTTTAATTTAAACTAGGTTATAATATATTATAACCTTCTCAAAAAACAGCTGATTAAAATACTACCTACTTAATGTAACAAAGAATGCTTAAATAAATACACTTTTTTAGAGCGGCTGTAAAGTGCCTACTTTACAATCTCAAATATTTTAGTAAAGAATGATATTATTGTTAAGGAGTTAACATTTTTTATCTCTGTCAGATGTAAAATTTTCCTTTACAGCTGCTATGCAAAGTAGTAAATAATGTAATTAAAGGCCGCAAAAAAGAATAGTATTTGCAACATAGCTGTAAACCCATTTTCTTGCTTTGGAAATGAATTAAAAAGTTTAACAGCCTCGCTTTGCTCGTCTATAAACAAATTCCTGCAGCAATAAAATCTCATTTTACAGCCTAGTGACACTATTTACAAATCTTTTGGTATCACCGTTTTTTGCTTCCCTAGGTTTAATAATTAGTCTTCCTACCATGCTAGGGACATTGGAGAAGAAGAATTTTTAATACATTTTAATAAAAGGATTATTTTACAAGGGGCTTCAATTACCTGGGTTGCTTGCTATGTACTAGTGGGAGTTGCATGTCTTAACATTCTTCTTCATTTATTTATTTTTAATAATGGTAAAAGTTTGTTTTATTTGGGGGGAAAAAATAAACATTTGTGATAAATTCAAGTCTCTCTTTTAAAAGTTGGAATCTTAGTGAACTTTGCATATACGTCTCCAGAATACATCTTTCTGTTAGACCAGCTATTGTCCTTTTAATTTCAAACCTTTTTTACTATCTGAAATAAGCAATTAAGCAAGTTCAAATTTTTTAAATTATTTTACATTGATTTTTTGTTGATGTTAACTTTTTTGTTTTGGCACTTCTACTATAATAGTGTTATCAATGATTTTGACTTAGTTAGCTATTATTTAACTTACCTATTATTTTATTATTATTATGTTTTAAGTTTTAATGTTCATTATAAAAATATTAACATTTTTTTAATTTGGTATTTCAGATATCACATAGCAATAATTCAGGGAATAATAATGTAAATTTAGTTAAATTAGAAAGACTTGATAAGGAGAAAAAAAGGAGTAAGGGTAAAATAAAATGTTTAAATATAGTAGGCATAGAATATTTTCATAAACTACATCCACTGCTGCCCAGGGCTTGGAGTTTACCTGACATCGCTACCTTTATTAGGTTTGTATGAATTACATTTTATTTATTTGTAATTTTGCTTTCCTATCTCCATAATAGAAGGGGGAGTGATCATTGTATTGGTGAAAATGAGACACTAACTTTTTTATCTAAAGCACCCACAAATTCCATACGTAAAACAAAATGATAGTTTGACTCAGCAAAGTAGGTTAGCGCAGTCTAAAAAATTTATCTTCCGGCAGCACAACTAAATCTTAAGTCTGATTTTTGTAAGATTCAACTCTCTTGTATGATGTGAGTAGGAGTTATGCATGACTCAGACATCCCCTCCCTACACACACAGACTGATGAAAAACACGTAAACAGTCATAAAAGTGCCTGAAATGGATTATTATTATGAAACCTTGGTTTCTTTTTTTTGGGGTGAGGAAAAGAAAATCGTGCTGCCAAGAATAAAGTCAAAATTACAGAAACTTTACCTTAAATGACAAATAAATAAAATTCTGCAAATTTGACATTTTGAAGAATACAATTAATTTTAGTTTTCTTTGCCTGTTTCTCTACTAGTTGTGTGGAAAACATAAAGAAAACATATTTTATAGCTCTAATAAAATTTCTAACAAGATAAGTCGTTATAAAGTTACAACTTGTTAAAAACTACAGCCTAAGTTATAAAATTTTCAAAATTCTTAATTATGTAAAAAAGTTGATATTTTTGCAAATATTTACTAGTTTCTTTTAATATTTATGAAAAATCAAAATTTAATTTTTAATTATCAAATTTTTATGAATAACCTCGTGTCTATTTTGAAGTTTGATTTGCTACAAAAAATATGTTCTCTTCACATTTTGCCCTTTAAAGTTAATACAATTTCCCAAAAATTTGAGATTACTTAATGATACATACGAAGTTCTCCGCTCTGGATATAGGGACTCTGTTTTTTTATTTGAATTTTAATTTCAGAAAAATTAGGATAAAACCAGGACTAATTTGTCCACAGTCTTAAGGCCCACTCTTGAAATATCAGTGTCTGTCTGTGGATGGAATAACAAATGTTATTCTTTTAGCCCTGAAGGGGATTTCATTTTATATAAAGCCTTTTCAATTTTTGAATTTTATTTATTATTACCCTCTAAAGGGATTGAAAATTCTCATCATGAGCTGCTTAATATGTTGTACAAGTATTATTATTTTGGCATTTTAAAAGTTATGTTTTAAACTTTATTGTAATCCATCACCACAAAGAATTAAATGTAAACAGTTTTATTTTAATGATTTCTTTTGTTAGTCAAATGCTTGAGACGTATATTCAAAAACTTAAATTATTTTTATTGTTATCACTAATTAATTCTCAGCTAACTGTTTGTCATCTAAAGAGAATGTCCCATATTTTTGCATAATTCCTTGAAATGTTTTCAGGAGTGGTTTAGAAACACCTCTAGTCCAGCAAGCTGCATTTGATGATGTTCTATACACTGTAGATGTAATGAGAAATATAGCTACAAAGACTGTACCCCCCACCTCTACATCACTACATAGGAAATTGTCTTTACCTGTAAGTCACTATTTTTGCATTTAAATTATATCCTCATTCTAAAATACTATGGTTGTTGACATAAGAATCTCTAAGTAATGTTTATTTTTACCAGCTTACTCTCTTGGCCCCATGAAAAGTCATTCTCATTAAGATTATTGGAGTTAATGGGTGTGATCAGTTTTTGGCTGGGTAGCCAGACCACCCATTGCTAAATTGGTATCATCAAAAGTTTTTTGTTGCCTGGAGTTGGTGTGGCCTGAATATATTCTCAACTAGAATGAATGGTATATTTTTGTGACGTGTCAATGTCACACAGTTATTTTACGCCATTAGCCACATTATAAAGTAGTATAAAATACAACTAATTAATTAATACAAAATCTATTATTTTAGTATGAATAATTTTTCTCAGTTGTGTTTTTCTTCTTTATTGGCTGAAAAAATGTAGTTCTGTTTATAAAATGTAATTATTACCTTTAGTTTTCTGAATATTAAATTGGCTAATAATTTTTTTTTAACAAACTGAAAAAAAATTATAAATCTAATGATAACTTACCTTATTCTAATTAATTCATTTCATCTACTCCTTGCATTTTAAGTCTTATTAACTTTCACTGAAAATGTCATTTCCCTCTCTAGGTAGTATAAGTAGGACTAGATCGGATTAGCTGGCAAAACGGAGATTAATAATGACTATGGTTAATGAGAAATCAAAGTGGGGATGGTAAGATACTTTTGTCTGTTAAGCCGACCCGGAGTCTATTCCCTCTCCACCACCAGCTGCTGATTGATATATTTTAATTTTAGTAAATTAAGACTGATCTCCTTAAAGTCATAGCTTCAAATAATATATGATAATAATTATGAAAAAATTAGTTGAACGTACTCCATTGTAAATGTTATTTACAATTAACGACATTTCAGAAGCAGGTACTTCTTCCATCATCAGGTTCGTCTTGAGAAAGATGGTGTGTGTTATGCGTAGGGTGTCAGGATTTTAACCTGACTTGGTATTTTTTTAATCCTGCCTTTTTAACTTTTTCTTGAGCATTGGTTTCCATATTGGATCGATCTTTATACTTAATTGTCTTGTAGGCTGATTGTCAGATACAGCCATGTAAGCTGCCTCTTTAATTTTTTCAATTTATCCAATGCTTTTCTTTGTATACGATTTTTGCATTACTTCATTCCATTTGGTGGTAGCTGCTATTTTTAATTAGTCTAACCCTTCTCTCCTAACTAATCCTTTATGTTCCTGAATTCTAACTTCTAGTGGCCTCCCAGATTCTCTGTGGTTGACTCTGTGGTATTTGGTATGTGCAATTTATTAAATCCTAAGCCTCAGTTTTAGGTCTTGTCCTTGTTAGAGTCTTTCTTAAGGTTGTTTTTGTCCTGAATGTGGTTCCGACTCTATATGTACTGCTGATCCATTTAATCTTTTCGGACAGTTCTTTAGAGTATGGTATTACTACTGTAGAAATGTTCTTCTTCTTACTTGTTTATCCACCTTGGCCTGTCAGCCTTGGGAGCCATGTTTTATGTTTTGTTATTTTTATATAATGACCATATGACGGTTTGTTTGTACTGGTAATGTTGTATTTTTGGTTGTATGATGGCTGTATTTGTGTTGCAGAGTATGTGGTTGAATAGTAGTAAATTAATGACTAATGGTATCAGTAAGAGAGATGAGAAGAGATCTTCTCATGATAAGGAAGAATCTTCACTAGTCACTGCTAAAACTACTCAGGATGATGGTATGATGATTATTTTAATTTATGTTAATTTAATTTTATAATCAATTTAGTTTTAACTGGCCTCCCCTCCTTAATTAATGTGAGAATACTATCTGGTACTATCTTGTATTAAGATGTCATTAATTCTCTAAATAAATAAAAAACTTCTTCTAAATAATAAACACCAACTCTAAATTATACAAGCTATTTTTTCTCTTAATAATCTCTTTAAGAGCTAAGTAGGTGATGATCTAATTGGTTTATCTTATAACAAAAATGGTGCAAAGAAGAGCGTAATTAATAAAACAATTGGAATTGCTTTTAATTTTTTAATTGATGTCTGATTGCCTAATTTTATTTTATAATTTTATCACCTTACTAGTATTTTCTTTGCTAAAGAAGTTTGTGTCACATTATCATAAAAAAGAAACCCCTGGCTAACTTTTAAAGTGAAAATAACCATTTCTTTCTCAAAAATTTAATTTTTTTCTTCCAAACTAAGAGGATTTTATTATTTTTAAAATCTCAGTTAAAACATCTAATAAGTTGTATAGCTTCCTGAGTAGCGGAATTTTTATTTGTCTTTACTCTGAACTGTTTTTACTCTTCTCCTTTTCCATTTTAAGATTAATTTTTGTTTATTTGATATTTTTCTTTTTTGTTATTTCTTTTTTGTTTCTCTAGGGCTTAAGGGAGATAAAATGGTAAAAAGAACCAATAAAAAGAAACAACTTAAACATTTCAGTCATTGTTGGGTTGCATAACCATATATCAAAATTTCTAGTTTAATAAAATTTTCTAAAAAAACTTTTTTTAATTAGTCAAAATATTAGCATAATTTTTAATTTTAATTGGTTTATAAATATTTTCAAAAATTTTATCATAAGAAATTATTTAATAATCTTTTTTTATAAATGAAATAATTAGTTAATTGATTAATAAATGTATAATGACTATTGACAACTTGGTGATAATATGTTCTTCCTTTATTATTTTTTGGGGTAGGATACATTTAATTATTGATAAACATTTTTTGTGTTAACAAACCGTCTCCTTTAGAGTTTTAGTAGAAACAAATAATTTTACTAATTTTTCCTTTTTTTAATTTAAACTAACTTTAATTTTAATAATTTTTGTGTGAATGAATTGTAGTTTTATTGTTTTCTGAAATATTTTTGTGAGCTCTATTTATTGGTATATAAATAACATGACTAAGGGGTTCAAATTATCATGCTTTGCCACTTTTATTGAAATAGCAAGACTTCTTTGTTGCTTTCTTCGGAGTTAAAGTGATTAGTTAGTAATAATGGTCTTAAAATTCAAGCTAAGATTTAAGGAACTGGTTTCCTTTTCTTTTTACTAGGTTTGTAGGAAGAATCCAGAAATGGTCATAACAAAAATCTTGATTAATAGAAAAATTAAATTAAAAATTTTATCACTGATGAATTAATTAAAATTAAATATATTAATTTAGCATGAACTCTTTTAATTACTATTAGAAAAATACTTCAATTCTACCATATTTTTAATAAACAGGAACTATTTATTTCATTCCATTTGGATCATCTTAAGGAAAGTTATTATTTTATCCAGTTCTTCATTAGCAAAAGTATACAAAAATTCTTTTGAATAAACTAAAGTTATATTTTTAGAAAAGATAAAAAGACTACTAAAAACTACATTTTCAGTAAATAAAATATCTAAGAAAATGTTTAATAGAAGTAAACTTTAAAAATGGAATTCAATTCTAAAAAGAGGCTTTTTTCTCTCTTAACACATTTTTTTTATACATTTATTTTTTTCGATCCAGATTTTACATTATATTAGAAAATAGTTATGCTTTGTTTTTGCCTTTTAAAAATCTATATATTTATTTTACATAGTTTAAATTCAAATTAAATTGCTTAAGTTTTAGTTTTGGGTTTTTTATGTAGAAAAGTTTAGTATTTATCTTAGTACAGTCATAGCTTGAAAAATAATTAAACTCGTTTAGTTCTATGCTAGTAAACAAACACGTTTATTTTTAAATTGTATTGAAGTGTGTGCTTGTGGTGTGTGATTTTATCATACTTTGTAATTTTCCTTGTCTATACCGTAGGTATATAGAAAAAGTATTGTGTTTGCAAAAAAACTGAAAAACCAAGATTTCACCTGAATTATCATTCACAAGAATAATTTGTGAAACACAGGAGGTTTGTGAAAACCTCCTGATTTGTTTTCACATAGTTGTCTGTCTGTATGGGTTCTTAATGTTTACTCTAGTAATCCCTACTAGAGGCTCTTTATTTTCAGCAATTCCACTACTATATGCCTTTAAAAAAAAAATTTGTACAAATCTGTTTTTTTTTCTTAATATTTTATTTTCTTGTTTTGGTGGAAAAATGTTTTCAATCGGATATTTTTATTCAAATTAAAATACTGTATGTTTATGTGTGTGTCTGTTGTATATCTCCCAGTATATATATGCTGGGGAGTTGAAACTTGGTACGGAAATCAATCTTAATGTCTATTAGTTTTAACCTGATAAAAATTCTATTATAACGCCATTAACTCTCAATAATGACTCAGCAAAAAATGTTGAACAGTTTGAAATTTAGCACAAATATAGACGTATACCATATTAAAATATTTGCCAAGTTTTATCTTATTATCAGTATTAGTTAATTTTTGATCAAATGACTTGTATACATTTTTTTAAAAGTTGAAAAAATCAGAAAATAATTCAATTGAGTTGAAATTTGGTACAAATAAATCGCTTTATGTGATAAATAAGTTTACTAAGTTTCATTATAACACGGCAAGTATATCTATAGATTTTGTTGGATCATAAAAGTTAAGGTTGAAGTCAGTGAGGTCAATTGAGGTCAGTGACTGCTGGGAATAATGCAAATTCATTTATAAATACAAAACTATAAATACAGAGGGTAAGCGATGTAAGTTCAAAGACGTGCTGCAGTTCATTTGATGATTTTATATTGTGAGGATGAGCAAAGCCAGTTCCAAGTAGTCAGGATGAGTGTAGTGAATCTGATGTGGTAAGGAAAAGTTCCGAGATGCCTCGTATCCAATTTTTTAAAGTATTTTGATTTATTTTCGGTTTTAACTGTAATGTGCCTTTTTATGTAACTGTTATGAACAAATTTGTGCTATTTACTTCCTTATATCTTGTATGCAGGATTTGATCATCCAACAATTAATTGAATTTAAAATTATAAGTTAATTATAATAATAAAATCAGTGTCTGAAATAAAATTAAATAAAGAATGTTTAACCAATGAAAAAATTGCAAGACTTGTGTTATAGCATGCATTTATGCATGCGAAAAAATTAAATAAACATTAATCATGAAGAGGTTTAGTTTACTGTTAATAATCATGATGTTCTGGATGTTACAGATGATATAGATATTCAGCCAGTGTCTGGAAGACTAGAGATTAGAGTTGTAGATAGATCTAATGAAGCTTCATCACCCACCATACCAACTACTAGAGAAACGAAACCATCTGTTAAAGGTATTTCAAATCTCTTCTTTACTTTACTTCTTATATATATATATATATATATATATATATATATATATATATATATATATATATATATATATATCCTAACAACCTAACAATTTTAAATCTTTTTCTGATAAAAATTCTTTAAAATAAAGGGGAACATAGTTTATAAATATTATAAAGAATTAAAGCGTTTTAAGCTGGAGCGTATTAAGCGGATTCTACTGTATTAGGTCCCATAGTTTAATTTTACTCTTATATTTTATGTTAAATGAATTTATGATTTAATGTTATTTATTGTCATAATTTTGGGTTCTGCCTGATTTTGAGCTTATTTTTCCCATTTGTTACTCTCAATGATTGACATGTATAGTTTGACATAATATAGGTAGGAGCGGTTGCAGCCCTGTCAGTACCTGCCGGGATGATGGTACTTCACTGTACTATGATGCTCCAGATGACACTAGAGATAAACATAATCTATCTCCTGTTAGAGAATTTGATTCAAGGTAAAGTAACCCATTTTTCCTGGTTCTTTATTGATAGTTAAATTGTTTTATTTACACTTTTGAAAACGTGAATAACTATTTTTAAGTAAATCGTTGGAAGTTTGTTGTTTTCTTGTCAATAACTGACTAATGCTGGCTTTGTAATGAAGCAAAGTTAGATGCTTTGAGGAACTTTTTATCACATTAAATTTTCATAAAAATAACCTTTCTATTTGATCAACATAAAATATAATCAGAAATTAAGTGAAATAAATTTCTAGTGATGTAAATATTTTCATTCTATATTAATTATATTGTTATGTAACCAGTGTTGGTTCTACAATAGTTTTGTATAATGATTTATATTATTATATTTGTAAAACTCTGTTTATATCATCAGATAACTAGGGTTTCTAAACCAAGTCTAGTCAGTTTAAGTCTGTTTTTATTATTTAATAATTTTATAATGTTTTTTTTTATTTCTTTTTATAACTTAATAAAGTAATTTATTTAGTTTAGTTTAACTTAGTTTTAAAGAAAACAGAGTTTTACAAAATAATAATTAAATAAATCATTATTTAAAAAGATCGGGTACAGGGTACTTGGAACATTACAACAGATCCGCTACACTCATCTTCCCAGTTTCGGACTTGCTTCACTCGTCCTCAGAATATACAAGTCATTAAATTTATACTGCAACACCTCTATACATAATACATCTAATATATCTATACATTCCCATAAATACATTCATTTCAATCCCAGCGGTAACCAATCCAGGCACTGACCACGCTTCATGCTGCTTAAGTTTTATGATTCTACAAAAATCATGGATATACTTGTCATACCAAAACAAAACTTAGGCCCGTATTCAAAGACGTTTTCCTAACATTTTCCTAACATTCTTCTAACTTTTTCCTAACATTTTCCTAACATTTTCCTAACATTCTCCTAACACCTAACTTTTTCCTAACATTTTCCTAACATTCTCCTAACATTTTCCTAACATTCTCCTAACATTTTCTTAACTCCTAATATTCTCTTAACACTCACCTTAGGTTTAGGTAAGGGAAGTGTTTTTAAGCCACGAAATTTAAATGATCGTTCCCGTGTTTTAAAGTCATTTAGAGGCTTCGCATGATTTTTTTAGTAAGAAACTAAGGTAGTTAAGTCAAAAAGTGATACCATTGTAAATAACGTAATATATCGCAAAATATCAATGTTATTAACTTATTACCTGGATTTACGACACACTTTGTCGTATTAATAACTATCTACATAATTTGCATAATACTGTTAATCCACTTACCTTACTATTAGGGAGTTTACCCTGAAATTCTTTTAACACAATCAGATTTTTTATTTTCTATGGTCTGTTTGTGGCGGGCTACAGGTGTGAATAATTCAGCCATTATTATACCAAAAAAATTTTACACAAACAAAAATGAATTTGATGACAAAATACGAAAAACAAAATTGTGTAAATGATTTAGCAAAATGAAAACAGTGTTGCCCTGATTAACAGGTCTTCATTTAGACACCTTTGGATTCGTACAACCTGGTCTACGTTCAAACTTGAAACGCTTGATACTGCTTTATTTATGAAAGCTGTTACAATAATTGAACATTGTATTTGTATTAACTCTACTGTTTACTGAAAACATATGTAAATAAAGTTTCTAATATATTTAACATTCGCCATAGCAAGGCCGCATTGTTGTTTATGACAAAGTGTGTCGTAAATCCAGGTAATAAGTTAATAACATTGATATTTTGCGATATATATTACGTTACTTACAATGGTATCACTTTTTGACATAACTACCTTAGGTTCTTACTAAATAAAATCATGCGAAGCCTCTAAAAGACTTTTAAAACACGATAGGAGAACGTTAGGAAAAATTTTAGGAGTTAGGAAAAAGTTAGGAAAATGTTAGGAAAAAGTTAGGAGAATGTTAGGAAAATGTTAGGAAAATGTTAGGAAAAAGTTAGGAAAATGTTAGGAAACGTCTTTGAATACGGGCCTTAGTGTATTTATTTATTACGTAAAGGTTAGACTTAAACCAAATTCCAAGTCAATTGGATTATTTTCCAATTTTTTACAATTTTTATAAAATTTATATACAAGTCATTCGATAAAACTGAACTAATGCTGATAATGAGATAAAGCTTGGCACATATGTTAGTCTTATACATGGCTACATGCGTACTAATTTTCAATCAGGTCGCATCATTTTTCCGCATTTTATGATTTTTCATAATTTTTGCTAAGTCATTATTGTGGGTTAATGACATCATAAAAAAATGATTTTCCGAATAGCACAACTACAGCAGTAGACTGGTTTTTCTACTAAGTTTCAAATTCTCTAGTATAAATACACTGGGGGCTATGCTGATAACAGACACACAACTTTGCAAAAACCACTTAGGAGGCTTGAACAGACACCTGAAACAGATAATTCCGGTTACATCCAGGTTTCAGATTTTTTTGCAAACACAATACTTTTCCTATATACTTTTGGTATGAATGAAGAAAAGTAAAAATAGAAATTAAGCTAGTTATTACTTTATAGATGATTTAATTTTTTATCTGATTTAATTTAATAAAAAAATGAGATAGTATAATAAAATAAGTTTTGTTATGAAATCAAAACTCAACTACTCTTGAATATTTTATACTTCTGTCCTTCTATAAACTGAGTGCTAAGACTGTCAAAATAATTATACTATTTATACTATTTAGTAAAGCAACATTTTATTCTTGCAGAAATTGTTAATTGAAACAGAGATAGCGAGTCAAATATTAAAGCCCAAAGCAATTAGGACCCTGCTGCAATGTTGCGAATGCTATTATTTTAGAGCGAATAGAATGAAACTTACTAAAATATACTTTTGTTCTTTTGATTGATGCTAAACTTTTTGTTGCACACGCTACAGACAATGTATTGTTTGTGTTAACTCAGGTTCAGCTAAATTTAAATTTACTACCAAGGCAATAAAAACACGTGTATTTTTAGGCAGTAAAGTTGGTTCTTTACTGCCTCTTTCAAACAACTATTAATTGTAAGATTAACATTTCAAGTTTTTCTAAATTCTTAGTTTATTCTTCTGATTTATTTATAAATGAGCAAGTTCCTCAAAGCATTTTAATCTATTCACTGTTAGTTTTCAAAAGCTTCTAATGTAAGAAGTACAATTATGATTAATATAGAGTTCTCTATGCAGATATAAATTTCTTATATTTTAACAGCACTGTTTTTTTTACTTCTTTTTATTTACTAACAAATATAAAATTCTTTGATCAATTACTAATTTTACATTTAGTAAATATAAGTGGGTTGTAGGTCAATTTTTCTATTAATTTACTAAGCTTGCCTATTCAAGGTTTGCTCTAAATGACTAGTAATGGTAATGGTAGTAGTAACATGATTCAAATATTAGATATGAATCATTTATACAATAGTCAGCCTATGATCACTATAGTAACCCATCCAAGTACTGAACATCCTTAATGCAGTATAACATACCTTTTCTATTGTGTCTTCTAATAATGTTTAATAAACTGAAATGTTGATCAAAGTTTCTTTTGTTTTGCTAGCTTGATTTAATTTGCTAACCTGTTTATTTTGTTCATTGTCCTATTTATTATTAAAAATTAACAATTTGTGGTTTTAATATGTTTCCATTATTTCCAATCAATCAACTAATACACTAAATGTATTTATTTTTTATTTTCAAATTTTAAGAAAATAAACCATTTTCATTTTAAAATTGTTTAAATATTCGGTTTTAAATCAATCATACTTTTATTTATCATTGTTAGACAGTATTTTTCTGTATTTAGTGTTGTGTATTGTATATTATTTATTTTACTATTATATTTACTTTTTTTATTAGTTACTAATTGGTATTTTGAACCAAACATAATATTTTATATTAAATTCAAAAATTTCTATCTTTTTTATTTAAATTAAAAATTATACTTGACGATTAGTTTGCATTTTATTTTAAGAAATCAAAATAAAAAGTTCATTTAAAAACTTTTTCTTTTTGTGGTTTAAAATTTTAATTTGCCCCCTCCAAGTAGCAGTTGGGTTATAAAGTAGTTTTTTGTTGACTATAATTTTTCCAGGTCTAAATTACCACCCAAGGGAAGCAAAATACCAATACTTGTCCAAGGAAATAAAAGTCCAAGGTGTAGTGCCACAGATGCCATACTAACTGATCCTAGGTATAAAATTTAATTCTAACCAAAAGATATGTTTTATTACATTATTATGACACCAAAACAAATCAAACAAAACATTAAATTCCTCACTGATGTAGAAAAGCTTTTGATTTGTTATATATTTATTCTACTATAAAATAGTGCTTTTTATTTTTAGATTTCCGTGTGTCAAAAATAGAATAATTTCTATTTTATTGTGTTCAAGGTTCTACATTATTACTTTCTTTCGGTTGTTGCACCTTTTCATCTGTTTAGTAAATACTTATTAATATTCTGATATCCATGTCAATATGTAATATTTTCTCCCTTCATAGATATAAATTTGTATTATATTTTTAGCCTCTAAAGAGAGAAACTTTTTTTTGTAGAATTCCATAATTACTATTAAAGAACTACTTTTTAAAGAACTACTACTTTAATTCTACAATATGTTTAATAAACAGGGAAAATATATTGCAATCCATTTAGATTATCTTTAGGAAAGACTAAAAACAAATGGATAAAAATATCACTTTAAACAAGCAATAAATGCAAGAATTAAACTTGATAAATAATACTGTCTATAAAGACTACTAACAAGTACATTAAACAATTAATAAAAAAAAAACTAAGAAAATATTTATATAACTTTAGAGCTTTTTGGACTATTACAAATTTAATATCAATTAAATTAATGAAGACTTTAGTCCTTATAAAAATTTATTGAAAATAAATTGTTGAAGAGCTTTCGCCCAGGGATCCTGAGCTTCTTCAGTTCTTTAAAATGACAAAAATGAAAAAGTTGGAAAATAATAAAATTTTGATTGTTTTTATGTCATGTGTCTAAGTAAATTTAAAATGAAATACAAAAAGGTAAAGGAAAAATTATGATTTTAAGATAATATTATAATAAATACTGCTAAGATTGTTAATGTCTTGTTTTTTGTTCATACTGTCTTTGTCAGCTTTTATATAGAGCATTTCTAAAAATTTCCTTTTGTCTGTATGTGGTTCTGTATGAAGTATACGACAGTTTTCTTTGTCTGGTATATATAAGCTATATAAAAGCTGACAAAGACAGTATGAACAAAAAACAAGACATTAACAATCTTAGCAGTATTTATTATAATATTATCTTAAAATCATAATTTTTCCTTTACCTTTTTGTATTTCATTTTAAATTTACTTAGACACATGACATAAAAACAATCAAAATTTTATTATTTTCCAACTTTTTCATTTTTGTCATTTTAAAGAACTGAAGAAGCTCAGGATCCCTGGGCGAAAGCTCTTCAACAATTTATTTTCAATAAATTTTTATAAGGACTAAAGTCTTCATTAATTTAATTGATATTAAAGAAAATATTTAAGCGAAATAAAATTTAATAGGCTATAACAAATGTAAAATGATTACAAACAAAAGTAAAGTAACAAAACAAACAACAAAAATAAAACTTAAGATGTCGGATCTGCTTGCATGGTTTTCAAGAATAACTTAAACAGTGGTGACAGTGAATCATCTTTTTGCTCATAGATATTTACCGCTGAATCATTATGAAACAACAAGTAAATTTTTAAACCTTCCGAAGCTTTTTATTTTCTGCTGTAGTTCTGGTAGCATCTGGAAATCACTGCCATTGGTTTCTTTTGTTTGTAACCTTTTTTTATAGCCTTATAAATTTTATTTCTGTTAGTTATTTTTTATTTATCGTTAATGTAGTTTTTAGTAGTCTTTACAGTAAGTAGTTATTACTTTTGTTTGATTTAAGTAATATTTGTGAACTTTAGTTTTTAGTCTTTCCAATGGATTAGGTCCAAATGGATTTAAAATATGTTTTTCCTGTTAGAATTAAAGTCGTTCTTTTTCCTTTGACATCCATGTCAGTATTAAATATTTTCTCCCTTTTTAGACTCAAATTATTATTATATTTTTATATTTTAGATAAAAAATTAATATGTAATATAAATATATATATATATATTTATATATATATATATATGTTTCTATATCTTTCTTTATAATTAAGTATATATATATATATATATATATATTATATATATATATATATATATATATATATATATATATATATATATTATATATATATATATATATATATATATATATATATATATATATATATATATATATATATATATATATTATATATATATATATATATCTATATATATATATGTATGTATGTGTATATATATATATATATATATATATATATATATATATATATATATATAATATATATATATATATATATTTATTTATTTATATATCCCGCGCGCCCGAAAACGGATTATTCTCGTCTGCTCACTATTACATTAAATCCAACACCGAAAACCGCATCCATCTAGCTGTTATAGTTTCCGAGAAAAATTTCTTGTCCTCCTTTGCTGGACCACCCTGTATATATATATATATATATATATATATATATATATATTATATATATATATATATATATATATATATAATATATTATATATATATATATATATATATATATATATATATATATATATATATATATATATATATATATATAATTCATTTTTTGGCAGAAAATTAATTGTTTCTATAAGTTATGAACAATGGTTTTATTTATTTACATATTGATTAGGTTAATCGGCTATCGGTATTTATCTAGTCAAATCCTTAAGTCTAAATTTGATTATTTTTTCAATTGTTTTTAAAATACTCCTTCATATAGAATTTGTTATGGCTGTACAAAAGCTATATTTTGCTAACATATGGTTTTTTTTGTTTTTTTTTATGTTTATGTACATTTTTTATGTTTATTATGCATGTATTTAACATAAAATTTTAGAATAGTACTACAGAATAATACAGAAGAAGCATTGCTGATAACAGCTAATCAGTTTTCTGGTGGTCTTAACTAAGGCTGCCACTCTAACGACATACAACAACAAAATGTTGGCAAAACTTCTAGCTGTTACAATATTATAATTAATTCATTATTAGTAATTTAATTCAATTGTAAATATTGGTTTATTATAACTTTTTTATAAATGGATTTCAAAATTTCTATTAAAAATATATGATCAGTAATCCTCTTAAAGAAAAAGTAGATTCTTTTACTTCATTTACCTTTTTGTTGTCTTAAGTCTGAGCAAACAATTTTACTGGAAGGTTAACTGGCTTTTTATGCTTTTATTCTTGCTTTTAAAAATCTTTTTACTAACAGACATTTGGTTTAGGACTGTAGTTTTTTTTTTCTTTGATTTCGGAGGAAACGTTATTTTTAACAATAACAAAAAGTACCAATCTTGGCTCGGTTCTCTTTTTTTGCGGGACATAAATAATTAAAAAATAAAAGAATTAAATACAACTATTCCAGCTTAACATTTTAATTTTAAGCAACAGCTTAATTTTTTAAACAAAATGTTTGTTGTTAGGATGGTACCCCTTCTTAAGACCATCAGAAAACTTGTTATCATTGGAATTCCATTTTTGCTGTTTTATGGTCTTATGTTGCTTTTATAATAGTATTATTTGTAAGTAATTCATAAACTGTCATGTAAACATTATCTTCTTCTTTCAACATCAGTTTTATTATTTAAATGTGTCTTTTGTTTGTTCTTAATTTATTTTTGGCTTTGGGAATTAGGGTTTAGTGATTGTAAAGAATTGTCACACTTATTAATACTTAAGTAAAAAAAAATTGGGTTGATTTCATTTGCAACCATAAGTGACTTATGTTTGTGTAGGAATTAAAAATAGAATACAAAAATTTATAAACATTCTTGGCAATTTTTATTATTTATGCTTTGAGCTCAATGTTAGGACAGGGCTAATACAGGTAATAATTATGTTTTTGAGGCTAAAATATTGTTTTTTCTGCAAATACATGAGTGCAACAAAATATAGAAGACATTGATACTTACTTAATAAAAATTATTTATAAAGCAAGTAAATAAAATTAGTTTGAAATAATACTTGCTTAAAATTTATTTTCTCTTTAAAGAAAGTATATAGTTTGTTTTGGTTTGATATTACCAACCTGATTCTAAAATAAAAAAATAGAATATTGAGGAATAAAGTGATGTATTTAGAATTAAAATATGCTTTGGTATAATTTTCATTTATATATTTTTAGAATTATTTAAAGGTTTATATTTGGTCTTTTATGCCTTACTTAATGCTACTTATGACCAAATTTCAGTCTATAGATAATTTAATTTCACATAATTTTTGTAAAAGAAATTTCACTGTTTGTTACAACTGGAAATTCCCGTTTTCCTCAAAACTTGATTTTTTATTTGTTCTGAGTAGACTGAGCGATAGTGAAAAATGGTTAGTTAACAAATTGAACAGTGAAGAGCTGAAAGCAAATCTGGAGAGTCAAAGTGGGCAGAATCAAACTAGTCTAACCCCAGGTCTGAGACGTAGGAGACCTCATCCTCAGGATAAATATGTAACTGATCAATCTCAGCTTCCACTTAGATTTCCTAGGCCAAGGAGAACAGATCCTACTATACAGAATAATAGGTATGTTTCTTTAATTACTTATTGTTGTAATTTTATGCAAACATAGATTTTAAAAAGTCTGCTGCCAAGCTAGACCTTGGTACCCTAGACCTTGGCTGATTTTGAAAAGCCTTTTATTAGCTAGTTCTATTTGTTGGCATTAGACTTTTTGAAAAGAGTTTGCTCTATACCTAGCGACATAAATATTCTAGCTGTGATTAATGGTATGGAGTTAGTAACATTTATCCCTTTTATGCTCAGTAACTGTTATTATTAGTATTATAAAGAGATTTGTGGTATTTAAGACTTTATAGAGTAATAGAACATATTAGTGAGTGCAGTTGCAGTTTAACAGCAGAGTGGGCAATTTCAAGTTTTTAAACATAAGTATTTACCTCTAATTCTTAGTATAATACTCATTCTTAAATTAAAAATAAAATACATTGTGGTCCCTAGGTATAGTGCACTCTCTTTACTATGATTACTTCTAAATAATAATTTCTTTTAAAACTCTGTTCTCCTTGAAATATTTAACTACTTAATTAATTTGTAATTAATTGTTATTTTAAAAGACTAAATAATGGCAAATCATCTGGGACAAATGGCTAAAGTTTATATACCTAGAGCCTAAATGAAGAGAGGAATAAAATAAGCCAATTAATCTCTTAAAAGAATACGTCCATATTTTTTTTTAAATTCTGTATTTGCATTAGATATATATTTTTTTATAAATAGGATGCTCCATAAAACAATATAAATAATATTAATATTCTCAAGTATTAAATATGACAATGCTATAAATTGGAGCTGTGATGTATTTTACACTTCTTTAATATTCTAAACATAGAATAAAAAATGATTAATTTATAAATGAACTATAAATTAATTTTATAAATTAAAATTTTTTAAAAAATATTAATAGTTTATTTATATCTAAATTCCTTTTTACAATAATTAAATTACAAAATATATATAAATAAAATAATATATATTGACCATTTGTGTAGCACTAGCTCAAGGCTTGTGTGCGACACTAAAATTAATCATTAAATATCCTCTTACTCAATAATATAATGAATGGAATATGAATAGAAGTTTTTAGGTAGTATTTTTGCCACTAAAATAACTATAAATTAATCATAAAATATTAAAGGGTACTGTTTTAACCCTCTACCAGGCGCGCCTCAGAAAGTTGTAACACCAGGCGCATTGTGGGAACTACTCCTGATATATATGTTACACCATAACTTTTAAAATGTTTACAATGATTAAAAAATAATAACTATCTTTTAGTCATATTAGTTGTTTATTAATAACTTAAAATATGTCTTTAATAAATAAAACTCTGGTGGAGAGGTCTGCGAATCAGGCAAATTTCCTTTGGAGGAGATGGAGTAACATGGATAATTAATGAATAAATTAAAGAAATAATCAATTCCTGTGCTGCACCCCCTGGTAGAGCGTTAAAATTGCTCTTTATTTTATTTTTTTTTTACTAAAACCTTAATAAAATATTAAAGTTAAAGGTAAAAAATGCTTAAACTATAAGCTTAAAAAGTTAATGTTCTTATTATTATTAAGTTTTACCTTCAATATAATGATAAATTACTATCAAGCTTAAACTCATAGTAAGTTGTAAATGTATGTACCAAAAACTCTAGGAGAGGTATCCCTTCACATGTTTTATTCGGAAATGAAGAGATGAGTGAAAAGGAATCTGAATCTTCATCTAATGTTATATCTCGAGAACAGACTGGTACTAATGTGGTTGAACCACAGTCTAGACCACCCCCTTTACCACAGGACGGTGTTCCTATTGAAAATAATGCAAGGTAAACAGCCTATCCTTAAAGGCTTTTTAAAAAAAAATTAGTAATGCTGACAGAATTATATTGCCTTGTAGAAAGAATCCACTGTTTGCATTTGCCACTCTGTCACATTTTTATAGAACTTTAGTAGTATTTGTTTTCACATCCACGATGTTTTTATCAGTATCATTACAGTTTATTTTAACTCTATAATTTTCATTTAAGTAAAATGCATTTTTATTAGCCTGTGTCTGTATGTATGTTTAGTTTTATGTGCATAGCCATTATACAATTTTAGAAAACGTATTGTTTCTTTGTTTTTAACTTTGTTGTTGTCATTTATTAATTTATTTTTGTATGATTTAAAATTGCATCTAAGTCAACAAACTTCACACATATTGAAACCCGTAACACTTGTTACTGAATAATTCCTTAAAATTACAAAAAAACTAAAACATTGAAGTAGGTAAAAAAGTGTCCACATTGCTTGCAATCATTTTTTGGCTGTGTTACTATTCATTTTATTCATTGTAATGAAATTTCATTTTTTACCTTCTGTTAGTGCGCATCATATTTTAACTGGTCATAGTGTCATAATTTGACCCCATGATATATGTTACTTGATCTAATACTTCCAAAACATGGATTAATGATATCAAATAATTTAAATTTTTGAAAAAATAAAAGTTATGTGATTACGTTATGATTGTCTAAAATTAAAAATATTAGACTGATGTGACTGACTGATAGACTTTTTCAGAAGTTACTACAAGCCCTACAGAGTTGATACAGTCTTAGTGAGTTATCAAAATTTTAAAACCCTCAAATTTTCCTTCTCTGTCAGATTTCATTTCAATCTTTCAGTGACTCTAGGAATTTTATTTAATTTTGCTTTTAAAAGTCCTACCTAAATAACTAATGATTAAAAAATATGAACTATGTTGTTTAATTTTCTCTATAAAAAGGTTCTTTACACCTGTAATTGAAAAAACAATAATAAATGTAACAAATTCCCTCTGTCCAGAAAAATTAAGACCTTTCAGATAAGTCTTATATCAAGTTTGTATGACTTAAAAAGAAGTTACTTCTGTAAAAGTCTGTAAATGTCAATGCAGAAATGGCTAGGAAGAAAAATAGACATGATGTATGCAACATTATGAATAGTAGAAATTAATTAATTTCTTTAAAAAAATAATCTTTTATGCCTTTACCAACCATGTTAATTGTACTGCAACCAAGAAGTTTTTTTTTTATCAAAAACAACTCAATAGATTGTGAGGACGTATGAAAACTTATTTAATTTATCTCAAGAAATTTCCTAGCACAATAACCAAAGTCAAAAGAAATTTGGACTTTTCTATATTTTTTACAGTGCCTGACTGAAGGTTTTGGCAACAACATTTGGCTAAAAACATTTTTTTTATTTACTGATATTTGAAGAATGATTGCTCTAGTTTTTATTTGAGTGCCTCTTTTTTCATGTTATTTATTGTATCTTATGATCTGATGTTGTTAGTGCTAATGCTGTATATTTTTCCAGATTCAATGAATCTTACTGTAACTATTCAGGTTTATTTACTGTCTACTTTTGCCCCACTTATCCAGTTGTTTTCAATTTTTTTCCATTTAGCACTCCAAGTTTTTCAGTATTTTTGTTATTTTCCAGATGTTAATTAATTATTTAAAACTTTTTTCAGTTTTCCTGTTATTAGTAGTGTTTCCAAGCATGCTCCTATTTTTGTAAACACATTTTTAATTTTTTTTAAACTTATACTGTTTTTAATGAAATCAGGTGTTTTGCCTAACAAGACATTTCACTTTTTGATTATAAAAATAATTTTAATTTATTAGTTTTCCCCCATTTTTTGTTTTGTTTTTTTATTTTTATGCCCTTTTTTAAGGTGGCAGTGTCTTTAGAATTAATTTTTCTAAATACCTTAATTTAAAAAAATATATTTTAATGTTATATTTTTTTAATTGTTAATATTTAATATTACTCTCAATAAACTATTAGTCTGAAAATTAGAATTGAATAAAAATCAAGAACAACAGCAGTGCAATTCTGTAGAGCCAACAGAAGTTTCTTCTCATTATTAGCTTCTATGCAAATTTTTCTTGAATTGTACTTACTTTTAAAAAAAAATAGTTAAAAGTCTATGTACTGACCAGTAGCATTAAAATCTTACTTTCTTATGGGAAGCAAGGTTACAAATTCAGCATTAGTCAATGATTAACCTCCAATGTCCGAGGATGAACAAAGGGTCAAACCTTTGACAATAAATAACATTCCTGTTCTGGGGGGTGGGGGTGAAGTTAGTGTTAAGTTTTTAAAGAATATTTATTTGATTTCTTATGTATTTTACCTGTTTACATAATTATTTTCTTGCTCATTAGATTCACGAAAAATTTAGGTTCGATGTTTTGTTTAAAACCCCTTAATTTTAAGCAAAATTGCTTGTTGCCCTGAACAGACATTGCTGTAACTTTTAAACGTGTATCTTGCTTTGAAGGAAACAATTTTGTTAATAGTTTGTCGATATTATCAACAGGTGTAGGAGATTCCACCCTGTTGTTGCAGGAGAGGGAAAGGAGACATGAGATAACAACATATCCAGTAGCCTTGATATTATCTCCACGTACTACATTCACATCTGATAATAAACACTCATAAGCAGTCTGTCTGTCTACCAGTCTTCTAGAGAGGATTTTCCATCCTAGGGATTCTAAGATAATACATACATCGTAATAATTTTTTCCTAATTCCTTAATGTTCTATGGATTTATCCTATCATATTTATGTAATAGGATAAAGAGAAAAATGATTGTCCGGTTTAAGTTTTAAAAGGACAAAAACTGTTACAAGAGAACTTTGATACTGTTATCTTGGTGCAATATAGTAAGTTAATCAAAGGTTGTGTTATAAGTATTATATAGAACATTGATCTCTATAATATCAATAATTGAATCCCTTATTATTGAAGTCAATCCTCTCTAATTTTTGAGTTAGTTCTCTATTTTTTCCTCTAGAATTGTCTAATCATTTGGTAATGCTGATTTGATAATTAGCACTTAATTATCTTCTCAATTAACTTCTATCCCAGTTTGTGGACACTTAAAGGCTAAGGACAGCAAAAAGCCATGTGATAGGTTGAATAAACAGACCATAAGACTAAAACAAGTAATAACCAATCATATTGTTGCTTAGGTATTACAAGTAATACTTTGAATTTGTTTTGGAAAATATTATATTTACTTGCAAGAATATTGTCTTGAAAACCATAGATTGTTTAATTTGGTATTTTTATTATTATTTCATTCCTTAAGAAATCTAACAAGGTGAATTATGTGAGAAGTTTCATTTGGATATTGTAACTACTTGAATTTAGTTATTCATTGTTGCATTAGATTTAATATGAATATATCTAATACTTATTAATTTGTGAGTTGATTTTAATATGTTTTTGACTACTCAATCCTATTTTTATTTATGTTTTTAACAAATGTCTGGAAGAATTTCAATAAAAAAAGAAAGGTATTCACAAGGCTGTCATGTCTTATACTCTTCTGTGATAGAGTTTAATAATAATAATTTGTGATAAGTAATAGAATTGACTTGTTAAAACATTTATAAACAATCGACTCTAAACTTTTATTTTTTAAAGAAAGACATAAACTAGTCATGATTATTGATACTTTTTATATATTAGTTGCTGAAATCAATCACTAATTGCATCACATCACTATTCACATTTAAATCTTATATTTGTTCTTATTCAAATCTTTTTTAGTCTAACTAAGTCACTAACTTTATTTTTTTAGAGTAATTGCTCTTATTGGAGCCCAGTGTCTGAAATTTATAAGTTTATATATATTTCACATTGAGCTGCTGCTTTTTGCAAATTTAACTTTTGTTAAATTTACTTCTACTTTACCTGTATACCGTGCCAAATGTTTCATAAAAACTTTTTTTAGAAACAAGTGCTTAAACTTTTGTGGAAGTTGTGTAAAATAATGTTAAAATATTATCGATTCTTTTAATTTTTAAATTATAAGAATTAAAAAGTAATTTGTTGTTTCAGCAATTTTTGGTATGAAGGCATTACCACCTCTTTAATAGTTTTTGTATTATAAATCAAGTATCTCTCAAACAAGGTAGTTAAGAAAATATCCAGAAAAAATTCTCTCACAAAAGATTTTCTGCAAGCAAATGTCCATTTGTATTTTACTTTTTATAATACCATATTATTTTAAAAATCAGCCTGAGTTAAGGAACACTAATTGCGTCTTCATTAATCTTAACTTCTTTAAATTTTAAAATTAAGAAGGCATTAGGGATTTTAATAATTGTTTTTATGCTATTATTTTGAATTATATTTAGGAAGAATAGGTCCAGAATAGTAAAAAGTTTTATTCAATATATTATTTAATTATCAATACTTTGATCTAGAAAAAACATTCTTCCTATAACTAAAAATAAAAATTATAAACTGTTTAAATTTTACTTTCAAACCAGATTTCTTTGCCTGATTTAAAGTACTCCAAAATATAAGACTGAAATATTCTTCATTGTTACTTTAAAATAACTGTATGATTGGTTATTTTCTTGGTTAAATGCTTTTTATTTTAAATTTGACCAATCAAATTACTGCGTTCCAATTAAAATATTCAGTATTTACACATCCTGGATCTAAATTTAAAATTTGACATTTGTAAATTATACTTTTACTTATAATTGCTTAATACATGTATAAAATCTCTAAGTCAAAATATTTTATAAGAGAAATATATATAAAATTCTTTAGTGTTTTATTAATGTTGTATTATTTGCTCTAATTATATACATAATATGTACATAAAATTTAACTAAGTTTAGGGTTTAATTTTTATGTGCTAGTCATAAAATTTTACAATGATATGGGAATTTATGAAATAAAATTATTTAAATTTAGCTGGTATTTAATTTTTGGGGCTTATTGTTTTTGTGTACTTTTATTTAAACCAAAGGTTAAAAACTTTTTTTATAACAATGCTTTTAATTTTTTTTTTTTTTTAAAAAGATAAATTTATAATTTATTGATATTATTTTTGGTGATATTTTTTGTTTATTTTTTAGCCAAGTAATTTGAGGCTTTTTATTTTCCTTTCAATTTGTTTTAAATATAATTATATTATAAGGATTCCAAATTCTTAAAATATGTAAGAGGTTCCTGATGGGTATCTAATCTTACATTGTTATGGTATTGTGCAATATGACTAGAAATTTAGTTTCCCCCTTTTCTATATCATCTACTATCAAATTTATATTTAAACATACCTCTATATATTAAAGAGTATGCGCAGACACACTCTATGTGAACAAGTCTCAATATTTATTTACTTGATTGTAGAATAGCAAAAACTCTTCAAGTTATTAAAAGTAACATTACACCTAAACTACTTATCTAATTATAGCAAAAATCATATAAATTTACATAATTTTCTACCCCATTAAAGAAATCTGTTTCTATTTTCTTTAAAAATGTTGTCACATTTTGTGTAAGCACTATGTGCTGTTATTTATGCTGAATATGTGGCATCTTATTGAATCGACCAAACAATGCATAGTTTTGCTTTATCATGCTCATAACAATGATAGCTTATGCTATATAGAATTATTAATGTTATCAGTCTTTGGTTTTAGTTTGTTACGTTTATTTAATTTCAATAAATAATACATAATTTTTGAGAACTGATGTTTTGTGTTAGCTACTTTTATCAAGTTCCTTAAGTGATTTTATTTAAACGCTGTGCAAATTATTATTTGTATTTAAAACATATGTAGTAAATGCATATGTAAAACGAAGTAACTTGAATTTTGGAATCCTTAAATTTGAAAATAGTTTCTATTAAAAATGTTGTTTTACTCAACTCAAAAAAGTAAAAAAAAACGTCATCACATAATGGCATAATATTTTATTTCTTCCAAAAAGAGATAATAAACAGTATAAATAAATATGTTATGAATTTAAAAGTTTTCTTTATTAAAATAAAATCAAAATGTTTAATTTTTTTTAGTTGTAAAAAAGTATAAATTGTTGAAATATTAATAGTAAAAAGATAGTAATATCTCTAGAAACTACGAAGAAAACAGTATATTATATAGCTAAATTAAAAATATGGTAAAAGCTTAAATTATTTAAAAAAATATATATGATTTAATTTAACAGGGGTTTTAAGACCTAAAATGATCTGAGTTCCAATAAAATATAGTGGATATATAAATTGTAAATTTGCTAAAAATTGTTCTTTATAGTTCGTATTATATTAATAGCTTTTAAAAATTATATTGATTAAAAAAATATTTAATTAAAGAATTATAAATATTGTAATTAATGATATTAAGATTAAATCAGCTTCTTCATAAAATCAAAGGTTAATTTCTTAAAATCTTAAACAATTTATTTTTACAATCAGCAAAAAAATATATTTTACTATATTTTTTTCATTGATATTTTACAAGTGCTTTTTGATTTTGTTATTTTAATGTGGTTTTATTAATTTATGTTTCAAAAATAGTTTTTGTATGGTAATTTTTCTTACAAAAATAAGTTCCTGTGCCTCCACATTTCAAACAAATATTTTATACTTCTTAATTTTTACCTGTTTTTATGTCTTTTTTTTTAATTATTGAAGTGAATAATTTTTTTTAAATTACTTAGATTGTTTTTCATGTCTCTCTTAGTGATTTAATCATATCTTAAATTTAGAGACTAAAATGTACAATTAAATACTTTGGGTTCAATAATAAACTAGGTAGGCTGCCGTAATAAATTGTCTTGTGGTCACAACCAGAAGACCCAGGTGGTGACAGTGGCAATATAGGTATTAAATTTAGCATTTTGTTTTCACTATGGAAAGCATCTTCCGGAGTCTAGGACTCTATAGATGAATACATAATGCTCTGCAAAACTTAAGGTCAGTTTTATGAAGCACTTTGTCTTTATTCAAGATGTTCTACATCCCTGAACATTTCACTTATGTTGTCACTTGTGTTGTCACTTGTGTCATTTCTACTGGTTTAAACCCTAAGGTGAGGCCTGCCTTTAGAAAATCTTTTTATATTGAAATAAAGTGAACAATTATAAATTTTCAAGGTAGGTTGACTATCGCTATGAATTTAATACTTATTGCAAAATTATACTTAAGCAATTGCAAATAAGTTTCATACTAAAGCTTTAAAAATACTTTGATATTGAAAGATTAGACAAGAACAGGTCTTAAATACTTCAAATTTAATGTACAGAATATTTTATTCATTTTTCATACTCATTTCTAATGAATAAATTTGCCATTATTTACTAATTCTACTTATGTTTATGGTTACCAATAAATGGTTTTATTTAATACTCATATTTTGTTTATTTTTAGGACATTTATAAAAATAAAATATATTTATATCTCTTCCAATTTTTATAAATTTAGTCATTGATTTTATTTGGTCAAAATGTCAAATTGTTTAATGATGGTAATTTGCGCATTACTACTTAGAATTATAAATTAAACTTGATAGATAATTAAAGTTTGTAAATATTTTTGCAGATTCAATTTCTAAGTTTTTGTAATCTGATTAAAGTATGTGCAAGTAACCTTTTTCTAATCAGGTGCTGTATAATCTCTTTTCTTAAAAATTATTTGACTGGTAAAGATGAAATAAAACTCGCATTATACATTTAATTAGTATTTTGAATGTAATTTTTGTATCTGATACTAACAGCTTTTCAGAACTATTTTTCTGTACTTTGTATTTTATAATTAAAACTCTTAATCTTTTATTCTTTATCCAAATGTACACAAAAAGAATTAAAAAAGTTGTCCCCTCTGTAAATTACTCTTTGGTCCTAAATATTTCATCTTACTTGTATTTATAATTTTTATTTAATTTTCCTTATCCAATGTTTTGGGTTGTATTTGAATTTATGTTTGATTTCATGTTTTCACAATTTTTTGTTTGTTTTGCAACATATTTTAAAAACATACACCAATTCAAATTCTTTATATTTAAATCTTCAAAACTTTGTTGATCTGATCTAGTTTATGTAAAAACTGGATCATTCAAAACATTTAGCTCTTGTAATATTATTATACAAACATTTTTGGTTTATATTTTTGATAAGACTAGGCTGGTGTGGTGATAGAGCAATAGTTTATTAATTTACATCACCACATTTCAGTACTTTTATCATAGAAAAATAAAGTTAGAATATATTAATTATAAATTGATGTTATTTGATGCCTTAATGAAATTACATTTTATTTTTAAATAAACTTGTAAACCAAAGAGTTCAGCTTAATGCTTTTAAATTGTATCAAACTTAATGATTTCAAACTCTTAATATTTTTTAGAAATTTCTCTCAAGTGCAACCTTATTTTGTATTTTTTAATTTAAATATTAAGTTTTGATCTCATTTTTTTCTTCTTATTTTTTTAAGTTATAAAAAGAAAGATTATAAATATATATATTTGCTGTGCCTAGTTTAAATTTATTTATTTATATTTATCTGTTACTCCCTCTATTTGCTTTATATTTCTCTTTATTAGGACAGACGCATATATAACCATTTATATGTAAAAAATTCTATAGATTTAACTAGAAACAACACGAGCCCCACTGCGGAACTTTCCTGATCTCGAAACCATAAGACAGAAACATATATATCAATTTATATAAACTACTATTGAGGGTCCTGTGACGTTCGATTTTGACCATTCTTGATATCTTGAACTGTCACATGATTTCAGTGTAAACAACTTAGTCAAGGAACCATTTAAGGTTCATGGAAAGATGCTGACTTGTTCTATTTGTTAAATTAAAATGTTAACTACGCTAGAACTGAATGTATTGAAAGAGAGAGTATAGGTGAGATGGAGGGAGAAGACTCAGGGGAGGCCGCAGTTAGAGAGAGGGGACCTCAGAGTGTTCCAGGACATGGTACTAAAATAAGTACAGGTAAATTCTCCTTATTGATTATATTTTAGGGTATCCTCTTAAATTAGGTACCAATGTTCCAATATCCAGATACTTAACCAATATGTCTGTCTATACTTATTTAATAATTAATTAAACGTCTTGAACTAACTTATCTATCCTTTTTTATGATTTATACCTAACCCTTTAGACATATAAGGTATAATTTATGGTAAGATCATAATGAATATGTGAGTAACCATGAGTATGCCAAAACTCATGAAAGTGGCCCTCATATAAATTGGTGGAGGCGAGGGGCAGGTGGAATCGAACCACTCAGACGTTAGTCAGCTACAGGTTTGAAGCCTGCATCGCGGACCACCACGGCTCAACGGGCCCTAAATTTGGCCTAAACCCAGATTAATTTAGGGTTAGGGATCTTGTACAAGTGCCTGACATTGCACAAGCTCGGAACCATCGGCTTAACGTCACTTTCAAAGGACAGCACATGAAAGGATTTCCATCCCTCACATGAAAATCCTAGAGGCTCTGACTGGAATCGAACCCAGACTGGCTGGTGGCAGGCAAACGTGCTAACCCTTACACCACGATGTCATTACTTAAACTTTAAATACTTGGCAAAACACTAACAGTAGTTGATGTTTGCAAGTCAAGAAGATGCTCAGTCTACAAATCAAAAACATTTTTTAAGTGATAATAAGTATCAAATTTATTTATTACCTTACTATACCCTTAGCATGATTAAAAACAATGATGAGCACTTAGCAAAACAACGAGAGTGTTGCAGTAGGGAATGTTTGTCATCAAATTATTACTCAAAAAGTGATCCTCACTTTTTATGTGCCATAATTTTGGCTGTAGTGTCGACACTTGCCATCAATTTGTGATCACTTTGGTCCAGGTTGAAACTGGTCTCATTTTGTTTTGTTTTTTACTTTTCCTTATTTATACCGTAGTTTTATAGGAAAAGTATTGTTTTTGCAAAAAATCCCATACCGGGATGAAACCAGAATTATCCGTTTCAGGCGTTTTTAAGGCCTCCTGAGTGGTTTTTGCAAAGTTGTCTGTTATCATTGTAGCACCCAGTGTATTTATGCTAGAGAGTTGAAATTTTGTACAAAAATCAGTCTACCGCTGTAGTTATGCTATTTGAAAAATATTTTTTTACAATTTCATTTACCTGCAACAATGACAGCAAAAATCTCAAAAAATTATAAAACGCGGAGAAATTATGATTTTGGATTTAAATTTGGCACGCATGTAGATATGTATAAGACTAACCTATGTGCTAAGTTTCATCTCATTATCAGCATTAGTTCAAATTTTATGGAATAACTTTAGTACGTTTTTTAAAAAATTGTAAAAAATCAGGATATGATTTGATTGAGTTTAAATTTAGTACAAGTGTATACATTTACTTAATAAATAGATACACTAAGTTTCATTTTAATACGACTATTATATCTATGATTTTTGTTGGATCACAAAAATTAATTAGCATTGAGAGTGATCAGTGGTGTATGGGTGACCGCAGAGAATGAAACGAATGTATTTACTATCTTATAAGATCCTTGGTGTTGTGTCTTTATTTAGCTGCTGCTTTAGTTTATACAATAGCATATTTATTATAGTGGTTCTCAATGTTATGGCAATATTGCCCCCCCCCCCCCCCTGGGGGCAAAGAGAAGAATGGGGTAAAGAGGTGATTTAGGAAGCTGGGAGCAATAATTAAATAGTAATCAATTAAAATGAAAATAGGCTCATAAAATTACTTCATAGATCATACGTGTCAACTTTGTTGACATTATTTTGTTAAAAAAACTTAAATTAACAACACCTACACCTTTCTAAATTTTGTATTTATAATGTTGTTGAGTCGGGTTAATAGGTAGAGTAAATAAAATTAAATATTTAGGTGTTATTGTAGATAACCATTTAAATTGGGAAGTCCATATTATAGAGATGGTAAAAAGAATAAGAAAAACCATGTATGCTTTTAATAGGGTCAGAGATTTTGCTAACTAACTAACATTAAAAACTCTCTATCATGCACTAACGGAATCCATTATAAACTATTGCATCTTAGCTTGGGGAAGTACTGCGAGTATTTATCTTAAAGCCGTAAAAATAGCACAAAAAGCAATTTTAAAAATTGCTTTAAAAAACCTATGACATATTCATCAAAAGAAATATTTAAAGACTTTTCTGTACTCCCTGGTGAGCAATTATTTCAAAAAGCTGTGCTAATAAAATACTTCTTGGAGGAAAATAAACAAACACTACACCATACTTACCCGACAAGAACACAACAGACTAACTTTGTACTGACACCTTTATGTAGAACAGATAAAAAACAAAAACACGCTGTTTATCTCGGACCTCTATATTATAATCAATTACCTAACTCTATTCAAACTTGTAAAACCATTGACTCATTTAAAAAACTGACTAAAACATATTTACTGGACCAATACCTTAACTCAGAAGACTAACAATATATTTTCAACATGTTGACTAAAATATTTTTTTAAGTTGAATCTATTAGATTTTATATTATCATTTTATTTATTCTTTTCTACTCAGCATTAACTGAAATATGCGATAAGTATAAGTGCAATGTTTAAATATTTCTTTTTTTCTTTTTAACACTTATGAAAAACAAAAATAGCAATAAGGTGTAGGTATCTATGTGCGTGGATTCATATATGTATCTATTCACACACACATCACCGGAGCTTGTGCTCAGGTGATGTACTTTAATACTAAAAATGCATTATGTAATTCAAACATTACGAATTTATAAAAAAGTGAAGTTATGTAAAGATAAAGCTCGAGACAGAGCCCTCGCTCTAGGTGTAAAGGTACATCTACTGAGGGCTCTTGCCAAAATTTAAAAAAAAATACAATTATTAAATTTTTTGTTCATTTTAGGATATTATGTATACTAATAATATTGTAAACTTTTCTTTTTGGTAGAAATAAAAAATTTATTATTATTATTAACTTTTGTGAAATGCACCCCCATTTGACAAAAAATTGTTTTATTTTATTCACTGTGCAAACATCAAAAACAATAAATGCCCATATTGTAATAATGCAGCCTTGAAAAGGTTTTGGTCTTCAGCGTGTGATTGTGAACAAATCAGATAGTAAAATCATATTTTCATAAAATCCTTTAAAGAGTACCTTCTGAGACAACTAACAGCAAACTTGCTGAAGTTACCTGACAGCAAACTAAATAATTTAGTATTGAATAATTAATCGATTTTTTTTCTTGTAGTCTCACAGTAAGTAACGATTCTTTAAAATAAAGATATAGAGGGCTCCTGCATAATTACATTATCAAAGCATTGTATCAAAAATTCACTTACCAGTACAAGCATTTCTATAAAATTTAAAGAGAAAACTGTTTAAGTTGCAATCAAGAACCCCTCAGGAAAAATTATGGCAGTACTGAAGAACGAAGGGATTTCTTTATTTTTATTAATTTAGATAATTACGGAGCAGCAAAAATGACCTCAATTTCAACCATTGTGAAAAAGTGATTTTGTGGAGAGCTTGGCACCGCTAAATAGGCAAGCTTCAAGTATGAAAAATAATTTACATCTTTTAAATGAACTTCCTGGGTATAATATGTACTCATGATTCTCTTTGGAAATAGGTAGTTTCGCCTCTCCACCATTGACTGAGGAAAGGTAGGTCATGGGAAACTTAAGAATCTAAAAAGAGGCAATAAGTAAAAAACGATTAAGAATCACAGGTTTAGACTACATTCTACAATAAAATCACCAGTAGCTCCCAAATGATTGCAGTTGCCACCATTAGGAAGCTAAGAAAATATCTTTATCATTTTATGAAATCTAAAAATCAATTCAAGCCAAATGGGGCTTAAATATATTTCAATGTTTTACTATATTTCTTTGTAAAACTGGTATTATAAGCCTATGAAAGAAAAAATAAGAAATTATTTTTTAAAAAATGGGTTTGGGAGTACATTGGAACTTGTTTTCATGGCATAGGAGAATACAATTCGGATTTTGTGCAAACACAATACTTTTCCTATGTACCTACGGTATAAATGAGGAAAAGTAAAAATGTGGCTCAACTAAAGACCTATAAAAAAGTCCTCAAGTTGTAAAAATTTCATTGTTACCCTAAAATGTACAGAGAACAGAAAAAGCCACTAGTAGTTTGCAGCTGAGGCTTACCTAACAACATTTTTTCTGTTTTAGAAGGTGTTTAGCAGAAGAACCAATGGTGCTGAGAAAAATGTATAAAAATAAAATGATCCAATGAGCCTAAGAAGACAAATAAATTCTTTTTACAAGCCACTTTTTAACCCCTAAAAAGGTTTTTACGCTCCTGTACTCAAGTTTTACTTTTTGGGAGAGTACCTTATTATATTTTGTGTTGTATTTGTTGTAAAAAAAAGAGAAATATAATTATTTTTTAATTTGAACTTAGTGAAACACCGACACATGTGGTTACATAAGTGAGAAGGCAAATTTTAATTTAAAAAGTTAGTCAATGCTTTTAGATGAAACTTACCAATTTCCTTTTACTTTTCCTCTTTTATCCTGTTGGCATAAAGGAAATGTTAAATTATAATGGAAATTATTAATTAACAATTCAAAGTTGTTTTTACTAAGTTGTGTATCTGTATCAACATAAAGATTTAGGTCTTCCGGTGGTGACCGCGTCAATGTAGATGAAGAATCCGACGTTTCGCTTCCACTGTGGGAGGCATCTTCAGGGATGTAGGACATCATGGAAATTTTCTTAGGACTCCTAAGAAAATTTCTGGTAGTGGAACAGGTATTGAAGATAGTCCCAATATCGTTGGCGTGCCAGAACCTTGCTGATCCTATCGTAGTTCCTTTGACATATGGTAGATACGCTTTCCTCCTGTGTTGTCTCTCTTTCTCGCTGGTTAATGACTGTTCGTAAACAACGGATAGTCCCTGTCGATGTCCCTTTTTTGTAGCCGTTGTTCAAAGTGCTGCCTGGAGGTGTAGTTTCTCCTGATCCCAGGATTCTTCGTCACTGATTCTATAGCCTCTTGAGACCAAGGAGTTTACCACAGCCATCTTCTGTGCTGGATGATGATGGGAGTTCGTGTCATTGCGGATTTTCTTGGGAGTGTTAAAGATTCCCTTCCAAGGAAAACTAGTGGTGTCTATAAGATCCCCTTGTAGCTGTGGTAAGTCTACATCGGAGAAACAGGCAGACTCATATCTACACGCTTAGCAGAACACGTCAAACACACCATCGACGACGATTGTCGGTCCGCGGTCGCAGAACATTCACGAGATACTGGTCATCTTATTAATTTTGAGAAAACCGAGGTACTAGCGAATGTTTCTCGATTTCGTGACAGGCTCGTCAGGGAAGCTATAGAGATTGCTAAGCATAGGAATAACACCAACAGGGACACGGGGTTGAAGATTTCCAACACTTGGACACCGCTTATCTCTTCACTACGTGTCTCAGATATTCCCCTTAGCAAATCTCAGCCTTCAACTACGTCACGCAGCACCCAGCCACCGATTACGTCATCCCAAGGAAATCCCCCATTAGCCAGTTCATCAACCAGGCAGGACACCCCTACGCGACCTTCAAGTGGATTACGTCATACTGGACCGTCGAACCCTATTATCCCCTCTCATGGCTATAATCTTCGTCCTCGAATATAAGGTCAGAGACAGGTATAAATAGGGGCCCGCTTAGTCTCCATCTTCAGTTCAGTTTTGTAGAGCATTGTGTTTCTATCCATGATGTCCTACATCCCTGAAGATGCCTCCCACAGTGGAAGCGAAACGTCGGATTCTTCATCTACATTGACGCGGTCACCACCGGAAGACCTTAATCTTCATGACAATAACCGCGGAAGCCTACGCAGTTTATTGTATCAACATAGCTCCCAGTGTGTTCCACCAAAAAACAAATTTTTAGGTCTTATTGTGGTTTTTAAAAAAAAAATATTGTAAAGTATATCCCATATATTATAATAACCCAGTTTATAAAAACCCCCATCAAAAATATATAAAATGCAGAAAAATGTTCGGCTTAATTTGAAAGTTGGCACCCGAGTAGTCCACCTAATGAGTGCCAAGTTATATTTCATTATAAGGATTCAAATAAAGGTCTATCCATAAATATAGTAGTAAGCATATAATGATAGTAAAACCGGCTTTCAACCAAATAAAGGTCATCCTCAGTACCTACAAACAAGAGGACGATCAAATAAATAAAATACAATAAGTACACAATAAATACAATTAATACAATATGAAACAAGGAGTAAAAAATAAAAAATGGTCAATCAAAATGTTAAAAAAATAGAGTAAAAAATTACTGGTGAGAAGAAATTATTTTTGAATCTAGTAGTTATTACATTTGAGACTGAATGCAGACTAACCGGTTGAAGACTTATTTGGTTGAAAGCCGGTTTTACTATCATTATATGCTTACTACTATATTTGTGGATAGACCTTTATTTGAATCCTTATAATATGGAATCCACTGGCACTAACGTCACTCATATTATATTTCATTGTCAGCAAACTATGTTGGGATGGCATATGTGTGCAGACAAATTTGTAATTACACATGGTTTTTTCAAGGATCTTTAATAATACGTATAGAGCGCTGGTATGTTTACAATGGAGAAATCTAGAGCCCAACCCCAATCCAACTCACTCTGACTACTCATACCTCTCCATCTGACAGTCAGGTTGTGTTAGTGATTAAGTTTTGGATCAACACCTATACCCAACCCTTTGGTCGTAGTATCATTATTTGTGCACCAATCTGATGAGCAAAAGGTTTGTACAAGTGAAACTATTCCCAGAGCCATCCAGCAGTATACTCAGTTTATTCTTTCCACAAAATAATTAATAAAATTTCACAGGTTTTTTTTTAAAGAAACCACATAATTCTTTAATTTATTTTTCAATACTTTTTTGTTGTCATAAACTTACAATTCATTTTGGTATATCAATAATCATTATTATGAATTACATATGAACTTAAATATAACTATAAAAGAGGAAATTTTACAATTTATCTCAAAACTAAATAAAAAAATAGTTTAAAAAATCAAGAGAGAATTTTGTTGGTCACTTTTTGTCAAAAAGATTTATATTACTTTAGGAAGGACTAGGGTTGAAAAACACAGCGATAAGGGGCCTGGTAGTGAGGCAATATCCATTAAGTAACATAACGATACTTACTCCTACTCTACAGAGACTCCCCATCTCTCCACAACCCCTATCGGAATACAAATTTATAATACCTATAATCCCTACAAATGGCGGACATTTTTCAGTGACATCACATTTAATCACTTTACAGACACACATAATTAATGAATATATTCGATAGATAATAATTAAAACAGTTAACTACATTTTACTTAATTTAATACAAAATATTCAACAAATTATGTAATATTTGTGTTAAATCATGATTATTATAAGAAAAATTACGTCACCAACGATAATGATAAGAGTCTTTGTGTCTCCCCTCTAGCATTATAAGTCTCTTTGCTTTTTGCCATCCTCTAGTTAAACCTATAAATTCAACATCTCCAGTTTTTTTAGTTAATGACAAGGTCAGGTAACAAAAATGTTGAGTTAAAACTTGAACTGAAAGATTAGCTTTTTAGTAACATTACAGAACCAATGCTCTAATTTAGATAAAAAATATCAGCTTGATAACTAACTGACTTTAGTGTTCTTCATTTCATGACTTTGAAATAACAAAAAATAATAAGAGCTTCTCCTATGAAAAAGTTATAAAAAATAGTTTAGTTCCATAAATTTTAGTTAAAAGTAATAAAATTTATACTTTTATAACTAAATTTTAACTTTTAACCAAAATTATTAAAAAAAATTAAACAAAGTCTGAGCAAAAAAATATAATAAATGTAAACCTCTTTATATTAAATCAATTCAATTAAAAAAATATGTAAGTAAAGGAACTGAAAAGAATTTAATTCACATTAAAAAGAATTTAAATGGAATAAATGGACTTCTGATAGGTTTTTCAGTAGTAATTAACTTAATAAATTTTCAACAAAACATTCTTGGGATAAATGCACAGCTGTTCATTTTTTTACATCAAGAACTGAGCTATTACTACAGTTTTTGCTTTGATCTGTCATTAACCAAGTAATTCTATTGGCTTAGCCTGAACCTCAATACTTTAACACATCCAACAGCATTTCTTCCCTCACAGATTTTCAGTGAGCATTTAACAGACAAAATCCATTATTACTAAACTGTACTTTGTTTTAAATTATGTTTGTTTTATTGTAAAACCTAATGAGAATTTATCAAACATACAAATAATCTTATACTACCAAACATAATCTAACTTACATTTAGCACATTTATACTTTTTATTTTGACAAATTATTACATATTAATTAATAAATATTTATTTTAAAATAAAGTAGTAAAAACCATACTGTAAAAATAAATTACTGTAACAAAAATTCCTTTATGAACTATTGAAAGTAGTTAACACTAACAATTAATACCAAAAAATAATTTTATTTACTTTAGTTTATCAAACAATTAATAATTAACAAAAATTTCATCATAGTTATAATATTTCATCTTAATTTACAAATTTCATTTTTTCAGTATGAACATTGATATTAATTTCAAAAATGTGTGTAGTATTTGGTATAAATAAATACAGTTATATTTGGGATGAGAACTATTTTAAAATTTAATGAATACATAGATCATAATATTTTTTTAAACGTGTGTAGCCAGGTCAAACCCTTACATTTCTTTTTCAAAAAATTAAAAACAAGTACTAATGAATAAGTTTAACAAAATTATTTTTTAATTTTGGAAGGGAGTTTTCTCTATCCTTGCATAAAGCAGGTAAAGGTAAGAATAACCTGAACAGAAAACTGTATAAGTATAAAAAGTATATAACTCTTTTTAATCTAAACCCTCTCAAAAACGCTCTGGCTATGCCCACGGCCCTAAAGAACCCAGATTGTTGTTTTTAAATTCAAATAATAAATTCACATGTTGTTTTTAAATTAAGTCAAACTTACATAGAAAGAGTCAATAGTAAGAATGAACCTGTGGCAAATTAGCCATACATATTTACAGTGAAATTTTGAAACAATTTGAATTAAGTAAAACAAAAAGATGGAACCAATGAAATTAATCAATCCTTTCTAATTTTCTTAAATTGTAATGGAATACTTTCAATTTACAATAAGATACGATTTGGAGTTTGACGAATAGACTCTCTATGAAGTCTCAAGACTTAAACATAGAGGACAGATTTAATTCTTTTACAATTTTTTAACAATCTGGCCAGGATGAGACCTTAAAATCAGACAGATAAAAGAAAAATATAAAGACATTAATAAATTGTAAAAAGAATTAATCATCCTGTTATACATCAGTCTAATAATTATAAAAAAAAATCATAATTATTATGATTAAAAGTAAACTCAAGAAAGAAAACTAAATAAGAGTCACAGCGACAAGAAAAAAGCAAAATTATTTGATTTGAAGGACTTGTTAGTCCTTGGTCCAAGCAAAGCCTTATACAGAACTAATATTAAAAGTGGGCCTTATCAATTACACCAAAACCTAATTAGGGAAATGTACTTGGGTTGGATTTGGTACAAATGTACAAATACAATTCCAAATGTAGCTACTTTGGAATTGGTCCTAAGGCCAATGGAATTGTTTCCCTCACAGGGTTTTCAGTTAAGGACAGCCCTTAACATTGCTGTTTTTCAATAATAAAAGTAACAATTTACAAAACAAAATCACAACTTATAAAAATGACTACAAACACATAAGATCTCCTCTAAACACAATAGTCATCACAAATATTTTTTTTAATTTGATTGTTTTACAAATATTGTACTTTTAGGACCAAAAATAGTCTTCATAAAAAAAACTCACTATACAATGTCTTCAATCCGGGTCCTAAAAGATTTTAAGAGTGAATTAAACAAGGCAAAATTAAATTCAGAAATGAAAATTATTTTGATTGTAATATTTTAATTTGAGAAAAGAATGTCTAAACAAACTAATGTATTTTACTTCTCTTTTCTTAATAGGTCATTACAGTTAATTTATTAAAAGAAACATTTTTTTTAGCTACACATGTCAATAGTTAGCTTCTAGACAAATAATTATTTAAATGTTCATGACCCTGTAATAATATTCCATAAGGTTTTAAAAGTTTAATATTAGGTTTCACGATTGACAATATATAGCTGCCATATTTTTTCTTGCTAAACTAATTATAAATGAACTTAAGTTTGGTATTCACATATTTATTCTCAAGTTTCAAACAAAAAATCAAAATTAATTCATTATAAAAAGTCACTAAAATGACAAAACAATGAGTTTTGTTATTGTCACTTTATATACATTTAAATTATATAGTTTAAAAATTAAGTCTAAACTATAACTTTTTTTTATAATAACCTAACAAATAATTTAAGTCCTTCTTTATATTTAAATATTGAAAGTTGACTTACAATATTTTACAAAATTATTTACTTTTATATTAAAAGGTAAGAAAAAAATATAACTAAAAAAATATATACACATTAAATTAATTCAAATAAGTAAATAAAGTCTGATTCAGAACCTATGAATTGTTGTAAGATTCTGCCACAAACATTATCAGCTTAAACAGACGTAGCAGGGATACAGCTTCAGAGAATCCCCGCTGAAACTCCAGTCATGTGACTAGATAAGCTACTGCAAACCCACTCCACACATTACCCAAAAACTTTTTTTCTCCCCTCATGTGACTTAAATATTGCTTGTCTTTCAACTGATTTTAGAGGCCTTTGTCAGCAAAATTTTAACATCATAAGCAGCAAAAATGTTAAAATTTAATTTAATCTAAATCTTAGAAGTTCTTTATCTAATAATACACTTAAAATTTTATTTCAACAAAAGTAAAATTTACAAATAAACCATATTTACTTTTTCACACTCAATTTATATGAATTTTATAAAAAAAGAACAAAAATTTTAAAAATACACAAAATTATCAATTAGGGGAGAGAGGCAAGAGAATTGTATAAATTTATATAAATCACTCTAATTCAATAATAGTGGTACGATTTTTACTCGATCTCTGATACGAGTGGGTCGACTGAGGTTGTTCATCATCAGAGTCAGGTTCCTCTACAACAGGAATTGGTTCTGAAACCCTAGAACTTGTTTTCTTGAAATTTTTCTTCCTATAATTTTGAGTATTTTCAGAATCGTATTCGTGAGGACGTTTTTTCTTCATATCAGGACCTCTGTGAAAAAAAGAATCAATTTATATGAATACAATATGGATAATTAAAAGATAAAAATAAATGTTTTATAATAACAAACAAGAAAAAATAAAAACAATAGAGGGCTACATAATGAACATATCTTAAATAAATAGACTTAACAAAAAAAAGAAGAAGCAAGTCAATATAATAATTTCATGCTAAGACAAATAAAACAGAGAGTTTAATTAAATAAAATCATTCAAACATAAATATATACAAAAAGGTTATTTGAAGTTTCAAAAGTCTTGTTACAAATATGAATTAAGGTACATTTTCTGAAATATTATTTATGAGTCAGCAATGTTTATAATTTACTCTATCAAATTCAAAGTTAAATTTGGACAGTGTTTGATGTACAAAAAATTTAAAAAAATAAATCCCAGTGGAAAAATAGTCTTTTTATAATTTAAAGTTATAAAAAGTAACCGAGAAAAGTTAAAGTTATCAAAGTCAGTGGCGTAGCCAGGGGGGGCTGAGGGGGCTTCAGCCCCCCCCCCCCCGAAATTTTTACATAACCTAAACCCGCAATAAATGGGTGAAAAAAATAAACCCTATAAAAAATATATAAAAATGATAAATTACATAACATATATTTTAACAATAAACTTATAATATAAATATCATAATATATAAAAAATATACATTGAAATTGAAAGATATAAATATATAAAATATATATATATATATATATATATATATATATATATATATATATATATATATATATATATTATATTTATATATAGAAATAATAATAATAATAATAAAATAAAAAAATATATATATATATATATATATATATATATATATATATATATATATATATATATATATATATATATACAATTTTTAACATTCAGCCCCTCCCGAAATTAAATCCTGGCTATGCCACTGATCAAAGTTACTGAGCTTTTTGAGTTACTGAGCTATCTGAGTTGCTGGATTAAAACCTTTGAGTCATTCAACTTTTAAGACTCAAGTAATTGTAAATTTAGGCAAATATATATACTTTGGGTGAAGTTAATCTGTGTCTCCTAATCTCTTTATAGAAATTACTTCCCCTTTACTTCGTTACACCAAATTACAATTTTTTTTTTGTTTATATATATTCTTGATAATTTTTTATGCAACATATTCCTAGTATTTAACATGTACACATAAATAAAGAATAAGATCAGATTTTCATATAATTAATTTGATTAAGAATTATTGCCCAATCTCAGGTAAAAAAGTAGTGGGAAATTAATATGTAATCTTAATACCAGGTAAAAATAATAACTGAAATAAAAATTAAATTTAAAATATTGGCCCACCAATGGCTATTTGCGGGAAAACTGTGGACCGATAGAGAATTGGTACAGCTTTATAATGGGGAGTATAGGGGAGCAACAGTAACGCCATCTCTTGGCTGGCATGATTTAAGTTTCTACACATTTTATACATCATGAGAGTTTCATTACCTGTTAATAACAAATGTATGTAAGCTTTTATTCTCCAAAACTAAGAGTGTAAGTGTGAGTTTAAAAAATAATGAAGAATGACTAACATATTATAATAGTAAGTAAAAACAATAAATATTAGGTTGGGTAAAGATGTCTTACTAAGGTAGACAATCTTAACATATTCAGAATAAATAAATTAAATCTCATAAATCCAGGCATGCCATCTTAATCATGTTATTAAAAATTTTAAAATGATTCTAGGATTTAAAAACAGAAATGGAAGAAACAAAAGGTTAAAATAACAAGAATTTAAACAAACAAATGTGTTAAAAGTAAAAAAAAAAAACAATAATCATAGAATTATTATAAAAATTGGTATTTTTTAATTATTGAAATAAATATAAATACCATGCATCCTATCAGCAAACTATAACTAAATATTTTTGAATAAAGATTCAGCTCAAAGTAGGATAAAATTAATAAGTGCCAAAATTCTGATTTGCATATTTTCGGAGTCATTTTCTCCAAAGATTATGTCGTATACCTCATATACTTTGGTACATAATCTTTGATTTTCTCAAAACAATTTTTAAATTCAATATAGTTCGAACTATTCATCATAGTTAAAAGCTCCCTTCAGTCTCCTTTCTTTTCCTGGCTTCATTAATTTAAATGTTTATCATTTTTATTTTCTCTTATTACTTATAATAATAAGTAACTTGCTCAAAATTAATTTAAAACAGATAAAAATTTGTTTTAAGTTACTTTTGAGCGAGTTTCATTTTTCTACTATCAGTAGAAAGTACTATCAGTACTATTCAGTTTTCTGGTTATTAGGACCATGATCTAGTCAGATAAAAGATGTATCAGATAATCCTGAGACGAATAATCCTATATATATGTGTAATCCTGTAAAAGTATAATCTCCTAAATAATTAATAATTTTGAGCTTATTCTATAAAGATTTTTTTAACTTTTTATCTATTACTATCATTACTATTATTTTATGTATCGAGGATGCTATGCTTTATTATTTGTTAATCATCTATAGATATGGCTACTAACACTAACAATCACAATCATCTGCAAACTACTTAAAACCAAAAAAATAGGAATTCACACACAATATAAATAATAAATTTAAAAAAATTATAAAAAATACCATCATAATTTTCAAAAATAATAATAAATAAAGAAAATAAAAAATATAGATAAGGGTATTTTTGTTGAATGGTTAATGGTTAGAAGTTTTGGTTGCTATGGTTACTTACAGAGGGGTAGAAACTCAATATTTCCCAGGTGTATACCTGAAACCATATGGGTTCTTTATTTTTGTAATTGTGAGCCAAAAATTGAAGAAGAATTTTTTTACAATAGAAAAACAATAAAACTCTGACATAGTTATCAAAATTTAAAATTATAACTAAAATGGTTTCAGCCAAAGCAGAACAACCTATGAGAAATAAAACCCTTATTTTTAAGTTAAATAACCTACCTTTCTTAACTTATTCTAATTTTTAACTTATTTTAAATCATTCATGCATTCTTAACTAAGTTAAAAATGATTTATCATTATTTATTACCTATTAATTAAATAAATTGGTAATAAAAGGAGAAAGAGATAAAATAAGTCCTATTAATTTTGGAGGAATTCTACATAAAATAGTGAATAATGGCTATAAATAATAGCATTAAAAAATACAGCCTTCTTAAAGAAAAGCCTCTGTAGTACTTTCTCTTGAAAATCTATTCACTTTATACAAGAAAAGATTTGATATAATGCTTTGACTTATTTTCTTTGTCTACAAGAAACTAGAATACCAAATCTTATAAGAATTAATTCATACAAGAATTACTTCAATTAAGTTTTTATGCACACTTAAAAAATAACAATATCCCACTCAAGGTAGAAAATAAACATCATTTGTATATAACAAATATTTCTTTCATCGGACTGAGTTCAGATGTCTAAATCAGAGTTTTACTCTAGTATGAATATACAGGGTGTTTCATATAAAGTATCCACCAGAAAAGGAAGTGGTAGTACTCCTCAAAAGAAACAAAAAAATGTCCTATGATATAAACCCCGATCTCCAACTGTTTTCCCACAAGGTCAAATTTAATATTTCAAAAAAATATTTGACCTCACATTATAAAATTGTTAATAGGGATTTAACTATTCAAGCTAGAAAGGCGAAATTGATATCATTAGAAAGCTGAGTGAATTTCCTAAAGGACAAACTACTAACTATGTCAAATATTTTGGAACTACTGCCCAAAATTTGCATGAAACATGATTTTTTTAAAAAATGAATTTTATGGAATTTTTGTAGTAGGGCATTAGAGGAAGTAAGAGATGAGCAAAAGTTCAGCCAAGAACGGAAAAAACTTCTCTTATGATTGCCCTTTAAGAAAAATTAAATTATTTTATACATTCAATAGTCAAAATTTTAAGCCATTCTTCCTAGAAGTTGGAAAAACTGATACTTTTTGGCATTTTTGCATATGTTTACAATGTTAATTACATGGTACATAAAATAATTAAAAATCTCTAAAGCAAGGGAAAAGAGTGGTTTTAGAGAAAAATGTGTAAGATTAAAATAGGTTTATTTTACCTTCTAGAGTCTAAAAATCGTATTATTAAATTATTTTCGAAAATAAAATATTTTGTTAAAATAACACATTATTTTCACTTTTATAAGACAAAAATGATTAGTTTTTGCAACTTCTAGCAACAATACCTTACATTTTTGACTATTGAATGTATAAAATAATTTAATTTTTCTTAAAGGGCAATCATAAGAGAAGTTTTTTCCGTTCTTGGCTGAACTTTTGCTCATCTCTTACTTCCATAAAATTCATTTTTTTTTAAATCATGTTCATGCAAAATTTTGGGAAGTAGTTCCAAAATATTGACATAGTTAGTAGTTTGTCCTTTAGGAAATTTACTCAGCTTTCTAATGATACCAATTTCGCCTTTCTAGCTTGAATAGTTAAACGCCTATTAACAATTTTATGATGTGAGGTCAAATATTTTTTTGTAATATTAAATTTGACCTTGTGGGAAAACGGTTGGAGATCGGGGTTTATATTATAGTACATTTTTTGTTCCTTTTGAGGAGTACTATCACCTCCTTTTCTGGTGGACACTTTATATGAAACACCCTGTATAAAAAAGAGTTGTTATTAATTAAACTATGGTTAGTAAACAAATGAAAACATTATTTTTGAACATAACTATTTCAATTTAATTCAGAATCCAATTAGAAATTAGAAGTCAAAATAAGGGAAGGATGTGGAAAAATAAATAAAAAAAAACTCATCCCAAATAAAAGAGCAAACTTAATGATTAATTAAATGAAAAAATAATTATAGAAAGTAAAATGTTCTAGACATGGAGTTATTAATGAACACGCTAAATTCTCAAATAAATTATATTTAAGACATTGAAAATATGAAAGGAGGAGTGACTAAAGAAATACGTATAATGATTTTTAAGTTAATTATTACACACACTTTTGAAGGCAATATTATTATTTTAATTAACTCATATTGATTGCGAAAAGAATAAAATATTAAAGTAAATTATTTGGGGAGTATTTGAAAAAAATAGATGTAATACATCTTACAAAAATCGGGTACCGGGTCATATCAGATTCCCTACTCATCCTCCAATCTTTGGACTTGGTTGGATCGTCCATAAATTATATTTCATGAAAGTATTACAGGGACACGTCTTCCGGCTCATTTTCGCTCAACCTCAGGTAAATACATATGTTTCATTCCCAGATGTCACCCATCCCCCCACACTCGATCCTGCTAAACTTTTACGATCCAAAAAAATCATGTATACACTTTTCATAATAAAACAAAACTTGATAGATTTATTTATTACATAAAAGTATACTTTACCATATACTTTTACTTAACTACCATGTACTTGAACCTTATTTCAACTCAATTGGATTATTTTCTGATTTTTTACATTTTTTTTGAAAAACCAAAAAAAGGCATTTGATAAAAATTGAAATAATGCTGATAATGAGATGAAACTTAGCATGTTAGTCGATACATGTCTACATGTGTGCCCAATCTCAAATTAATCGCAACATTTTCTCGTGTTTTACGATTTTTTAACATTTTTGCCAAGTCATTCCAGATAGCAAAACTACACCTATAGACTGATTTTTGTACAAAGGTTCAACTCTCTTGTATAAATACACAGGGAGCTACAATGCTAACAAACAGAACACTTCGTGAAAACCACTTAGGAGGACTTAAAAACACCTGAAATAGAAAATTCAGGAGAAATCTCAGTTCGCATTTTTTGCAAACACAAAACTTTTCATCTATATCTACAGTATAGATATGTAAATGAGTATAAAAATATACCTATTTTTTTAGATAAATGTAGTGGTATAATATTTTTTTAAATTATTTCCCTTTATTTTGATAAAACTTTACTTAAATGATTTTTACATTGACACAATGAAGAATTAAACTTTTCTACAGTGTTCTGAATCAGTTGAGTGCAATAGTTAGGACTCAACTAACTTCAATAGTTTCCCTCTAGAAAGTAGAACAAATTAACTTTCCACCTTTGTTTATAGGGAGGACTCTAGAGTTTAGGTGTGAACTAAAATCAGGTTAGAATGTTCATAATTTTCACCATACTCCATGGTGCAAAAGATAAGATTATTCATTGCTCAAAATTAGTCCAAGGAAACCTTTATTTTTGTTTTACTACAAATCAGTTAATTTATTATTAATTTTAAAAATGCGCAAATGAGTTTTTTATACTTTTCTTCATTTAAACAGGAGGTAAATATAATTGAAAAGTATCGCGTTTACACTAAAAATCAAAAACCGGAATTTCAACTGAACTATCTATTTCAGGAGTTTTTAAACCTCCTGAATAAGTTTTAACATTTTTTCTGTATCTGTTGGTCAGATATTTATCATCATAGTATTTTATTTCTTTTAAATTATCAGTGATTTGTTTTATTTTTGATTCGATTCTGATTGGAAAATTTAAAATATTTTATAAAAACAACTAATTACTAAAAAAAAAGAATATTTATAATAAAAAATTAAGATCAGATAATTCACTTTTCCTCTAACACCACTCATATAAATTTCAGTAGATCCTATCATCATCTAATTATCTAATACAAGTTATCTGATCTAGAAGATGGGCATAATTTTAAAAAGATTTTGTTAGGTAAGCAACTTATTCACTAACAACTAAAAAAAGCTCTCAAGAAATAAGAAAATTTTAAACTTTATCCTTTGTATATTGATATTTATTTTTAAACTCCACCTTATTATTAAGATGTGTAATGTAAGTGAATTATTATTATATCCTAACTTTAGTGAATTTAAAGTTAGTATTTTTAAATAAAAAAAGGAATATTAATTATAAGAGGTTGAGTTGGACAGGGTTATTTTTTTAGAAAAAGCTTCTTAATGGGTTATCTTCAAGCATTTAATAGTTGAATAGCAGATTTTTCAAGGGGAAATCCCTTACCTTGATCTACCGATAGCTGATAAATTTGACCTATTTCTAGAACCAGCTCTAATTCTTCTTACGTGAGAACTTAAATGTAAATAAAAACAAAAAAACAATGATAAGAAAGATAAATAAATGCCAAAAATAAGTGTAATAGTTTAAAAAAAAATAAAAAGTGATAAAAAAGAAAAACTGTGATACAACAAAAGCAAAATAGACCATGCAAAAGAATAAACAAAAACACTAATGAATCTCAGAAATAAATAATTTACATACAAAATAAGTCAAATAGTTCAATTAAAAAAAAATAGTGACAGCTTATTTATGTAAATAATTAAACTAAGAGGGATTACATTTTTTTAACTAAATAAATAAATTTAAAAAACTCTTGCCGATATTTTTATCTTTGTTCAAGACTTGAAACATTTATAAACAAAAACACATTTTATGGTTGCTTTTAAGAAAAACAAATGGTAGCAAAGACAACTGTATATCTTGATTATATTCTTAATTAATACAAGCTAAAGTCAAGATAAAATTATATTAAAATCTCGGCAAACTAATGTTTTTAAATTTATTTTAAACTTAATACCTATAGTTTAATTAATTTAATATTTTATTAGTTAATAAATAAATCAAGAAAAACAAATTATAATTATTAACTAAAAACTCGGTGGATTTTCGGGGACCAGGAAATAAAGATACGTGGTAGTGACAATTGAACCATTAAATCAATACGTCTGACATTTTCTATATGAAAAAATGTAGCAAGTATATAGCTCATTTTCCCGATATCGTTTAGTTGGGTCCTTTATTTATTTAACCAATTTAATTTCTCCTCTCACAGTTTTTCTTGAGAGAAGACTGATAACAGATAATAAGTCTTAACAGCCAACCTGAAATTTCTAATGTTGTGGGGACCACAGAGTACCAAAACATACTATGGACACAAATAAATCCGATCTATCAACAAAGTTTCATTTGTTCAGTAGATTGGTTCATTTGTTTATTCAAAAAGTTGAATTTGAAATAAATGTTACAAAAAGGAAATTTTCTTATACAAAATGTTTCTTAACAGAGATTTGACTTCATAAAATGTGATAGCTTGTTTTTAAAAACATATCAAATAAATTAAATGTTAAAAGCAGAAAAAATAAAACCATATTTTTAAGTTCTAATCAATGAATTAAAATCTAAAATACATTTAAGACTAGAAAAAAGTAATATGAAAACAAATAAATAGTTTTATAACTGTAACCAATTTAATCAAGTAGTAAAGAAACAAATTCATTTTTTCTTCAATAATTTAACAATTAATTCACTTTAAGTTATCACTAGCAGAGATTTTTCTCAATTCTATTGTGAAGAAATACTTTCATTTCTTTTTTCTTCCTCTGAAAATGTAGTGACAATATTCTAAAATTATTAAATTTTTAAATAATTGTAAAAGCTTAAATATCTGACAACCAGTAAAACAAATACAATAGAGGATTTGTTTGTTGTGCATATGCAGTTGATTTAACTACCAGAATCAGGACCCGCTGGAGTTTCCCTTAATTTTTTTTTATGGAATCAATGAGTTTTTTGGACGATATGTATAATGGTATTATGGCAAGATTATAATTGCTGTTAAATACAAGCTACATTTAATAAGTGTTGTAACAGAACAATGGTTTTACTTATTAAAACATGAATAAATCTAAAATGTCTTTTATAAGCACCATGATATTGCAACAGGGGTTTACATGTTATTACCATCTAACATCCAGACTTTAAATGATAAAGTATTTGCATTTTCTAAAAAATTACAAAGATCATGACCAGAGAAATGAAGATCTTTCACACCACATTAAGCTTCTAAAACCCCAACTCACAAACAGCAAATTTTACTTGATAACCTTGTTTAAATTTTTTAACTTGCTTAAGTTAGTTTTAATTACCTTATTTAAGTTTGAAGATATGACTTTACAATGAATCCTAATATCACATCTTCATAGCTTAATAAGATTAAGGTCACAAGTAATTTCATATAAAGAATGGAATAATGTTCTTACTTGTTAGAAGAGTGAGATGAGTGGGAGGAGGAAGGCAAAGCAAGCTGAGGCTGATTGCCATGATGATAATGGCGCTGTCCTCTATCTGAGTAACCAATTGCATTGTTTCTAGCTCCTATCTTGTTGGCCCATTCTCTGTTGAAATCATCTGCTTCTTCTGCCAAAAAAAAAAAATAGTAATTGGTAGAGCTTAAGATTAAGAATAAAATAAGAATATTGAAAAACTTAACTGGAACATCAAATTTTAAAATTAGACCTACTTTACTATACCTAATTTTAATTCGGACCCATTCCTCCTAAATATATAGATATTTCTCCTAAACTTATTTCATTTCAAAACTAAAAGAGGCCTAATCCTACATATATTTCTGACAATCATAAGACATCTAGTATACTGTTCGTCTTTGCGTTAAACCAATAATTAATAAACAACTTGATGGTAAAGTTTAAAAAATAAATTTACACTAAAATCTAGGCATTGTCTTTAAGAATTTCAGGCTTTAGCTCCTCTAGAAAGGTAATGAAGTAAGTAAGATGTATCATACCTTCTTCCAAATTAATATACTCTTGTCTTTCCTCAGCCTCACCAGAGTGAAAATTCTTTTCTCGTTCAACAACGTGAGCCCTCTCGCCAATATGATGACCTATCTGCATTTTCTTGACACCAGTTCGACTGTCTGCTACTGACTTTCTGGTTTCCTTTACACCACCTGGTGCTTGTCTAGTAGACGATGATGCTTGATATACCTAACAAAATATCAAGTTAATAAAATTCAAACATTCAAGAATACTAAATAAAACCCTATGCACAACACTAGCCATTACCCGGGCCAATTAAAAATCTCCTAGAAACAAATATCTTGTACATACATAAATACATAAGATATTAGTTGTTGCCATGCCCCATAGCAGCTTAGAGACTTAGAACATCATGTTTAATTGTGTTCTAAATAATATAACATTATATTAATCAAATCAATAAACATACCTGAGGTCGGCCATCGGGTCCATTAGTCATAGTCATAACAGTACTAGACGAATATGAATGACAGTTCCCTCCACCCACACCATCAAACACACTTCTCATAGCTGGAAATCCTATAGGCATCATACCCATACCACCAAAATGATCTCTTCTATTGGCTACCATACGATTAGATGGGAAACCCATTCCTGGAGGACCTTCCAACATGCCAAATGGTGAACCTCCACCAAAAAATGAATTCATCATGTTTAGATGTGAATTCATCATGTTGTTCATGTGACGCATTGTCCCCCTGAAAAATTAAATTTTTAAAGTTAGTTATGCAAGAGTACATCTTAAAGTAGTTTCCATTTCATATATAACATTTAAGATATAGGCTCAACAATTAATAATTAACATACTCAAAATGTAATGACTGTATTATTTTTGGCAAATGACGAAGATAGTATCAGGACAAAAATGGCTCCCCTCTAACTATGGAGATCTAAGCAGGTCCATAAAGCGGACGGACCTCGAAGTGTCTTTAAATGGTCGTCAGCATTCTAAAACACTGGGGACTGGTTTCAGCTCAATTGGACCAATCTAAGTGGCGCAATTGGCATATAACGTAAATTATGACATCATAACCTCATATGACCTCATGACATCATAAGAAGGTATCTTTTATTATACATTATTTTGACACAAATTCATGCACCTAGAATTTTATAGCTGATCTTTATGGTGGTAAGAGGCGATGAAACTTTGATAGAAACTAACTACATGATAAAATGCTATGCAGTAGTTGTATTAATATTTTAACAATACATATTAACACAACAATAGCGTGGCGATAAAACTTTGCTGTTATACATGGCAAAATGCCATGTAACAAAAAATAATAATAAAACAACAAATAATACAAGACAACAACAGTGTGGCCGCAAAGCAGCTGACACCACGTAGCGGCCACAGGTCGAAGGCCCATATATAATTCTTTGATAAAAAGATCTATTTTTCTTAATAAATCAAACATATTATATGTTATAACTTTAGAGCTTTTGGACTGTTATAAATTGCAATATCAATTAAATTAATGAAGACTTCAGTCCTTTTTAATAAAATTTATAGAAAATAAATTGTCGAAGAGCTTTGAATTGAAAATCCTGAGCTTCTTCAGTTCTTAAAAATGACAAAAATGAAAAAATTTGAAAATTAATAAAGTTTTGAATGTTTTTTTTATGTCACGAGTCTAAGTAAACAATTTTAAAATGACATTACAAAAAAGGGTAAAGGAAAAATTAAGATAATATTATAATAAATACTGCTAAGATTGTCAATGTCTTGTTTTTTGTTCATATTGTCTTTATCAGCTTTTATATAGAGCATTTCTAAAAATTTCCTTTTGTCTGTAAGTGGTTCTGTTGAAGTATACGACAGCAGTTTTCTTTCGTCGGTGGTTAAGTTTTGTCATATGTACTGATAAGGCCATAAGGTTAGAGTTGTCAAGTATTTTATGTGTGTCAAGTCTTTTTTTTTTTTTGAAAAGTTGAGAGGTCTCTCCTGTGTATGCTTGGGGGCAGTCTTTACATGGTATCCTGTAAATAACATTGCATCTTTGGGCATTATTGAGAGGGTCTTTTAATTTTGAAAAATATTTAATGTAGAAATTAATAGAATTTTTAGAGCAATTTTGATGTTGTAGTCTTTAAATAAGTTTTTAATTTGGTATATAGGGTGTCCTATGTAGGTAAGAGAGTGGTAAGTAGGAAAGTTATTCGGTCGGTCGGTATCATTAGCAGCAATAGGAGGTATTCGGATAAGTGGGTAATGGTAACGAAACAATAGGTTGGAGACTAGTCTATCAGGGTAATTGTTTTCTCAAAGTATATCTATAATTTTGATGGTGGCTTCAGCTCTAAATTGTGGATCGCTTAATCATTTGATAAAAATTGAAGTAAAGCTGATAATGAGATGAAACTTGGCACATATGTTAGTCTTATACATAGCTACATGTGTGCCAAATCTCAATCATTCTTCCATGTTTTATGATTTTTAAAAATTTTGCTCAGTCATTATTATGGGTTAATGAAGTTATAAAAAAATTATTTTCTGAATAGCACAACTACAGCAGTAGACTGATTTTTTTTTTACAAAATTTCAACTCTCTAGCATTAATACACAGGGCGCTCAAAAACCACTCAGGAGGCCTTGAAAACACCTGGGACGCATAATTCCGTTTTGATTTTAATTTTTTCTTTGCAAACACAATACTTTTCTTAAATACCTATGGTATAAATGATGAAAAGCAAAAACAATATTTGATAAGTTATTCGGTGAAAAACAATGTTATTAAACTGAAATAATAGTTTGATGTTAATTCCGTTTTGATTTCAATTTTTTCTTTGCAAACACAATACTTTTCTTAAATACCTATGGTATAAATGATGAAAAGCAAAAACAATATTTGATAAGTTATTCGGTGAAAAACAATGTTATTAAACTGAAATAATAGTTTGATGTTTGTTATAAAGGTTTACAGCAGATACAGATAATGGTCCTAACAGGATATCAGTAGAGATATCTGAATTTGATTGAACTTGTTCTAGGGAGATTTATAGCTAAGCAACAATAGCTATATCAGCAATGATTGCAAAATAACTGTGGCACTAACTAACAGCAGGCTGAAGTGAACTAAGGTACACATGGTACAAAAAAAGCTGAGTCGTAACACTGTCCTGACTTCTTTAAGTGATGAAAAGTAGCTCTTTACTCTATACAAATTAAAGGAGAGGGAAAAAGAAACAGACTGCTATGGTACCTACTGAATCATAATCTAAAGTACTCTCATTCTGTACGTTATCTTCAACAAGGAATTTGCAAGACTTAAATATAAAAAGGTCAAAATCAATATCAAATCAATATGGCAAGTCCTTAGTAGAGTTACCAGAGAGCTGATAACAATGTAACCATATCTTACCTCTCCATGACTTCACCACTTCTTTTAGATTTTTTTTTAGATTTAGATGACATTTCAGGATAAAAACTTATTTCTTTTTTAATAAACGTAAACAAAAAAGTAAATTAAAAATAATAACTTTGAATAAGAATATGATAAAGAATTTGACAAGAAATAGACTACATGTTAATTGTTTATTATTCCATAAAGACATGTTTTTTTATAAAATAATGCAAATTAATTAAAAATGATAAAAATAAAATACAAAAACAACACCTTGGCTTTCAAGTACTCACCCAAAAAACGGGTCCTCGTCGACGTCTCCAAACCCCATTAATGCACCAAATAACGACATCACTATTTAATTTATTTAATTCTTAATTAATATCTACACTTATATTTAATAATAAAGTTAAATAAGAACTATTAAATTAAAAATTAATGCAAATTTAATCACTCCGATGCACCAGATTAACCACAGATGACACCAATCAGTTGATCTAGAAAGTTCAAGAAATTTCAGTTTAGCCAACTGAATAAAAACTTGATCATTTTTACAAACAAACTTATTTAATTTAATTAAAACGAATAAAACAATTAATTTTATGGTAATATAAAATGATTATCTAGTTAAATAATAAAAACACAAGTTTTTAGAGCTAAGTTTCAAAAGTGTTTACAGCGCTGTGTTGTAGTTAAAAGTCAAAACTAATTCCCGCCATTCTCTCAAAGTTGTCCACGTAGATTTGATTTAAAGTTTCCATTTTTCTTTTACCTGTATTGGTTTTCACACTTTGTTTATGTTTGAGATTTAGAAAATAATGAGAATGAAAGAAGCAATTATATATTAGAACTATAGGATATATACGACGCTGTCATATAAGACCTATACCTTTTATCTATGTGAGTTTTTAATGAATTAAAAATATAAGCATGCTAGATTTTTATTTCACTGCTAATATATTTTCTTCCCTTAAAAAGGAGAAAATGCTTTTGTCTGCGAAAGTGTTGAATGCTAGAATTGTGAATGCAGTTGAGGTACTTATTTACTTAGTTCCCAACATAAAGTTGGGACCCAAGTAAATATGGCGATATAGGGCAATTATTCTCTTGGGTACCGACAATATATTTACTAAATCATATAAAAGAAATTCTTTAACAAATGGGGGATGTTGAAAAGCAATGGGGCTTTTGTATGGGGTTGAGAAGGGGGGAAAAAAGAAAAGATTGATAATCAAGTGAATAAGATAAGATATAGATTAGATAAGATAAGATGATATACTGCGAAAGTACCCTTGGTTCCCAAGCAATTTACTTGGAAGGAAAATTACAAAATATTTTTGTTCTCATAGCAAAAAACTTCAAACTCAAACTCAAACTCAAAAAAATCCTTTATTGTTCATAATTACAATAAGAAAAATAAGACATATATAAATATACAATTTTAAATAAAATTTGTTAATAATTATTTATTTTTAATAAAATGACTAAAATATTAGATTTAAAAAAAACAACAGTCAAAAAATATGAACAATCCCACAAGTTAAACTGAGCGTGGGGGTTTATAACAAGAAAATAGAAATCCGCCAACTAAAAGGTTTTAAAATAAAAAAAAAAAAAAGAAATAAAAAACAATAAAAGAAAAAAAAAACTTATAAAATAACTGACAATAGTCCAGTTAAGAGAAAAATATAAATTTTTAATTAATTTTAAAGTAAAATATATTAATTAAAAAAGGAATAATTAAGTTATTATAAATTAAGAGATCAATATTTTAAATTAAGCACCCAAGAATTACATGTGTATCAATGTAATTTAGAAAACAACTAGAACATAATGAAATAAAAAAAAAAAAAAAAATAAAAAATAAAAAAAAAAGTAAAATGTTATTAATTATACAGTAAAGATAAAAAAAAAAAAAAAATACAATAAACTAATTCAGTTGAAATTATTTTAATCGAAGAATAGTTTCAGTGAGAGACTCGTTAGGGGTGTAGACAAAGTCACTAACCCATGCAATAAGATTAGATTTAAAATGCTTAAAATTTAGATTTTTGAAATTTCCAGGTATCTTGTTAAATAAAATGATTCCATTATGGTACAAAGACTTATGTTTCAACGATTGATTACAATGGTTGATAAAGATATTTTGATTGGAATTACTTCTAGTGTTATATATATGGTTGACAAAATCAAAAAGATGAATATTTTTATAAATAAAAATTAATAATTTCACAATGAGATGCTGTTCTAGAGTTAAGAAATGTGGATCCATAAATAAAGAGGTAGAACTGAAATCTTTTGGTTTTTTTAGTAATATTTTTATAACAGCCTTTTGTAAGATAAATATTTTATTAAAATTATTTTTAGAGCTATATCCCCAGAATATAATTCCATATAATACTTTACTGAGAAATAGAGAGTGATACAAAGTTAAACATTGCTTGATATCAGCTACTTTTGTAATTTTATAGAAGAGTCCTATTTGTGAGATTAGAGATTTAACCAGATGGTCTATTTGAACATTCCAATTTAATTTATTGTCTACATAAATACCAAGATATTTTACAAAATTAACTTTCTTTATTTGGTAACAGTTATTATTTACATGAGTTAATAAAAAGATTATTATTACAGGGATCAATAGGTATAGTGTGATTGTTGTGATAACAAAGAGATCTTGCTTCGCTTCCTGTGTCTCTATTTGAGAAATCTAACCAACAAGTTTTTTCTAGATTTATATGTAAGTTGTTAAAAGAAAACCATTTGTAAACAGTTTGCAGAGCCATTTCTGCCTGATGTTTAAGTTGGGTCCAAGAATCATTATATAAAATCAAAGCTGAATCGTCAGCATAACAGCTAGTCTTACAATTATCAATTTTAATATCTAGAAAATCATTCAAATATATAATAAATAAAAGAGGTCCTAAGGAGCTTCCTTGTGGAACTCCACAAGTTACTTTTAAAGGAGAACTAAAACTGTTTTCAATTTTTACAATTTGATATCTATTATACAAATAAGTGCTGATCAAAGAGAGAAATTTATTTGTAATTCCATAACATTTGAGTTTATAAACTAATTTACTGTAATCTACAAGATCAAAAGCTTTAGAGAGATCTAGGAAGAGAGCAAGCACTTTTTTTTTAACATCAAGTTTATTAATAATAGTTCTTAAAACAAAATCACATGCATTTTCTGTTGACATATTCTTTAGAAATCCATATTGATTTTTATTAAATAAGTTATATTTATTAAAGTGAGATTCTATTCTGTTCTTCATAGTATTTTCAAGTAATTTGGAAAAGATGCATAAAATAGATATAGGTCTATAATTTGATACTACTGTGCAATCCCCTTTTTTAAACAGAGGAATAACAATGGATGTTTTTAAAGAATCAGGAAAGTAACCATAAAAATATGATAGATTAAAAATATGACAGAGAGGTTCAGCAATGTGGTTTTTAATAGACTTTACTAATTTGGTCGACAAGTTGTCTGTTCCGACAGAATGAGAATTGTTTAATTTAGAAATTATAAGTTTTATTTCATCAGGAGTAACAATAATATGTTTATAAGAACAATTTCTTTTGTCAATTGTGAAATCAATGTCTGATTTAACTAAAGAATTTTTTAGTTTAAAAGGTATGTTAATAAATAGTTATTAAAGTAATTTGCTTATTTCAGGGTTTTCAGAAGAATTCACAATAGAATCGTTAATATTAATATTTAAATTTTGTTTATTTTTAATTTTTCCATTGATTTCATTAAAAATATTCCACATATCTTTAGAATTAGTGCAATCTTTTAATTTATTTTTATAATAATCAGTTTTCCTAGACTTAATAATCTTCTTGAGTAAATTTCGATAGGAATAAAATTTGTTTTCAAATTCAAGATCAACATCTCTTTTACTATCCAATTTATTGAACATATTATCTCTCAATCTGATGGACTTGAGTATACCTGCTGTCATCCAAGGTTTTAGCTTGGTAGTTTTTGCTCTAATTTTACTTTTGTTAGTACACATACTAATATTATAGTTTAATATGTTATAAAAATTATTTATAGAAGTGTCAACATTGTTACAATTAACAACTGAATCCCAAGATTCATTCTCAAGTTTTTTATTTAAATTATCGTAGTCTATTTTGTAATAGTATTTATCTTTTTGTGAAGTTTCAATAATATTATTACAATTTATCAAGATAGCAGTAATATAATGATCAGTTAAACAAGATTTTACAACACAGATCTTAGAATTGTATGCAATGTTAGTAATTACATGATCAAGACAAGTTTTTGAAGATGGTCTGGTGACCACGTCAAACATGGGGTTAAGCCCATATGAAGCAAGCATAGATAGATATGAGATTGCATCTGTGGATAATTGCTTATCAAGTAAATTAGGGTTGTTGCAATTAACAATATTAATATTCAAATCACCAATAATAATAAGTTTAGATTTGTTCAATTTATAGTTATTTAGAATTAAATCGCTTAGTTGATAAATAAATTGGTAATAACTTGTAAATTAAATTGGTAATAAATAACTTGGGATTTCTTAAAGTCTTAACTCCATTACAAATTGAAACTAAGGGATTTTAATGGAGATTAGACAGACCTCCTAGTTCCTATACCTAAATCCACTCGATTTTTTTCAGATAAATTGAGGTTGGGAACCAAGTAAATAAGTGCCGAAAACACTTTAATTATCCGTTTCAGGTGTTTTTAAGGCCTCTTAAGTGGTTTTCACAAAGTTGACTGTCTGTATGTGTGTGTGTGTGTCTGTTATCATAGTAGCTCCCAGCGTATTTATGCTTGAGAGTTGAAATCAAGTGGGCCAGATATTAGCAGTAGAAAACTAACAATATTTAAATGCCCCTATATGGGTCCATTTAGTTTTCGTCAAATCAATTCCATCACGTCCATTGACATTTACACTCAGGTAATAATCATTTTACAACACCTAGCGACTGCTATTGGGTCCTATTACACAATATTATACAAGAATGGACCAAGTGGACCAGCTACTAGTAGTAAGTGGTCTTACTGGTCAGTAATATATACTTTGCAGAGATAGTCTGGTAGGGCCATCGGTCGGGACTATTTTCAAATCCACCCAGTCCGCTAGTCCGTTGGTACCACGAGGTCTGTTTTTTAGGCAGTCCCAAAATTGATTTTTATTCTCTCGACCATTTCCTTGATTCATATTATCAAGGAAATAATATTAATATTTATATAATCAAGGTGTTAATATTAACACCTTGATTATATATAATTATATATATTAAATGCTCCATATATAAACTAAAGTTAACTAAAAATACTGTTTAGTTTACTAAAAAGTCTTTTTATTTAACTTTAGTTTAAACTTAAAGCGTTAAACATTTAAACGATATTATTTAAAGGACGGTATTAATTTTCCTTAGATGACGTTAATTCGATCTCGTTGTTTTGGAATTACCGTACGGTTGGTTTTCAACCAAACGTGTTTGGCGGTACGTTGGGTACTTAAATCTGTATTCAAACATAGAGAAAAGTAGTATAAAAATGGGTTACAACCGAAAGATGAACAATAAATTTGATACAAGGATCTTAAATAAATATTCAAGATCCTTTTTTCCATCTTGTTTCAGCCAGAAGTTTGGTTGATGCCTCTAGATTTTTAAAAATTCTATACTTGCTGGAAAGCGGCATTTAACAGCACTCAAATCCTGATTTGTATTAGAATAATATTCAGTTATAATTTTCGCGCTCCGTCGTGTTTAAAAATGTGTGCTATCTCAGGCTTTACTTTTGTTTCTTTTAACTGGTTTTGGTAATTATTAATTTATTTTTGAAAGCGATTTGTTATCTTAAGCAACAATTTGTTTAGCGAGAACGAGAACTATGTCAGTACAATTTTTTCAAAGTTTATGCCTTTGAACCAATGAACAGTCCGTTTATGTCGGTTTTATTATCTTTGCTCTAGAAGTTTCAGCTGCTTTGCATGAATATTATCTCTTAATTTTTTCCTGGTTATTACTTGGTGAGACGTTCGGTAAGTTCAGTAGTGTGTTTAAAATAGCATTGTGCTATTATTTGCTATTATAACTAGTTTTTCGGCTTTCCAACATCGGGATTTAACTTTGCTCGTTTACAAGAGCCTGTGGATTGGTGCTGCTCGTATATAGCTTCGTATATTGACCACCTTACATGTTTACATACTGGAGTCATTTGGTGGGGGATGGAAGGAGAAGAGAAAGTCTTGTCACTCTTAAAAACACGGGGACAAACAAAACATTATCCAGCATAGCTGTTGTGCACATGCGCACTTCATTTACTGCTTATCACACTGTCACATGTTTGAGTGAACTATTGTCAAAGAGACTAAAACTATTAGAGGGAATACAGGACCCGATTAACACAGTGATAAGGGGTCTGGAAGTGAGACAGTTTCCATAGGTGCCGTAACTGTACTTACCCTTACTATAGTCACCCCTCCACAACTTCTATTGTAGCATGCATTCTACTAACGGCGGACATTTTTCAGTGATGCCACATTAAATAGACCATGAGCCCAGGGGCGTTTTGTTAATAAAAAGTGTAATGGCTGGAACCGGTCTCAATTTTTCGTAAATATCTTCCTGAACAAGGATCTGCAATTCTGCAGACTCGTATCAGATGGGTGTCCCAGGCAGAACACACTTTACAGGTCAAATTTACCACCGAAGTTAATAAAAAGTGTATTGGCTGGAAACGGGTTTAATTTTTCGTAAATACCTTCCTGAACAAGGATCTGCAATTCTGCAGACTCGTATCAGATGGGTGTCCCAGGCAGAACGCACTTTAAAGGTCAAATTTACCTCCCAAGTTAACAAACAGTGTAATGGCTGGAACCGGTCTCAAAGGGCTGCAATTCTACCTTCAGAACCTTTGACACCTAAAGTGCGTTCTGCCTGGGACACCCATCCGATACGAGTCGGCAGAATTGCAGATCCTTGTTCAGGAAGGTATTTACAAAAAATTGAGACCGGTTCCAGCCATTGCACTTTTTATTAACAAAGATTTATTGCTGCTAGATAACAAAGATGCTGACAGCATTTTGACAATATCCTATTTATCCATTGGCAAATAAATAAATAAATAAATAAATAAACGTTTATTACTATTCCAAACATAATTAAACTTACAAAAAGAAAACACCAATATATATATATCTCTTGGAAAGTAAATGGTTGTTGTTCAGCTTTTCAGCTGGTCTTCCATAACAACCATTTGGAAGGTTTTACATAAAATAATGATTATCATTTAAATAAATAAAGCTATTCAGCCGTGTATGTGTACACGTTAATAATTTAACAAAATTTTACAAAAAAAAAAAGAAAGATAAAAGAGAGATCAAAATTCCTCAGAGTTATATATGTATCAAATTCCTATATAAGATAGTAGATATCAAATATCTACTTATATATCTATAAGTAGATATAATAATAAATTATAATAAATTATATATAATTATATATAATTTTTATATATAATTATATATAATAAATTATATCTATAAGATATAATTATAAATTATATCTTATATATCCTATATAAGAGTAATATAAGATATCAAAATTCCTGATATCTGTTAAGTATATACTTTTATATTGTAATCATGCAATTGCTTTATTATGATTATACCTTATCACATTATAATTAAATTATATATGAGTAAAAAAAAGTCAAAGAACAAAGGACTTATAAAAACAAGCCAGGAAATTTATTAGAATGAATGAATGAAATAGATTCATAGGATATCATCATTTTAAAAACAAAATGCTGTCAGCATCTTGCATGTATACGCAAAGCTGGCTCGTTGCCATTCTAGAGCCAACTATACAAAAATATAAACAACATTAACATAGAAGCAGTGACAAATTAATATCAAGACAAAGACGATATTTCGTAAGTTTATTAAACGTATTAGGAAAATAACACAGCTGTGCTAAGTTATAACAACATTGTCTCAAAGGAGGATTCCTCAAAGTTTTCAACTTTGAGTTGAATTATTTGTGTATACCTAGAGGCCGACAAATATAGCATGACAAAGTATTGTTTGAAATATAGTCGGTTTGATGACAAAAAGACCTCATATATTATCTGTTTAAATTTAAATTTTTCTTTTAAAAACAAATCTAAGTTTAATGTTTGAAATGAAAACAAATTAAATGTGATTTAAATATTTTTTTCTTACATTAGTTTTGAACTCCCTTCGCTCTTCTGTTTGTTTTGTTTTTTGGTAAGTTATTATTAGATTTAAAAAAAATATTTAAGGCGTTGCCATGGATACTTTACATGTCTTAAATTGTATTTTATACACTTGACTGTACATGATTTGTAAATATTCGGCTCTGACAATCTTTCACAAAGCAATGTTTGCCTTTTTCTTCCGAGGTTCATGTTATATTTTTCAGCCTCTAGTAAATTCAAGTGTTCGGCAGTTGTAACGAGAGCTATATTCATGTTTGCTATAGGGCCAAGGCGCTGACTGGTTAATTCCAGATGAAAAAATTCACATCTTGGACCTATAGTGGAATCATCAGATGAGATGATCCCCTTCTAAGTTATTGCACTTTTTAACCTTAACCCAAATTCATACCACAAACAAATAAATAAACAAAATAATAATAAGACACAAATTACCCCAAATCAATTAATAAAATGTGGCTTCGGTTTACACAAAATAAATATTCTATACTTTTGCCACTGAAGATTCCTGTTTAAAAAAAAATGGTATACCTCTTATGTAGATCTGCAGTCTTTTTTTTTTTTAAATAAAAAAAAAATTATATTAGGCATAACCTACTCTACATTAGTTGCTAAAAGTAGCCATAGCGGCCAAAATTTTGTTCTTTTTTCATTCCAGTCTTATTGAAAACCCCAAAATACGTGAGTAAAGTCACCTTTTAATTCACTATAGTTGCAAATAATAAGCATTCCATTTTCGTAGTAGTTGCCCTGGAAATTCCAAAACACTAGCTGTTCAATCACTTGCTTAGATTAATCAGTTGTTGCTTTTGTTATATTGAACCTACCTGTTGTAGAAATCACTAGCCTTATGTCCTTTGTGTGCATATTACGGTATTGATATTGTCAACTGGTGTTATTAACCTTGTGTACCAAAAGTCTCCCCTTCCCCTCTTTAAGTTTTGAAATAAATTAATTAAACCTAACGAGTTTTTTGTGTTTGTTAAAGGTTGCTTTTTTTGGTGGTGTAGATAACTTGAGGCAACTAAAACTTATGCAAAAAAAATTTTAAAAAAGTAAATTGAAAGGTATACTTTTACTGGTATGTGTGAGTGTATTATCACTATAGCTCCCAGTGTATTCAAAAAATCATAAAACGCGGAAAAATTATGCGATCGGAATGAGTTTTGGCACGCATTTAGCTATGTATTTTTTTTTTTTTTTTTTTTTTTTTTTTTTTTGGCATTGGTCGACTTGGACCATACAGCCATATAATATATAATTTATTTATACTTGCTCAAAAATTTTGTTATTTCTTCTTGGTGTTTATGTTTGAACACTTGATAAATATTTTATTATTTCCAATTATTTTATTGGATTTTAATTATTAAATGATATTATGGATATTGTTTATTTATTTATTGTTTTATTTTTTATTTTTTTTTTTTTTTTTATATTATAATTTAGCTAAATTTGTATTTTTTGCTTAAAAGCAAAAAGGTATAATTTTTTATAAACGTTTATAGATTTTGTAGCAATTAGTGACTTATAGTTAAATGGCTGAGCTACACATTTGGTAGCATGCAACTCGTTAAATAGTGCAGTGCGCCCCACTGAATAGCGAGGACAGTGCATAATAATGTGTTCAAGATCCTCGACAACAGTACAAATATTACAGTTCGGATTTTCCTCTAGTTTAATTTTATTTAAGTAGTATTTGCAGACACCATGGTTTGTTCGAAGTCGGGTTATAAATGTTGTAAAATATCTGCTGTTGATAGTATGACCTTTAAACCACGGAACAAGACCGACTTGTAGAAACTGCCGGCTTGCTGGGTATTTTGCATGGGTATTTGCTGGGTAGTTAGCTATGTATAAGATTAACATATGTGCTATTTTTCATCTTTAGTTGAAAAATATATTCGTGCTATTATCAACATTAGTTCAATTTTTATTGAATAACTTGTTGTACGTTTTTTTAAAAAAAATTGTAAAAAATCAGAAAATAATCTAAGTAGTTGAAACTCGGTACAAGTGTACACAATTACATAATCAAGAAGTGCATTAAGTTTCGTTTTAATACAACAAGGATATCCATGATTTTTGGTGGTTCATAAAAGTTAAGCAGCATCGAGAGTGGTCAGTGTCTGGATGGATGACCGCTGAGAATGAAACAAATGTATTCACTATCTGAGAACAAGAGAAGCAAGTCGGAAGTGTTGTTGCAGTACACATTTGACAAATTGTATACTCTGAGGATGAATGAAGCGAGTCCAAAGTAGGGAGGATAAGCGTATCCAATATGATGTATAAATTGAAAGTGTAATGATTAATTTGTGTTCTTAAGCCAAACACAAGGCATTTTTACTCTTGGCAAATTCTTTCTTCTTCAAGTTTGAGTTGAAATGTCCAATTTTTACATTTTTGGCACTTATTCTCACCAAAATAGCGATCTTAGACCAAAATATCCAGAGGGCAAATGTCTTGTATACATCCATAGAACCCAAGACACAAACAATAACACACACACAAACAATTTTTTAAAAGAACGGCGGTGCTGTTTCACGCGATAGGACCCCCAAGTTTTGAAAAACAAAAATACATTGCAAATATTATTAATATATTGCCAACTGTTTGTATTAAAACAAATACTACAGCACAATCCAGTAGAGAATAGAACAAATAGGTTCTTACTACTAGTGCTCTTTAACACCCAAGTGATGAGGTCTCCAACTTAAATAATAAACACAAATTTGTCGATTGAGTGTTTTTAAAACACTCGGGAGAGAACCATCTATGTTAATATTGTTTATCTATCGAAGCTCTTTTACAAAAAAAGCACCTAGGTGTCATTAATTTATGTCTCAAGGTTCAAAATTTAAGAGGAGGAGAGGACTTTTGGTTCACCCTGTATATTTTAATCGCACCAAAATTACAGTAATTTAGGTAAAATAAAAACGAGCAAATTTATTAATTACTTGTTGTAGGAACTTTTACTTGTTTATTTATTTCACACTGACAACATAAATAATTATTAATTACTAGTTTTACTTTAATTACTATTTAACACAATTATAAGTATTGATTTTTTTTACAATTTATTTATTTTTCTCCCACATGACTTTATTTATTTACTTATATTAAAAAATACATTTTGTCAATTTTATTTATTTATTTATTTTGTTTAATTATCTTGGAAGACTCTAATAAACACTACTGCCTGTATTTAAGTTTCTTTATTCAATTTTTATTTATAAAACTGTTTTTTTTTTTTTCTTATTTAAAAAATTATCTTGTTTCTAAAAAAGTTTCATTAATTATAAATATGTATTGATATTTTAAATTTAAATACATACTGTACTAAATGTTATTTTAATTTATACAATAATTATAGTTTTTGAGCTTTAAAAAGAATCAGTTCTTAACACACGTGTTGTACTTTGGTGTTGGAATTTAGCCCAACAAAACAGATTTCACTAATTAATTCATTGATAATTTTTTTATGAGTAAAATTTATTACAAAAGAAAAATAATTGTTTGATTAACTAAAAAAGCATGCTATTAATATTTTAAAACTAACGCGATCAAAGAAGGAAAAGTAAATAAATAAAGAACAGTATACAAATCAATAGAGCCAACAAAATTAATGTTTTATGTCTTACAATTTATTAAAAATAATAACTTATTATTGAAATTATTGAAGTGAATTAAGACTGGATCTTGAATTTGATTGAATTCAGACCTATTTAGTTTCTTTTAGTGAATTTTATTAAATGCAGTTTTAAAAAGTTTTACATATTTTTTTGTAATAAATGTTTTAAGTCAACTTTAACTTGTTTCAAAACATTTAGCTTTGTAAAAATGCAAAAAAGAACGTATATTTAAAGTATTCAAAATTTATCATGTATTATTTATTCTCTCTTATTGGCCTCAATAATAAGTGAGGCCACAAATTGTTGATTCTTTGTTATTGTTCTTTTGTATTACTCTCCAGTAAGTTTTTCTACTTTTATTTATTAAAATGACAAATAAAATTTACATTTGAAAGTTGAATAGTTGGGGTCTCTAGTCTTACTTTAACTATTATCAGGATTTATCATTTGAGATTCTTAATTACTTGCATGATAATATTAAGATTTAAAAAAATAAGGTGTTAATGTAATTAAATTATTTAAAATTTCAATGATTTATTTAAATAAATAATTTAATTTATTTTTGGGTCATTATGTAGCCAAGGCTCCTATAGTAGGTCATTTTCCAAATTATTTTAGAATAGGCATTAAAGGATATTGCCCCTGGAATATACTACTAGTCAAATAATTGTCATCTACAAATAAGTCTGATTTACAAAGGAGCATTAAGTGACTGGGATATTTTTAGTCAATACATTTATATTAGAGTTAATGACTTTACAAATAATTTTCTGGAACCCTAGGGCGAATTATTTAAAATAATTATAAATTAATATATTAAATCTTACCAATTATAAGATCTTACTTCACAATCTATATTTGTTTACAAAATGCTAAATAACAACCACTAACTTTTACCAATGCAGTCTTTTTATTAACTCTTTTTAAAGCTCTGTTATAATATTTAAAAAAATAAATCTTTTTACTTTTTACTAAACATAAATTTGAAAATACAACACATAAAACTGAACAAATAAATGCACAAAAATACATACAAAACTTGATATTTGCTGTAATTTTCACCTGTTTGAGTTTGATTTTTTAATAAATGAGTCCTTAAAAAGTTTGAACTTACAGAGATAAATTATTAAGCCTTCAGTCTCAGGTAAAGTCTATTTTCGTCAAAAATTATTTTAAAAACTCTTTTATTAAAAATTCAAATAAAACTCAATTGTAGTTCTAAAATCTCCTGTGTAATAACTTCTGGATATAATATTAATTTGTTACTATGTTTGTAATTAATTCACTCCAAATCCTTAAAGAAATATATTTGTGTAGTTCTAGTTAAACAGTAGTATGAAATCTTAGCCTTACTGGGTAATTCATATTTTACCAGTAATTTTAAGTAAAAAAGTAAAACATGCATTTACAACATAAGATGTTGGTACTAGTATATTCTGTTTATGCTTATCCTATCTCTCTTTAAGAAATTTTTAAGGTCTTAATAATGCCCGAAAATGTATGACTTATACCAACAAAAGATTATTATTAATGTTTTCAGGTGGTCTGTTAAAATTAGTTTTATTTTAAGACTACGAGGCAGTATTTTTAACTAGAAATTGGTTGCGTTGCTCAAATTGAAGGGAGTGGACTTGTCTGATTTGAACTTTACAGAGTTCTGCAAATGAATTTCCAGCTATTTCACAGGTATATAAACATATAATCTTTATTATTATTTTATTTACCTTATTCAAAGGATAGAATTCATTATGATTAAATTAATTAACAATATATTAGTATTGTAAGAGTATAATTCAATATGGAATAATACTATTACACAGTAATTATTGTTAATGTTATGTAATAATTATATTTTTTATCCTTAAAAAGGTTAAACATTGTGACAGCTAAAAACGGGACACCTCTTTTTACCTTGAAATGTCAATTTTTAGGACCTACCTTGGAAATAATATTATTTTTAGTAGAGTAGACAAAACTTATAATGAATAATCTTTTACTGGTTTTTATTATTATTACTACTACTACATTAGAGTTTTCGCTTAAAGTCTCTGAGAGAATTAGCAAACTGTCTTCATTTAGTTGTTTAATTTTTATTTAATTTTATTGAAAGAATTAGGTAAAGTATAAACAACCTAAACAGGGAAACTGTTGAACAAGTTTTGAGAAAAATAAGAGAATGTAGACAATTTAAGAACTATCAAACATAATTACTTAAATGTCTCCTTTACACAGGCGACAATTTAATTACTTTTACTCTTGGCTAATGATGCAACATTATTATTTTTGGACCAAATTGGTTCAAACTAAACTTTGTTGTAATTCTCTAAATGCCTCAAATATATCTATCTCCTTAAATTAAATTGTTCGCTTTACTTTGATATTCTGAGTTAAGTTTGTTTATTCCTTTGTAGAATTTGTTCCTTATGTTAATTACAAACAAATTGAACTAACGCAACAAGAGGTTTTTTGTATTTAAGATTAGAACATTAAATACCTCTTATTAAACTCTACTCATTTACGTCAGAGTAGATGTATGACATATTTATTTTATTTTCTCCATTTTTTTTAAAATTTTGTAGTTAAAACAAAATAATCTAACTAGTTTTTTCTAACCGGGTTAATTTAACAAAAAGAAATAAAAAATTAAAACAAATTCATGATAATATTGCAATATTTCTTACTTTATTTTTCAATATGTTTTGGGTATAATAATTTTACTATTTATTCATTAGTCTTTACTAAAAACTGGTTTACATTAAAAATAAAAATGACATGATTTTGTTTTCTAAAAAATATTAAAATTAACTAAAAATGACAAAAATCGGACTAAATAACATAGTTAAAAAATAAATAATTAATAATAAATTAAAAAGAGTCGTATATTAAAAAAACTTAACATTTTTTTGCTGTAACAAATTAAAAAACATAAATTAAAGCAAAGTTTTTATAAAATTATACATATGTGTATTGACACAACCCTAAATATTTAAGTTTAATATATTTACATTAGTTTATTTAAAATTAAAATGAATAAGGATACAGTTTAAAAAATTAAGTGATGAATTTTACTAAGAGAGGACTTTGATAAAAATTCAGAAATTATCTGCTAACTGAAATTAGTAAAGCAACTAATTGAAATAAATTTTTACCAAATTACATGGAATGCATTGAAAATGTTGTTTATTATTTTGTATTATGTATCTACAACATAGTGTTTTGATTTTAATAGAATATCAAATAAAATTTTACAAGAAATAATAATAATACATATAATAATATTTTAAATTCCTCTCATAGATTTGATGGGTACAGATTATTTTTTTATAAAACTCTAAAAAAATTATAATCTTAGGATAATAATATTATACAAAACATATAAATTCTATGATTTAACTCTAGAAGAAATTGGATGTATATACAAAGTTTATTTTAATATGCCCCAAAAATATTAAATATAAATCTATACACAATCTATACAAGTTTTTTTACCTAAATTTTATTAAAGTGATAATTCTTCATGAATTTTGAAGAAGTGGATATACAGAGTCCCTAAATTATTTTATACCAAATTTAATTATTAAATTTTTAATAAGTGATTTTAACTAATAAATAACTGGGGGAGAAACAAAACTTTTTTGCTTCGTTGGTTTAGACAGGGTTGTGATAATTATTTTTTTTTTAAATATATATTTTTATTTATCAAAACTGGCTTTTGTATTTATTAAATACACATTTTAGTATTGGTTCAAAATCTTTGCTTATTCTTTTGGTTTTTCAGTTTGTTATTTTTAATTTATTTTATAATATGAAGAATTGACCAATGTTTCAGAGAGCTCGAGTTGTCTTTGAGAGATTTATTTACACCCTGATTTATTTTCTTTCTTATGAATTTTAATCTTACTGATATTTTTTTTTTATGGAATTAACTACATGTAATCAAAGATAACCAGTTATTTAAATTTCAGAGAAGTTATATTTCTTTGGAGGGATTTTGTTGTTCATAACTCAACATTAACCCTCTTTAAGACCATTTATTGAAAAAATTATCTAAAATAAAAAAAACAGTTATTTTTGGTGTGAAGATGTTATGCATTTTATTTAAAAATTATTTTGTTTTAAAAGCTCTAAATTTGGTACTTGGAAATATTTAGGGTTGAAAAATGTCTGGGTGTTTGCGTGGACGCTGGTTGTTTTTTGTTGCGGCAGTTGACTGCTCTGTTGTGTTTGCTATGGTGATGGATGATGCCAATGTCAGTGAGAAGGAGGTTGAAGAGATCGGGGTGATGTAACCAACGGTAGAGGGGAAGGTGTGACAAGAGACATTGGTGTTGTTTGTGGAGATATTGATGTTCCTTGAGGTAACGATACGACTGGGACCACTGGTATTGTTTGCCCAGTTGGTGTTACAGATAATCCTGATGGAGTTGTGGATAAACCAGGTGGAGGTGGTGAGCCCATCGGTGAACCAAACATGCCATGTGATCCACCACTTGGTGAACCCATGCTGCCTCCTGCTGGGGGATTTATCCTTTTCTCTTTTTGCCTCCTGAAAAAATAAAAAAAACATTTTATTATTATCGCACAAATAGATAAATATATTTTTAAGATTAATTCTAGAAGAAATAAATTTATTGAAATTATTAACAGTAAGATAAGTAAAAAATTATTTATCTGGTAAAAATAAAAAAAGTCCTCTTTTCAATCAGTGAAATATAGTGAATGGTATATTTGCTGATAATAGAAATTGTTGACTTCTTGCTTTTATTTTTTATAAAATGGTCATTTCAGGATAATAAAAAAATAACTTTAGCAGTATTAAGAAGATTTTCTTAGCTTGAGAGACTCTTGGGTAATGCATGTTTTATATAAAAGTTCTCGAATACTCCAATTAAAACAGGCAATACAGGAAGACTTAGTATGTTTAATATTCTTAGTATGATTAATGTATATAATTGAAAAACCATTCAATTTACATTTTTTCATTTATATTGGAACCATAATTAATTTTGGTTATTCCTACCAACTAAATAGGTTTTAAAATGGATTCCTTCTTTTGATAATTTTCTTTAAATATAAAAGAATATCTTACCTATTGCAAAACCAGACTCTGACAACTTCTTTTTCCATTGTTAACTGATCTGCCAGAATTGATATTTCTTCTGAAGTTGGTTTTGGATTTAATATGAAAGCTTTTTCAAGAGCTAATCTTACTGATGTTTCTATACTTGTCCTTTTCTTTCTCCTTCTTCCGATAGCTTCTGGTGTTGTCATCGGGTTTGATAGTGCACTTGGATTATTCAAAGAGTTGTCAGCATCGCTTAACCATTTTTGTAACAGCGGTTTTAGTTTGCACATATTTTTGAAAGAGAGGTTTAAAGCTTCAAACCTTGATATGGTTGTTTGTGAGAAATCATTACCATATAATTTACCCATTGCTAAACCAACATCTCCTTGTGTGAAACCTTTAAATAAGAAATTAAAAATTAATTAGTTATCCTTAAAAAAAAGATAATTTTAAGTTTTGTACATTGTTATGATAATGGTTGTTTTTTCAAATAATATTCTTTATTTATGATGCCAACATAATGTTAAATGTAAAAAAATTATTGTTAGTGATACCAGGTCAGCTATGAATAACCTAAATAATAAGACTTTAAAACAAGTTTAAGAAATAAGAGAATGCAAATGACCTAATCAGCCTATTTTTATTCTCACTTACTCATGTACCATGTACCCCCTTCTATTAATTCAAATTTATAATCTATTTGACTGACAACAAATTTTTTATCTTAGTTTTACCCCTCTAAACATGTTAAGAAAATATAATAATGCTTTGAATTTAGCTGGTGAACCATTCACAGGGTAAATTTTAATTCCTTTTCCCAGATTAATCCTAGCTTATAAAATAATCATGGAATGTTAATATTTTGTAGCAATTACATAAATGTATTTTTAGGGCTTACCTAGTTTGATTCTCCTTTGCTTGAAAGTTTTAGCAAATTGTTCAAGTTCTTCTAAATCTGTTGTCTCATCAGTAGGGTCCATTCCAGATCCACTATGTGGGTGAGTCGGCCTCATGTGTGCCTTAGGGATTTGAACACATTTCGAACTATCCATTTCACTCCTATTAGACTGCACATTAGGTATCCTTGGTGGTGTAATTGTTGGCCTTAAATTTGGATTCAGTAGAGCCTAAAATAGAACAATTGTATTAATAAACATTGTACTATTTATATATTTTTTAAATTAAAATACATATACAAACAAATAAATTGCTTTGTTTAGGATTAAAATAATCAAATGTTTAAAAAAGGGACTAACTCCATGTATGCATTTTTTAATGATGACAACAGTACACTGTTATTCACATAATAATTAAATCTATTTTCTTGTCCAACTCCAGAATCATAAAATATTGTTTCTTAAAATTTAATTTAATAAATAAATTTGATGGACACAGAATAATATATTGTTTAGCAGTACAACTTTAAATTTAATTTATTGTGTCATTATGTGTACATATTATTCCATTCATAATTCAATGGTTTGACTGTTTTGATGGAGAGTATTTAAGGATTTGAAACAAACATACACTTTGTCTACTTACCGGATTATGTAAAAAATATTGCTGCTGTTGGTGAGGCTGCTGCAGCATGACATATTGCTGTAAATGCTGCAACTGTTGTTGAAGACTACCAAACTGACTGCTTCCAACTTGACTACCCATAAGAAGTTGGTTGAGCGATAATTGACCAGCCTGTATAGCTGCAATGGCAGCTTGAAGATTTGATGGTGTTGGGGGACTTGGCCCTCTAGAGTCTCTGTCCCCATGGCGAGAACCACCTTCATCTGTCACCTACACACAAAGTTTAAAATTAAAAATATTTATAGTATATTATGTCATTCTCTTTCTGAAAGGAAAATAAAAGTGAAAAATAATGAATCTACAAACGTTGAAGTTGGACTGTAAATAGGATTTAAACTCCAAATTCTACATAAAATATTAATTGACAGAGCCAGTTTTTGATCTTTGGTCATCATTAGTGCCGTGGAATAATGTATAAAGGTTGTCACTTGTATCTTTTATTATTACCTAATGGTTCTCTTTCTCTTCTGTTTCTGAAAATTTGTTTATTGAAAAACTATTGTATTCTTTCTCTTTTTTATATTTTTGTGTTTTATAAACCAAAAGCAACTAAGTAGAAATGATACTGTATAATACTCAATTTATTTTCCTTTTATTCATGCTTTAAACATTTCTTATTTTCTTAATATTTTTCCAATTTCCTTTTAAAGAAGGGAATAATTCTAGCAGAAATGTTAAACATGAGGTTTTACAAAACCTTTTCCCTGTATAATCTGGTTTTCTGCCCCCTTATGTTTCCGATGTTTTTCCATCATTTTGTTACCATTATTTACCTCTTTTTCTTTTCAGGTTCTTGAGAAAACCCCCTTTCTAGGTAACACTTGCCCTGAATACAAAATTAGAGGAAACCCTTTTATATTATTTTTCTTTCTTTTCTTCAACATATTCTCTAAAAGCTAAGAAAGTTGGAAAATAATGTTAGTTATTTCACAATTGTAGAAATTTTTTACTTCATTTGTATTCTATTATGTTATTATCTTTGGTAATTTTATTATTTCTTTATGTTATTATTCTTTATTATTATTCTTATGTTTATAAATATGTTTATTTATTCTAAATATCTGAATACAAAAAATATAATACTCAATTTACCAATATTTAGTACAAAACAGGATGGATTCTGAATGGAATTCAGTTATTCTATCCATCCCATAACTATTGGTTAAAATGGAATCCCAAGTATAAAGTTCTGTACATTTATCTGGAAATATTAAATTCAAGGCTGAAGAGTTCTAGGAGATTTTATTGTTGAATCATTCATCTTTATTTTGGTCACTTATTATGTATTTATTTACTATGATAATGTTGTGTTTTTATAATTTGTTAAGATATTATACATGACAGTGAAGAAGTGGCCTTAGGCCTAGGGGATTAATAACTGGAGGATTTAATATGAATGTGAAACATGTTGTGAAATATTTTAGGGGTGATAGTATAGGATAAGAGAGTAATAATCAATATAGCCTCAAGATCCTCTTCAGAGAAAATTAAGAGGGAGATATTGGTCAAGTAACAAATTTGTGGGCAAAGACTTGATTGATCCAATGAATATTTGATATTTCGTGATCCCTCTTTAAATACAGAAAGTTTACACTGTAAGTAATATTAGAATGTCCTGAGGGCTTAGGGTCGAAGGGTCAGTCAGGAAATTGCCCTAGCCCCTTTTGTTTGCATTAAACAGCAAAAATTCTTGGAATATTACAATACAGAATTTATTATGGGGTTTTATTGATGTTGAACAGAGTTTAAATCTCCAAAAAATGTATGCTTGATCTATTTTTAAATATTTTCAGAACCAATGTAATTTAAAAATTAAAATATCATCATATAATAGTAGAAATCAATCAATAAAACAAAAGGTGGAACTGTTATTCATAGGGAAATATCCTAAATAACTTCCTTAGATCATCTTTTTTTTAATAATAATTTTACAACAATTACAGAACTTCATTTAACAGTTTAGTGAGTTGCGTTGTAAAAAAAAATTAAACAAAAAATAACAGTTAAAATTGTTTTTGTCTTACGAACAGTAACTTTTTATGTAAAATCTGACAGAAATCTTTAATTATAATTAAACAAAAAACTTGTTAACTGAATTAACACAGATTCATTTGTCTACCTCATTTCCCTTTATTATTTCATTTTTTTAATATACACAGTTTTATACTAATTATTATTAAAGAAAACCTAATTAAAGTAAAAAAAAATGTTTTGGTTTCTTCAATCGTTTGTTTCTCACTATCAGGAAATGAATGAACTTGTTTAATTTCTTAACGTAATTAATATTGTAATTAGTAGAAAAAAGTTTAAATATTAAGGGATAGACATTAAAAGGAAGGTAATTTACCTCCATCAATTGGGTTTAAATTGGTTATACTTTTTAAGTCTGATGGTAGGTATCCTTGGTTTATATTATATTAAGTATATATTTTAACAAACCATAGATTGTTGTTTATATTATGATTATATCCATAATACTTAGAACTTAGAGAATTATATTTAGTTCTTAAGTCAAAAATAGTCTAATGGATGATTTTTGGTCATAAATAAATCAGAAGTAGATTTGTGCTTCTTGAAGTAAGTATGTATTTTCATCACACTTCAGCGAAGATATTTAAGTTAGAGATATTTAATCAATAAGTTTATGTCAAACTTTTAAAAACCATAGAGGTATAAGTACAAAGAGTCTGAATTTATCTTTATCAATTGAAGTCTAGTAGTCCTGTGAGGATTACCAATAACCTATAACATAACCTGCACGATTCAACCTAGTGTAGTCTGGCTTCATTTTTTCAGGTTTCTCTTTATCTCTCTCTAAGCTTACATTTATAATTTTATGACTAGTCCAAACACCTATATAATATGGAGATTTACATTGCGTGAACTTGTGCTAAATTGAACTAAGAACTAATAAAAATTGCTTTCTATTGATTGACGCTAAATATGGTTAATTCGTTACCACTTTTGATAATTTTGAAAAGTTGAAGGAAAACATCGTGTATTGCCTTTTTTAAAAAACTTCATTAAATCCTTAATGATTTAATACCAATATCACCATATTCTGGCAATTTTTCAACATGCTATTGTTTGACATATATAATAGGTTTTGTTTATAGGATATATGTCAAACAATAGCTTGATGAAAAATTTCTAGAATATGGTAATATTGGTATCAAATTTCAAAGGATTTAATCCAGTTTTTTAAAGGCAATATTACGGTACGTTTCAGTTTAACTTCTTTAAAAGTACCAATAGTGTAATACTGTAACAAACTTACCACATTTAGTAATAGTTGCCAAAATAATGATGATAAATTTGTACTCACAAGGGTCGAGACTATTTTAGGAAGTGTATATGACCAAGTCTATTTACCCTTATATTTAAAGATGTTGGCGCATCCGAAGTGTGCCACCCCCTTTAGGTATACTTGAATGAAAATTCTATTATTAAATATAGCTATATCCTGATAAATGTATTGGAAAAAAGTAAATCTGATTCTTAACTTACAAGCGTCTTATCATGTGAAACTGTATAAAAATGTATTAAAAAGCGTGTAAATTTAGAACCTATTTTTATTCAAAGAACGAGTAAAATTATACTTATTAATGGTGTTTATAATGTTATAATTAAGAAAGCTATGTTCCGAGATTTGTTATCTTTAAGTTTCTCCTCATTAATGAATTTTACACAAAAATACATCACTCAATAATAAAGTATTTATTTCTGTTTAATAATTAATCTTTAAAAAAATGAGCGCAAAAAATAAGAAGTGTGCGAAAGTAGTGTACAAATGCAATTATTTCATGAAATTCAATTATATAATCTTGATAAAAGATCTATATTATTTTTAGGCCGATGTATTATGGACAACAGTATTTTAAAAACTAAATCTATTCTCCTATTCGTATTTAATTAGGATAATTACAATTATAGATAAGTAATTCATAATTGGCGGGCTTTCTAAAAATGAAACTTAAAAGTTCATGTTGCCAACCTGATCTGTTCTTTTCGAAATTTCCCTAACATAAAAAATAATTTCTTTACTTCGTATTAAAAATAAGTAATTTTGGTTTGAAAATGCAATTTTAGATTCACATAAATTACATTGTAATCTATAATTTTATTATATTTAGGAAATGATTAGAAAGATTAATTTCAATATTATGATTTAGGTATTTTAAGATGTTAGTTGGCTGACAGCCTGTTTTATCTTAAATCATTTTGACCGATTCATCCTCACTACTGCAAGTTATTACTTTCTTTTTTCGGTGTTTGTTAGTTATAATGGTGAAATTTTATAGAAAATTACGTTAATTGTATATCCCTATATGCGTTTTATTTACGTTCGCGTCGGTCGTCTTTTATATTTATTTAGACTAGGCTAAAATGCATGAAAAAGACAAGCGTTTTGTTTCATTGTTCTTTAAGATTCATGCAACCAGAATGTGTTTTTCTGATTCATATTTCGATGGTCTTTTTGCTATTGTGGTTTTAAAATATCATCTGTGGACATTTATTTATAAAGAGGTTGGTAAATACTAAATATTTTGACTTCTTTGCCTACATTTTTTCCGAAACTTGGTTGACTGGTAGTAACTTGAAAAAATACTTGTTTGGCTGTTTAAATTGTATCAGGCTAAATTTTTACCAAGTTATGACACTTTGTTATACAAAGACTAAAGTATATTATTATTTGTAGACTAATATTTATCATTGATAAGATGAAAATTTTGTGAATTAGATTACTGCTATAATTTAAAGTTTGATAAAGACGATTTGCTGCTACAGTCAATGAGATGTGTTTCCTAGCCTACAGCATAGCTAAAGCTTTATTCCATCTAATATTGTTAGGCGTAAATAACATTTTACGCCTCTTTTTAAGATCTTGTACATAGAAATATATTACTAGTGGGTCATAGCCTATCTCAATTCATTAAGAGGCTTGAAACAGCATGATGGGCCGCTGTGTAACCTTACTGAAACCTCCTCTAAGCTTGAATTAAGATTAAAATAAATCTATTTTTCGGCTTACTGCACATTATTTGTATTTTTAACGCTATTTTTGTTCTGTTTATTTGATTATATTGACAGTCGGAAGTAGTTAGGTTAATTTTTCGATGTTTCCAAATTCAATCAATAAGGCCCCTCTAGTAATTATACCTCCATGTTGACAGAGAGTTTTAGGTTTTAATCTTACAATCCTCGATTCGATTGTCTGATTATGCTCTCTTTAATCTTATTATTAAATACATTTTTATGTTTTGTTTCGTATTTTAAACAATCTTTATGTTATATTTTATATTTTTAATAATCTTTAGATTTTGTTTTATTAAAGTTTTTCTCTGTACGTTGTATTATCATTTCATGATCGGGAACATTATGAACTGTTCATAATGTTCTCTTGAACTGTTAGCTCATAATCAAAACAGTGAACTACCTTCAGTTTATGATAATTACGCTCATAGATTAAGTCAGAGTTAGTTTTCATGTTAGAGGTTTTTCTTCGCAATCAATCTTTCTTACTATTTATAGATATTTTTATTCCACCTCTACTATCTATTTATGGATTTAGTAATCGATTTTACTTGACTTGAGATTATATGACGGGTCAATTATTGAATCCAATCTAAAGCCTTTCATTAACTCAAGCAAGACATAGCTCATGTCTAGATGAAATAATTGCTATATCTTCTCATATAAGATTGTTTTCAAACGCTGAAGGACATCGTTTAAGAATTAAAACTTTTACCTAGTTTATTGTTTTAAATTTCCATACCTATTTAGGCTCTGTGTAAAATTTTAATTGAAAATAATCGTCATTTCCACTTTTTTAGATAAACCAAAGATATATATTCAACTAGACTCTTTGTTTTATTGGAAGAGCCAAAACAGTTAGTGCATTCTTATAGAAAGTTCTTCGATTTTTAAGTTATTTTTTTCGAATTCTAAGAGTGTAATGTTAACAATTAAATTACTTACCAAATTTAGAGCTGATTTGTGCGGCCTCTCTTCCTGATCGCTACTTATACTCGAGCCATCTTGACTTACTTCTCCATTTAATGCCAAGTCTGTAACAATACAATAACATAGTAATAAAATTGTACAACGCAATATTCGTAAAAAACAACAACCAAATTAATCTTAAAGATCAATCAACAACTAATTAATAAAAGTAGTTATAATCTTAAAATACTTTATTGATAGTCTTCCGTTGGAGTAAGAGTTCAGGTAGTGATCATTATGTAAACTAAAAGCATATTTCTTTTAAGGAATGGAGAGGAGGGTGGCTTGTATACAAGGCGAAAAGAGTAAAAATAGTAAATAGTATATTTTAGCATGCTTTCCTAGGATATATGTTTAAACATAATTTTGATAAGATGTGTGATAATCACTATAACCTCAAGCTTTGTTAGTCTAATGTATTGTACCTACAACTAACGAATGTATTTTGTTTTGTTCTAGATTTAAGTAACTGGAGAAGATTGATGTTCATCACAAGTGAGAATTGTTTTGTCTACATTATTTTGGATCTTTTCATTGGATGTAAGTACTTTAAATTCGCAATTTTCTATATTTGCACTAATTTATATTAAACAAATTTTTATACCCATTTGAATATACTGTATTCTATTTTTTCTATTTTAAACTACCCAATTTAATTTATTACTGTATTATTATATAATAATTTCACCTATTTAATAACACCTTACAATAATAACCAGTTACAATATCTTCTTTTGCATAAAAGACAAACATAGATGCTATTGAAAAATCATCTACCGTGGATACATGGTGTTAAACACCAAGCATCGACTTAAAAATTTAAATACATAAGCATTATTATATAAAGACAGCAGTAAAGCTAACTTTAAAATATAACTTTGATAAGTCACACTCAAGTTAAGTTACAACTAGTCCTTTAGGACTTCATTAACCTGGATAATTGAATGCATAGAGATATATACTAGAGGGAGCATAGCCTATCTTAATATATTGAGAGGCCTGAAACATTTTTAGTGGGGCTCTCAGGGGCTGTGTGTAACCTCATTGAAACCTCCTCCAAGAGGGAGTTGAGGTTATAATTAATCAATTTTGGGCTTCCCACAGATTGTTTGTGTTGTGATTTGTATTTTAAACATTCTACTATATAATTTATTGTTTTTTTGTTCTGTTTATTTGATGATAATGATAATCGAATGTGGTCAGGTTACTTTTTCGATGTTTCAAAATTCAACCAATAGAGCTCTAGTAATGTATCTCTATGATTGAATGAGATAGTTACTGCTATCTCTATGAGCTTATATTTCTATGCAAAGAAACAATAATGTAAACAATACATTAAAACGTGTTCGAGTACTTCTGGTATCGTATTAATACATCTCTTTATTAATACAGTATCATTTACACTCTCAAAGTAACTAATTGCAACCACCGTTTGATAATGTAAACAAAACTTAGATGCAAAGTCAACAAAGATCCTTTTATGTAAACAATACATTAAAAGCGCATTGTTTACAACGGTGATAATAGATAGTAGAACAGTTTAGTTCGCTTTCCAGGAAGTTTATATTAATAGGTAAAGGTTATATTACATATTTTAAAAGGTTATATTACACATTAGAGACACAAAAGTAGGGAGACATTTTGTATTTAAACAACTTAATGCATCCTGTAAAGTATGTTTAAAGTACTTCAACTTTTTTTACGTAAACTTTAGTATTTTAGAAGTTGACTTTTAATAGCCTTTTATGCTTTAAGTATGCGACGAAGTATAATGCTAAAGTAAGTTGAATAGGAAGTTTCTCGTTAATTCTTATTGTATAGTAATAATATTCAAGATTCAATATTATTGAATACCCTTTCTGGAAAGGGTTTCAGAAAGAAAAATAGTTTTTAAACTTTGAATTTAACAAGTTATTAATAAGTTTCACTAATTTAATTTAATTAGTTATTATGAATACTTCCTTCGCCTCTTACTTTTCTTCTCACTCCTTAAAAAATAGATTTCACACATTTTTTGGCAATTCTATAATTTTCGATTTAAAAATTAAAGAATTACCAAAAGTTTTAAGAGGGAATCAGTATTATAAAAAATATTACAAAGAAAGGGATAATGTAGCACGTGTTAACTTTACTCCCTAGGGGAGAAATATACCAGTGTTTGCTTCCCGGTCGGTCCGGTATTGAGATTTTAATATAGGGTAAGATTACACAATAGAAAGAAGCGGTAAAGTAATGATATTAATTTAAAGATTTATTATTTGCCTAGGATAATTTATTTTAACGTTCGCTTTCGATTTATTATTCCGTACAGTCTAGCTGTATCTACATTTATGTATGTATTAATAAATAAAACTTAACTTATTAATAAACTAAACTTATACTTATACATATATATATATATATATATATATATATATATATATATATATATATATATATAAATTAGTATTAATTTTGCCTTATATAATTTATGTACGTATAAAAAATATTAAGTTTAAATGTGATATTGCCATAGTATAATGTTTCTTTTTAAAAATGTTAAATTAAATTAAAAAATTGTTTATGGGTACCTCGGAACTTTTTCTTACCTTCTTGCTATCGTTTGGATATATATGAAATAAGAATATGAAAATCGCGTAATGTTTGATTTTGTACCATGTTATAACTTTCTAGCATTTTAATGCTACACATGGGACGTTGTGGTATACGACAATTTGTAAACTGGGAGGTAAAAACGCAGCCTTAATCGCTGAAATAGAAACGGAAAACAGTATAATCCAACTGAAACTGATAATTTTGCCCTTTGCACCTACGATGTAAATAAGGAAAAGGAAAAAATACGAAATCTTAGTTATTTTATAAAGGTCATGAATTATTAATATTTTATTATATACTAGTATAACTAATTTTAGTTACTAAATAAATACTTGTATTTAAATAATTTTTGTTTGCATTTTTTAAAAAATTACTTAGGTTTGAGAGAGACTTTTACACAATGTCAAAGACTAAGAGTTAAACAATTTCTGACACGAACAATTAAACAAGTCTGACGCGAACTTAAGTATTTTCTATACAGCTCTTAAAATTTTATTGCATCATTTTGATGACTAATTATAGTTTTGAAAATTGCCATAGCTTCACTGAATTGTCACTTGTTTAATAAATATATGATAGATTAATTTATATTTTTATAAATGCTGGACGTAATGTGCTACTAGTATGCAATATATTGTATAAATGCGATATAAAGGGGGTAAAGAAAAAAACACAACACATGCTAAACTAACTAACTAGATACACGTAGGGAGTAAAATCATATTTTATCCACCCTGAAAAAATCAAAGTATGGTACTACTTTAAAATGGGGTGGAATGCTACAGTTGAAAAGGGTTGTTTTTACCACCCTCGTTTTTTAAAGAGGGGGCGGCCCCTCGGAAATCTTGAATAAACACAATGATGCAATGGCTTTAGATTTTGGTAATCAACCAATAGCGAGTTCTCTATCTAGTTTGAATAACAAAGTAAACCATACTGGATTCAGATTTTTCTTGCTTTTGAAAAGAAAAAAATTATTTTTGTAATCTCCTTTTTTATTTAAAGAATAGTTAGTATTTTGTCGCGCCTTTTTTTAAAATCCGTTATTTAATGATTACTCTTTGTAGTATTATGTTCTTTTGATGTTTGGTTGGTTGTGTTAAGCTTATAATAAACGAATGTACTCTTAGGGTTTAGCACTTTACAGGATTCTTGTTTCTGGTTATTAATCTTACACACAAATTGATCAATTTTGAAATTTTGAGGTAAATTATTTTAACTACTGTATGGAATAGAAAATTCGTTTTAAATTACTTCCAGGAACATTTACCCGTCGATGCGCCATTCAAATTCAATTGGCGGCCGTTTGGTATCTTAATTCAAAGGTCCGATGCCTGCCATGGTTGCTTTTATATTTAAAAAATGAATAAATATTGTAGAATGTAGATGAGTCTCTTTAGGAAGGCTGTTTATGAGAATTATCAATTTACAAAAAAAAAACTTGAATGTTTTAGAAACGTTATTTCAATGAGTCTCGTTACCTCCTGTGTAAACCGGCAACGGTAAACAATTCTGTGCTTTTAAGCATTTAAAGTTAAAAATGAATCTAAATTTGTCTATTGGTTTCAATTGAATCTATTGGTGTTGGATTTAGTTATTCAAATTTCTGCTAATCTGATACAAATTCAGTTAGACTGATTATTTTTGTTAGCACGTTCTCTATAAATTTATCATTTTTATTCTTTTTGACTTGTTCAAGAATTGCTAAATAATTGTTTCAAGTTTAGCAACCTGTTTCTTTAAAATAAAATTGAAAATTCATATAACTTTAAACTACAAGAAACAAATTAAATAATAAATATCTATAAAAACTTAAGCATTTTAACTTCTTCAGCACAAATAACAGATATTTAATCGCAAAAAAATAAAAAGGCGCCTCTTTTTAAATAATACCAACACGCTACCTCTACCTAAAAAAATAAATTTATTTTAAAATATATATATATTTTTTAATGAAAATTACTTAACTGCGGACTAACTGGAGACAAGACTACCTGCGGCTACCTAACTTATGATAAACAGTCCAATTATTTGCTCAAAAATTAATAAAACTTGTGCGTGCAATTTAAAAAAAAATTGGGCTTAATGTGTAGAGATTTATTTTTTTAGTATACAGTAATTCACGCACATTTTTAAGTCTCGTTTGAGTTTTAATTTATGTTTTAATACAAATATATTTATTACGTACTTATTTTATTTTTTAGTGCAAATTATTAGTCAAACAATAGTATTGCAAAATATCTTATAATGATATTACTTATTATAATAATTCATAATTAATTATAACAATTACTTGTTATATGTATTTTAATGTTTCGTATTTGATTTACTTTTAAAATGATATAATTTAATTAAATATTTTATAAAACAATTTTAAACCGTTTAAATATGTTTTGAACATTTACAAACAAGCACGGAATCGCTCTTTTAAATTCAGAAAAAAATATAATAAATAAAATGAAATTAGATCAGTTTTTTAAATAAATATATTAACAATTTAATTAATTGTAATAAATTATGGAGTACAAATTTTTTTGATTTAATAATTTTTTAAAACTTAAAAGAGATGATCCCTGGGATTAAGTTTAAATAAAACCACACTACAGTATTTATTTAATGTTAAAAGATCGTATTTAAAGTGCAAACACTATAAATGTGTGGAATCACACACGCATATATACGTACATTAATATAAAAATATGCGATTTTTTAACCTGTTTTATGATTAATAGTTGTACTAAAATTTTGTATCAAGTATATATTGTACCTTGTTGGTTTTTATTTCTATTTAAAACGAATGGGTTCTTAACTTTTAGATAGAAAAGTATTTATGTCACTCTATAAAGTTTAGTAAAATGTTTTCTTTAAAATATCTGTTCAAACTTATTTTTTATTTCAAGTAGTTATTTTTATTTTAGTACCAATTGTTAAAACTTATTGTTACATTAATTTTCGAGCTTAAAACATACAACGTTTTAATTAAATACATTATTCGTTTGCAACCGTATTTAATGCTGGGAATATTTTTTTTACAAAATAATTTTTTAAATCGAACTACTTTTTTAATTTTATATTTCTCATATTTAAATTAATATCTTTTAACTTTTTTTGCGTGCTTAAAACTCGTTAATATTATTTTTATCCAAGTTCTTCTTCCTTTTTATTTAATTTTTTTTTCACTATTTTGCATGCAGCGGAAAAAAAGACAAATTGCAAAGAGTTACTAAGTTTGCTTCTATTTATCTTTGAAACACTTCTTTTAAAAAAGGAGAAATAGTATAAGGTTTCTTTTCGCGTTAACGCAGAAATAAGTGGTTTAGTTTTTAATAATGCATGTGTCTGACAGAAGCCTTAATAAAATTTCTTTATATTTATTGTTCAAAGGGCTATATATTTCTATTAAATAATTTTATGTGCTTTAATATTAAATGTTTTAAAGAACATACTTTTTATTAAAAATAAAAATTTTCCTTAAATTAATTTTTTGGTATACCCATTTAAACAATAAATAATATTATATTTAATATATAAATTTAAAAAATATATTTAATCCTAAAAGTTAATTGTTTTACATGACTGGTTCAAATCATATATTCATATGCTTGCTGTTCCTTATTTAATCAGTTTAATAAAAAATAATGATTTTTAAGTGCGGTAATTTATCTCCCTATAGATTTGTTTTAAGGGTTAACTTTTATTTAACTTTCATATTTTTCCTTTAACCGATCTATTTTTTTCATTTAAATTAAAAACTCATTAAAAAGTTGGAGTTTAATTAATTTTTATTAACTACTAATAAACTTTTATTAGGTAATAAAGTAGGCAAATTTAGTGCGCTCACCAATAAAATTTTATGCGAGTGATTACCTGGTTATTAATTACGATTAAAACTACTATTTTCTAATATTGTTTTTCAAGTACCGTTAATATGTATGTAACTATAAAAAATTATCGGTTTCAGTTGACTCTTACTTGTCTGTACTTAATTGTCGAGTTTGAAAAAAGTTTGCAGAAAAATTTAGAAGCTTTAAATTGGTAATAATTGTATATATGTTATCAAATAATAGTAAAAGAAAAAGTACGCTAAAATATATTTTTACAATGGAGTACGTCGAGCATATTTCTTAATTTTAATTTGGTAATCAATTTTTAAAATACATATATTTTGGCCAAACATTTAAATTATAATAAATAAAAGTGACTGATGTAGTATTTTAAAATATAAAAACTTTCTTTCAATTCTAATCAATATGCAATTGTTGCAACTTCGAAGTTACTTTTTTAAGTACTTGATAGTTAAGTATATCATTAAGTATGTACGTATTAAAGTATACATGTTCAGTGTGCTGGTATTTATTTAAGTAGAAAGAAGTGAGCCCGTTTATTTTTCTTTTAATTTTTAATCAAGATAGCTAAAGATAAGTTGTCAACTGTTAACTAGTTTTTTGTTCAATTGCCGGTAAAAAAATTGTAGCATTAACGGACATTAAAAATCAACAAATTAATTATGCACTTCACGCTTCTTATTTATTCATTTTATTAGTTTTTTATTTTTCATCCTGTTCTGTTTTTTTATTGGTTGATGTTTCTAATACTTGATTGGCTCTTTTTATAAAAATTACCTGTTTGCATGTTTAAATACCGTATTACATATTAATGAAGTAGAAAATTTAAAAAACCAAGAAGAATATATGAAAGAAAATCTAATGTTGTTACACTTGAATATAAAATGGTTTAGTTTTTACTTTTCCTCCTATAAGGGTAATATGGATAATATAAAATATAAGGTATAGCAATGAAGAAATTTTTTAAAGTGCATGTAGCATGTTTTTTGCTCTATTGCTTGAGCGGTTGGAAAGGACCTTCAAATTCCTTTTGGAAAATAGCTCTCAGTCAAATTCGCTAAAACTTTGCTTAAAGGTAGTATTTGACATTCTGATCAAATGTGTCACCAGGCGAACCCCCTGGACGATCTGATTAGGTCGTTTTACCTTTGAGAGTGGTTTATAGGTTCCAGTAAGATTTTTTAATAGGGCGTGTAAAATTTTCATTTTAGATCCTATTTCAGAACAGCCGTCGTATTTTTTTTTATTTAATTTTTGATAGATTTTCTTTCTCTTCTAAAGAATGTATTTATTAAAATAATTACGCTTGATTTTCTTTTGAAAATACTTAGAGCATTACTCGCTAACGTCTTTATTGACCACCATGGTGTTATTGATCGAAATTAGTTTTTTTGCTTACATATTCTGTTGGTATAATTATTTAACCCGCATAGAATAAGTTTTTGTTTAATTTAAACCCCTGCCTCGTTTAAATTAAGGGGGTTGTTTACTTTATCCAAGTTGTTTCCTTAATTCTTACATTTTTCCACCCTCTGCGGGTCAATTTTTTTTACCCTTACATAAAACAGCGAAATGAATAAAAATTGTGAATGTCATATGTACGATAAGGCTCCCTATAATAATTTTAACTCCCTTGGGTATAAAACTAGAGAATTATAAGCTTATTGTATTGTTAAAAACCCTCATGTTAAATCTTGTAATATTTTCCTCATAACTAATCTTAAAATATTTCCCTTTTCTGCAATCCTACTAAACTTACAAGGACGGTTTGAGATTAGACTTCTTGTTCAAGTCCTAAAAATGCTTTCTATTAGGTAGAAATTCTGTTTTACCGATATCATTCGACCTCATATTTCGAAATTTTCAAATATTTTAATAGAAACCTACCTAATAAATAGGCAAAAATTATTGCCAATTACTAATTGCACACAATATAAAATTAATGAATTATCTTCATTTTGACCATACTGGTCAATATTTTTAATTTTTGTCTATCTTGCTCTAATAGCCTATACATAAGTATTACTCTCTTATCCCCGTCAGTACAGTACAGTACAGGCAGTATTTAGTGATCTTGTGATCTCATCAAATTATAATTATTATTATCTAATTATTTTAACAATTCTTTTTTAACGTTATATATGTATATATATATATATATATATATATATATATATATATTATATATATATATATATATAATATATATCTGTGTGTGTATTGATTTGTTGCCTATTTAAAGATTAAAGGTCATTAAGTTAATGACAGTGTTGAAAATATAAAGAATATATTAATAATTTAAATTGTAGTGTAAAACTAAATGATTACCTTCAAATCCTAAATTAATACTTTGACATCTAAATTAATGTATTGAAAGGTTGAATATACGTTTAAAACTAAATTATAAGTGTGTTATATAAATAAATAATGTTCATACTATAAATTAGTTGTCAATGATTAAATAAATTCGATTTATTATTTTGTCATAAACATAAATTTAATAAATTTGTTTAATATAACAACTATATTAGTTTATTTTACGTAAAAAATATATTTAATTAATATATCCTTTATTAAATGCAGTGATATAAACTAAAGGTTTTTATTTTGTATTAAACTATATAAAGAAAGAAACGAATAGTTCAGCAAATATTACTGTTTACGATCGATTCGATACTGCACAATTTCAGGTAAAATCAAGTACCTACACCATTAGATAGGAATAATGAATAATAAAAGGAATGAATTTTATAAGTTTAACATGATCTCTTTATGATATCAGTATTGTAAAAAGTTATTAGGAATTTAATAAATGACTGTTTATGTTAAACCATAGGTTTTAAATTAATTGTGACATTAATTCAATCTATTTTTTACATTTCCTCTCCTACTACTGTGAATATAAAGAAAAGTACTGTGTAACAGTACTTTTCTTAAAATGAAATCAAGTACTTGTACTTTGTTTAACCATAATCCGTTTTCATCATTCTGTCTAAGTTATAACACCCCTAGTCTTTGGATAAACATTTTATTCTATATACGAGCAAGACCAAAGTATTTACTTATTTGAGCTTAAGGTAACTATGATATTTAGAGGTCGAGCGAAGCAAGTCCGAAGTTGAAAGAAAAGGTAACAATGTACTCTGGCATTATTATTGATTTTTTAAAGGGTGAACTAATTTTGTATACTTTTGCCAATTAAGAAATTGAATTAAAAATAAATAGATGGTAAACTTTTAATTAAGTTTAAAAAAGAATTAAGGTCAAATCTTAGAGTTTATTGGAACATAATTTTTTTTTTATTTTAAAGTAGAAATTTAAGATAAACAAACTACAAGGATTTATGATCTAATGAAGTTGGTTATGTTTTTATTTTATTTTTTATTTATTCATATAAAATTAGAATTCATATTTTTTTAATTTTTGGCTCAAATTTATTTAAAAGCAAAGTCAAATATTTTAAAAAGTGCGACTCGACACTTTTTTTGCAAAATTATTAGCTCGTGAAAGTATTTGAGAAATACTTATGTTAAAATCGGTCAAATGTAGATCTAATAACTAAAATATTGTAATTTTATTACTACTCCTGATTCATACCCGTATGAATCAGGAGAACTTAAATCTATCTACATGCATCTAGACTTTCTGAAGTTTTTCAATAAGATCATTTTTAATTGTTTTAATTAGGTTTTATTTATATTATTGACTATGCGTAAAATGAGGGATATAATATTATTATTAAAAAAAATGTTTGGGTAATAAATTACATTTAATTATATTTTAAGCTTTGTACTGATATTTAAATAATTATAATCGATTTTAGCATGGGACGAATCTTTTTAAAAATCAATTAAAATATAAAATAAGGGAGTAAAGTTATTTTTTGGGTTCAGCTCCTTTTTGATCTTTTACCGATCCTCTTTTGTGATTTTAAAAAAAAGGCGGCAAAAAATGTAATGCAAAGTTTTATATACAGACAGACTTTAAAAAAAAATCGTTTCAACTTTGAAGTATTTCAGAAGCGGGATCCCTTTCAATAATCAATCACACATCTAACGCTTGAAATAAACCGACTGAGAACTTCTTTTTTATTCTTTTAGGAATTAATGAAACTGATTTTTTAGAGTAAAGAAACCGGTATTTTATATCATTCAAAGAATTAAAGTTTTTCAGTGAAGGAACTTTTTGAGCTCTTTGTACGATTCTGAATGCTACTAATTTAAATAAAAAAGTCTACTTTAAATAAAATTTAAATTTTTACGTTTTTTGATTGTGAAATAAGTTGTAGAATTTATATTCTGAATTGGTAAGTATAGTATTATCAATGAACCAATTCCTATTTTAACCAATGAGCCAAATTGTATTTTATATTTTTAAAAATGTAACTTGTAATTATAAACTTTTTAAAAATTTAAATTAATTTTATGTGACTTTTTTTAAATTTTTATGTTTTTAATGAGATCATAAATCATGCAATAAAAGTATTCGTCATTTCCTTAAAAAGATCAAAGGGAATCGAACATTAATATTTATTTTTATTGCTAAAAGTCATAACAATATTCTTGTTTATTGACGTCTGTTTTTATTGTTGTTTTAAGTACATATTTATTGTATTTATCATCTAATTAAGAAGTTTAGAACAAGTTTAAATGATAAATAATTTCACAAGGAGCTATTTTATTTATAATTTCTAATGCGAAATAATTATTATTATTTATAAATTGTTTTAATATTAAATATAATTTAAAGTAAGAATTTTTAACATGCTATCTTATGCTTACAAAATTCCTTTCACTATAATATATGTTGACAGTATTATTTTATTTTAAATGTTTTATAGTTATTGTTCTTAAATTTTATTTTAAGGCATTACAAAAAGTGATATTTATTACCTAATAATAAGTGGTTTAACGTACGTAAACTACACTTGCTTTTAATAAGTGTTAAATGATTTTAAGTGTGTACTTACCACTTGGCGCTGGGGACGGTGGGTATTTTTCTTGCTTAATTAATGCTTCAACTCCTAGAAAAAAAAATTAATATTATTATTCATGTCAATACTTCATAAAACAATAATTGCTTGAATTTTAATATTAGGTAATAAATAGTAGACTTGGGTTCAAAATATTTTATATTAACATTTTTAGATTTAAATAATTTCTTTGAACTGAAGTTATCAGTTTAGTACTTAAAATTTACTAAAAAGTCCATAACTCATATACGTAACTTCTAGATTTTTAGATATTTGAAACAATCTCTTAAGATTGTTTTTTTTCTTTAGAAATTTGATAAAAGTTAGCGAATACAAAAGTAGATGTTATTTTAAAGTATGATTTAGTAAAATGTAAACCAACCAATCGTGTTAATGGTGGGGGTAATAGTAAATTTGTAAAATCGATTAATTAAACTATGTAAATTAAGTTCATTTGTACCGTGCATTTAAATAAATTTAAACAAAATACTTTTAATAGTACTTTTCAATATACTTATGAGTAATTTCATACTTATAAGTATATGAAATTAACAATTATGAACCATTTATATTCCAATAATACAACTGTATTAATTAGATGGGATTGGCCATTACTGAATACCAATATATTTTTTATTTACATTGAGCAATTTGATTTCTTATTAAATACACTGAGTGTACGAGAGAAAAAAGAGAACAGTCCATCTGGTTTGTAAAATGCAGTAAATCGCACCTGCATGATGCAGTTTTTTACGAATAAATAACGGCTATTTAACTGGTTTCAAGGAATTGAGTGACTTCAAGGAATGCTTAATATAAAAGATTTTTATGTGGAATAAATTCTTGTATATTTCATGATTTTATGTATTTTTTAATTAATATGTTACTATTTCAAATTATTTATTTATTCTTTTGAAGTAGGTTTTATATGAAGTTGATATAAATAACAATTTTGCAATAAAGAAAGATTTAGATTGGTAAATTTAATGCACATGTTTAATTTAGTGACATTTATTTGTGTTATTTATACATTTATTTGAGTTTTATAGTTTTAAAGTTTTTTTTTCTAAAAAAAACTATAAAAATAAAAGAACTGGCTAAGGGTCACAGGTTATTTATAAGCTAAAGAGAGTCTTTTTAGGGAAAGTGAGAACATGAAACACTCCATTTTCTCCCCATTTCCCTTCTTTTCCATATGGGGTCACTTCTTTTCCCTATATATTCAGATTATCTTAATACTAGTTGCTCTTTAATATATTGATAAAAATTTCGCCCTACACCAGTAGGTTTTTTTTATTAGAAAAAAGGTCCAGTTGTTGGAAAAAGGGACTTTCCGGGGTAAAAAAGAACCCCAGGGGCCTACTTGTTACCAAGATGGCTACCATATCTCAACATGTCACAGGAGAGCTTTTCCTTATCACCATTTCTTTTTCCTCTTCTAAGGAATAAAATCTAAATTCAAGTCTCTAATACGAACTCTTATCTGAACTACCTTACATTAACCCTTAGAGATGCTTTTTAAGCCCTTTCTAATATATTGTCCGAACCTTAGCGGCTCTTTCCCTACATTAAATAGATTAACTTAGTGCTATTTTTTTACTTTTCTTTTTTCTCTTAACATTTTAATCCTAATATACTATTATTCCTAATGTGGTTTAATATCTTTTAATCTATTATCCTTGAATTTTAATCATTTGCATCTTAAACATATAAAAATTGGGTATCTAAAAGCTGCTAGCATCTGATATTGATTTAGTTAAGACTTCATAAAATTCTATTATCAGACACATCCTTGTCCTTATAATAGAAAGTGTCCAAAATATCATCAGAATATGTTTAGAACCTTTTTACCAATTTTATTATTTTTGATTTTACTTATTTCTTTCAACAATATAAAACTTTTGCCATTAGTATCGTTTTTTTATTTTTTTTTCAAAACGCAATAAAGTAATAAGTAATTACTAAAAAGTGGGGGGTTTTATATTTTAAAATATTTTATGTGATGTTTTTTGTCGGCATTACATGAAAATAATATAAGGTAATTAAGGCGAGAGTCTTTTTAAAAAGATATTCATTTTGCGAAGAGGCTTCTTATTTTTTTTCTGAAAAAGATTTTAATTGCGTAGAAGCAACACTGGAGGCGCCACTTCATCGACTCTGATATTTTTTACGTTCAACATTTTGGTTTCTTTCTAAAAGGTTTTTATGGAGTTCTTTTTAATATTTTTATGGTTTATATCAAGAGTTTAAATCATGTAATAGAACATTTTTAACCTGTATTTTACAATCTTTTAAATATAAAATTGTGTGGAGATAAATCTAAATATTCCTATATTTATATGATTTTAAAGTGTAATTGTTACTCCGGTGATAAATATAAGTTATTGATGCAAAGCATCACTTATGTTTATGAACATTAATCAATAATTACACATAATAATTGCTTCTTTGATGTTTAGTACTTGACACAGAAATATCTTGTTAATAACATGTTTAACATCATGTTAATTTAATAATAACCCACTTGAAAGCCGGACCTTTATTAAATATTGAAATTTATATTAATGTTATTGATAAGTGATAAGAACATACGTACTTTACTGATAAAGCGTGTGAAGTCGGCTTTATTTCTTTTTAAAACCCGTCTGTTTAAACTGTTTATCAGTTTGTCAATATCATTTGATTAAAATTGGTCAATATTAATAACTTAAATTTATTTATAACGAAATAAATGTGCTATTTTAAATTATTAGATTATAAATTGACGTCATTAATATAGATGAAAGATGAAATTAGTTGTTTTGATCATTAATGATAGTTGCTTCCATGTTCCATTATTAGGGTTGGTGGAATTATATAAAATTCTTATGAAGTTCATGTAAAATATTTTGGGTCCCACTACTCTAGTCTATGCAAATATCTTCAATAATGATGCTCTTAAATTTATTTAAGTCTTCAATAATCACAATAATAATAAGGCTAAGAAAATAATTATTTAAAAGCTTTCGTCTTCTATTTAAGCATGTTAAACATAGTTCATGATAATTAAATGATTGCAAATTCTTTAATTTTGTAAATTATATGCGTAATATTTAAAAAATTGAGAAGTCCTTTTTGGTGAATTCATAGTTTGTGAAACAGTCTTTTGTAACTTAAATAGTTGTGATAATTTTTTATTATTGTATGCTTTTGAGTTCATTAAAATATTAATAATATTTGGTTAAAATTAAGAAACATATATTGTAATATAAACGAAAAGTTAACAGTATTCTGATTCTAGAAAGTAAAGAAAACTTAAAAAGAAGTTTTTAAATGCAAAGGTAACGTGAATAATGCACTTAGGGTCAGTCCCTTTTCTCTAACCCTCAATTCTAAAACGCAATCAAATTTTCATGTCTACTCCCCCCCCCCTTAGTAATGTAAATGCTAAAAGCATGCAAACAGAACATGTCCCTACTGATGAAATAAACATCGTCAATGTATTTGCATGGGTCTACTTATAGAGTGGTCAAGGAAAAGGTCTTACTAAATATTCATGCCTTCATTCCGAACGGTGTCCCCCAGGGTTCAAACTTTGAAACTGTCTTAGTCTTTATTTAGTTTAATGTTTAGTTATCTGTATTAGAAGTATTACATTTATAAATCACTAGGTTTTTTTAAATAATGCTACAGTGGAAATTGGAATACCACTTTTATTTTAACTTATGGATAAAACATAGTAAGTTGTATTATAATAAGCTGAAAAATAAATATTTTACTGTCGTTAATCAGTGCACTCCAATTTTACGTTTAAGCTATTTTTAATAAATCTTTTAGTGTTAAATCTGCACTTGATTGATCATTTAAAATTAATTTTCACGTTTTAACTTCTTGTTTTCTGTTATTAATTGAAACAAAAAGTTAATCAAAGTATTTTTTTATTAATTTACAAACTTTTTTTTAAATTCCCTTTGGAAAAAAAAATCATTTCTAGATTTTTATTTTATACCCAATTAATTTAATTTAATTATATTACTAAAATAATACGCTAGCTAGGATTTAATTAAAATATAAAATTATTTATTGTTACTTGTGCTCAGGCTGCTGTGAATAATTAAACACTTAAAGGAATCATAATTCTAATTAATTGTCACTTTTTATCCAAGCCAGTTTTATTTCTTTATTTTTTACTAAATAAAAAATTGAAATAAGTTATTATAAAAGAAAATTTATAATAATAAAAGTTAACTGTATTCACTGTTAACTTAATCAATCTCTGAATATTTATAATATTTAGGTTTAATTGTCATTAATATTTAAACTGTTGCAGTTATAAAACCATTAATTTAAAATAAATTAATAACTTGGTACCCTGTGATCGCGATAGGTGCAGCTAAACTTTTCTCATAATTTAACTTTTTTTACTTTTCCTTAGTTTTAAAAATAATGATCCGAAACCGGGATTGTTACTGAATTATCCATTTCAGGTACCTGCAAGACTTCCTGAGTGGTTTTATACATTTTAATTAATATGCAAGCTACGGATAAGCATAGCATAGTTGCATAATTTACAGCTCGTTTATATCTTATAACTAGCAATAAAACTATTTACAGAGCTATAAGATATTATTTTTACAAACATTTGAATAATTCCACATTCTGTTTCCTTTTGAATGGTATTATTCTTTCATTCATTATATTTAATTACAGTGGTGCTTGACTTAATTATTTTTTATTATTTAATTTTAACAGGAAACTAAAAGTTTTAGAATGATTATGAAAGGAGTCCATCGTAATAGAACGAAAGAATAAAAAGTCTCTCCAAAATTAGAAATACATATACATTATGAGACAGTTTATTTATCATTCCGTTTCTGTAATTTATCTGTTTTCATAAGTGTAATTTTATGTATAGGTATTGTTTCAAAATTGTTTGTCTTCTTTGTTTAATAGGCACTGATGATGAACTCTTGTTGGGTCGAAAGCACTATGCTTTACTTTAATGAAATTTTTAACTGTGGAGAGACTTATTATTCTTTCATTCTATTAGGAAACTAGAAGTTGATATTTTTATTATTTTATTTAACTATGCTCTAGTGAATTATTTTCAGCAAGATACACCTGCAAGACTATAGACTTAAAATTGATAAAATTCAATCATGAGTCATAAAATTAAAGATAGTAATATCTAAATGTTCTAATTTATATTATCACTATCAAATTATTCATCTCAACGCGTATAGTATTATTATATTGAAGATGTTCTTTAACAAGTATTTAATTTGTTTAAACATCTTAAAATGTCTTGTAAGTGACACCTTGACATGTCTGTCAATAAATAATTTACAAGTGTAAATAACTTATTTACATCTTTATAAACTATACGATATTAAAATATCATAAAAAACATTTCAGACTGACAATTATTATTTGTCAAGTATTGTCCTGTCAATATCTGAACAAATATGATCTTAATTATCATGTTTAATGTTAATAATTAGTTATCAGACAGTAATTAAATATTCCTATATCGATTTTTTTGGAGTGAATAATAACTATAAGTTTAATTAATGATATTAGTGTAATTGATTGTAATAATGTTTAGTGAGTTTTCAAAAAGGAACTTGCTGTAATTACGTACGTTTACTTTATGGATATTGCACAATAGTCAGCACGTAGGTTCATGGTAAAATGCAATAGGATTTATGCTTAAATTGGCAAATTTAAATTGCATAATTGAATATTTACATTCTATAAAAAGTCACGTAAATTGGCTAATAATTTTTACGTGTAAAGCTGTATTTCGTATTTGGCACTCTTACATACAAATTCAATTTACTTTTATAATCTCTTATTGACCCTTTTCTAAGCATATAAAAGCATACGAATGATGATCCTATGCTATATATTAGAAAGAAAACTCCCAAAACAACACCACAGGATCGGAAAAATTCTAGGATTGGGAACGAAAGGACATAAGGGAAATCTGGGTATTAGGGTTTGCCCCAGGGACTTTGTCACTGTCCTGTACTCTTTATAGCTTTTTTTACTGATATTAAGTCGAAAACCAAAATTATTTATGTCACCAGGTAAATTTATTAAGGATTTGTTTATTTTGAAAAAAATTGTCTACTTTTCTTATAGAAGAAATTTGAAAACACTGTCGTGGCCTATTTTTTACGTAATTGACACAAAATATGACACTGACCTATCCTATACATCTTTGTAAGTTATCATTCTCTTCAAGTTATGTTTCCTATTTACCTCATTTTGAACCTAGTAAAATCCATAATATTAAATAAATTTACAACACGCTGAACTCCAAAGAAATATATCGTAATATTTATTGCAAATAATATTTGAATAGTTTTGATGTTTTGTATTCAAGTTTTATTAAGTACTTAACTTAGTATATTACTAAGCATAATAAGTTACTAACTCAATACTTTATGACGTATTAAGTCAATAAGCCTTAAATTTTGATGTAACATTAGTTTGTGTATGTATTAACATTATATAGCATGTGATAAAAATAAAACTAATGATATAATTAATATTATATTATTTCCTTCTTTCACTAATGTATTTCTCCCTAAAATTGAAATTAGTTAAACTAAAATTCATTCATTGGTCACTAAAATTGGTTACTTCCGAATATTACAGATTTTATGGTAAATAATTGGGTATAGTAAAAAATTAAATTTATTTCTAAGCAAGTTACTTATTATTTGTTTACTCTCTTTTTTATGGCTGGCCCAAACGCACACTTTTAAAATTAATCGACAATAATGATAATCATACCTATTTTAACCCTTCAGGCATGTTAGTTTATTTATTAACCCCTTATTTAAGGGTGGGCTCGTGCTATATTTTCAGTAATCAGATCGTAAAAGGGGCGGATTTGCTAACTTTGGTTGTCTGAAGAAAGAAGGGTGTCAAAAGAAGTAAGAATTAAAATAACTATAAAATATCAAAGGTACAACAACGGTTTAATAATAGCTCTTTAAAATCTAAGTATGTTGACTCCCTTTTGCTTTAACACTATTTAGGGATACTTTGACTGAAGGACTGATATACTTAAAAAGTTTTAAAGACATGTACTTTATTTAGCACTTACCAATAATATAACCCCCATATTATCACTGATTAGGGTTATGTATAAACTTAATAAAACTAAAGAGACCTAAGTAAGAGCTCTTTAATTATTACGAAACAACCCTGGTAACATTTCGGTTTGAATTTAAGCTTTTCTTTAAAAAATTTGATTTTTATCAGGTTTCGGTTTTATTAAAAACTGTATTAGTCCACTATATTTATAATTATATTTATTTATTTAAAATATTTTTAGCTAAAAGTTATAATTTCCAAAGAAAGTTGAGAAAAGAGATATGACTGATGACCTCTGTATTTTTATATTACTTTTTTTTAATTGGCTATTGAATTTTAGAATTTTAACTCCTATATTTTAATCTGTTCAATAACCTTAACAAAAAATTATTACATTTTAAAAAGTAACCTTTTTAAACATAACCTACCTATTTAAATTTTCTCATCATAATTGATATCTCACGATATAATAACTATAAAAATCATGCAAAAATACTTTTGGCACGATTTATTATTAAGAAGAAAAAAACGAAGATTTTCGAGTGTGTTAGTGCATGCAATGTAAAGTGCATTATAACCTAACAAGTATAACCTTTATTAAGGTCTACAACCTGATCTCTATTAGTATACCTAGCAAGCCTTATTAAAAGATTAATAAAGATATTGTAGTTTGATATATTTTAGTTTAAAATATAGCCTTCCCCTCTATAAATTTGTTGCGAAATTGAAGATGAATTTTTGTTCGGCTCTTTTAGGTATTTATAATACTAGTAACAGTATTAGCATAGTACTTGATAGTACTAGTATTATCAGTGTGTAAAACTAGTTGCGTTATAGGTTGCCTTTTTTCTTTGGAAATCAAGTTTTTAATTTTTTCGTTTGCTTTTCTCTTTTGATAAAAACGCTTTCAAATTTCTCTTATTGTTTTTTCCGTTATAATTATCTAATAACTAGTAAAAATATGTATTACCCCTACCAGGTTAGGTAAAAACAATCTGAATAGTTGCTTCTTTAAAAATTATGGAATGATTCATCTACCATCTGATACTAATTCAAAGTTTAGATTGTTTGAAAATCAAATTCTTATAATAAGTTATCATTATCTAGTAAATACAACTATTTTTTTTATCTTCTTAAAACCGCCCTTTTTGTCGAAACCTAGTAGCTTCAGAATTTCATAAAATATATAAGTCATAAATATTACAAGAGTGTATGCTCTTATGATTATGTATTACACTCAATCTGCATGACTATATGGCTTATACACATCATCAATCATACTTAACTATTCGCATTTATGATTTGTATGGACATAAGACATAATCATAGAAAACATGACACCTCTATGCGTGAGCTCAATACCTATAACTTATTAAATAAATAACAAGTATCAGCGTAGGGCTAAAGTCATTAAGTACAATGTTATTATATTTGACATTTTTAAAGGTCAGTAATTATGATTGACAAATGTAAAAGTCAAATGTTATTAGACGATAATTAAATTTAAAAAATTAATTTATAGTGCTATCGAATTTTTAATTTTAATTTTTCTGATATATCGTTGGTTTTAAGTGTTCACCAAAAAGTTTATTAGTTATTTTTAACAACTGATTAATTTGCAAACTGCTTCCTGTATAATATTTCTAAACCATTTCCCAAAGAAAAACAATTTGTTTTATCATTTCATTTTCATTTATTACCATACTTATTTCTTGCTAATCCCTTATTTTTCTTCGTAAGATGTATTTCTATGTAACATTATTATTCTTTATTTTCTTTCATAAAAAAATAACATATTCTAATTACTTGTTCTAATGTGATTACAAGTCATTAATAGCAAAAAGGATAATTAATAAACAAATTAACAAGTTATCGCTGGTTAATGTCGTAATTAAAAATCCTTTGTTTAATGAGATTCATAATGAAATAATTTTAATAGCACGTAATAAACTATGATGTTGGCAGGTTTTCTCATTAATTTATGTCTTATTGTTATAGCAATAATATTACTCATTAGCCTATAACTATCGGTTATAAGTAGTGTTCAACCTTTTATTTGAAACCTTAAAATTTCAGTCTGCATTCAAAAGAATAGGTCATAGTGTTATCTCTTCAGTTTTAAGAACGTTGAAACCTTATTCGATGAATGTGCTTTATAGAAATCGTTTAAAATGAAGAAAGCTTAGAACCAGATATGTTTACATTTCATTGCATTTATGCCAGAAATCTTTAAGTAAGAGATTAATCATTGTCTACAATAAATGTATTTGACATAGTGCTCATGCTGGTTTAAGTGACTTGGCAGTCTTGATAGGAGGAATCACCCAGTGGTGATACTCCTTGGCGTGGTTAGATAAATGTTGAAATTTTGCTTATACTATAAAAATTTGGGTTGAACTAAATTAGTGGAATAGAAATTAGTTTTAATAAATAATATTTATTTGCATAGTAAGTTATTTTACATACATATTCAATGTTGTAACAACAACCAAAATCAGCCTGAGCTGTTGGATTTTATTAGAGTTCATACATTAACATAGAATAATAAAAGGGGTATATCACAAATAGATGGATGTCTAAATAGAATTTGGGGCTAGAAGTGTAGAGGAATATTTTTATCATCTAAAGGGATAGTTAATGTCTGATGGATTATAAGAACAAGTATTCTTTCGAATATCACCTAAAATGTAACCACTTTATTCTTATATAAAATAAAACTGTACACTTTAATATTTAGGAAAAAATTACCATATCAGTATAATAATTATTTCTTTGTTAAATTAGTTTGCACGAATTAAATGGTATGACGTCAATAGATGATTAGCATATAATATTTTATAACAGTTTGGTTTTCCAATTTAACACGCTATTTATTGTATTGTTTTGAACTTTTTGAATTGTTCATAATACTTTATTAATTAATTTATTATTATTATTAGTTTTTAATTTGCAGAGATCATTAATAAAACATATTCTTTTTGCGTTTTCATGCAGTCTTATCGTCTCGTTTCCCTTTATAACAAATGTTGAAATTATTTTTTTAATTTGATGCCACCTTCAAAATTTGAGGAATTTTTTTTTTCATTCTCAATGATTATTGACCAGTTTAAATGATATTACACTTCATATTCCACAGTCTTTTTATTCTATTAATAAATAATAATAATACAAAAATCTATGTTGCATTTGTAATCAATAACTAATAACTGATATCTACACTTCTTTAGTACTTAGTACAACAAATAACCCTATAATTCTTCTAGGTTCAATTTCAATTTACTTTCTATATATTTAAGTGTCATGCACACTCAATTCTTTAATAAGTTTTATTGCACTGCCCTTTCCCTTTTTAATATTTTTCTTCAACCCTCTCACACAACTAAAATAAAAAGTAGGCCTATTAATTTTTCACAGTAGAACATTTTCGGATTCCCTTCTCTCTTTGTAAAAGTTCATTTATTTTCAAATCATTTCCACTTGCACTATTCTCTTAATGGCTTTCTTATTTTCTTTCTTTACTTCTTACTTTTCTATATTTTTATTTTTAGGAGTTAATTGTTCTTTCAAACGCACTCTTCAAAATTAAAAAAAAAATATTAATTGCCTTTTTCTCTATTACCCTCCCTCCTGATTTTTAACTTAAGAAATATTACTGACTATTTAACAGTCATTAATGAAATGTATAATAAGTTATAATTACTGCAAATTGAAGTAGCAATTAAGGAATCAGTTACAGTTGAATTCGTTCTTGGATATTCATATCCAACTGCAAATATCAATAATATGAATTATTATTAGGAAATACATGGTCTTAGGCCCATGAAAGTATATGTATGTATTTTCTTAATTTATATGTTCTTACTTCTAAACAATTAAAAGAATTAAAAAATCTATTATAACTTAATAAGTATGTAGTTTTATTATTTTACTTTAAGTTTTAAATCCAAATCGCTCCCTACCATGCCTTGATAATAAATAAACTTAAAAAATAAATAAAAGAGTAGAACATATTATTATTTATAATTATCATTTTTTTTTTAAATGCATGCAATATTTTATGTATTTAAAATTTTATTTAAGTATCTTTCTTTAAGAGTACAAATAATTGTTAAGATTAAAAAACAAAAACAGTTTGTGCATTTTTTAAATAGAAAAAGTTTAATTAAAAAAAAAGTATATAAATATCCGCAATAATAAATTTATTCTAAATTTTTTTACATTATTTTTTCATAGTTCGTTCTTTGTAACACTGGAAAGTTTATAGAACTCCATCTCAGGCTTGATCAAGGGGACTTTAGTTCTATAAAAAGTTTTGAATGATTTATTCAATTAATATATTTTGCCTATCATTGTAGGCATCTACAAGCTACAATAATAAACTATAAAAATAAATAAATAACTAAACAAACACAATACATGAATGAAAAGACTAAAAAAATCACAGCTTAAAAATAAAAATGATACCATTTTTATTTTTAAGCTGTGATTTTTCTAGTCTTTCCATTAATGTATTGTGTTTGTTTATTTATTTTAATAGTTTATTAATGTAGCTTGTAGATATAGATTCTGAAGATGCCTACAATGATAGGGGAAATATATTAATTGAATAAATCATTTAAAACTTTTTATAGAACTAAAGTCCCCTTGATCAGGCCTGTGATTATTTTTTCAATTAATATTTTCTAGTTTAAAGCAAATTCATTGCGAGCTTTAGAAAGGTTGTAATAAACTATACTTTTACTTTACTGAATATAAAGAAAGGTAAAACATTGTAAGGGTGGACATGTAAATAATAGCATGAGCCCAAGGTTTTGACCCCTGCTGAACATCATTGCCTTCATAATATTAGGGTTAATATATTCTTTTCCCACCCCCTTATCCTACCATCTTTGATCCCTTAAAAAGAGGGAAAACTACAAGCCTTATACATTTTGCTGTATATTAGCAAGTTATAAAAAAATAAGGGACCTTAAACATCTTAAAGCAACACCTGCTATCCCCCTTCTTTCGGAAAAACATGAAATCTTTATTGTCTTTTCCCTGGAAAATTACAACTACATATTCAATAACATTATTTACTATTGACAACATTATAAAATGTGTATGTATAAAAGTTTGGGGCCAAAAAGTAACACGTGTTTTATAACCCCCCTTTTTTGTTTTGCTGGACTTTTGTATATAGTAAAAAACAATGTCGTAAAAATCTGTCGCAAGATTTTTTCTTTTTTATTTTCATCCATTTATGCTTTAATTTGATATTTTTTTCGAAAATCACTTAAGTTCTGTAATGGCTAAATAATTGAACTTGCTGTTTTTATATCAGCCCTCTAGCTTTATCTATTATTATCTGTGATAGGTGCAAAATCTACCAAAAATACTACCTTTATAGTCAATTATAAATAATAAAAATATATTTAATCATTTCCGGGGATTTATTAAAGCTGCTATTATGGTATAACAAAATTATTTTGGGTCAAAGGACTTACATACTACATTATTACTGATTTTGCCAATTAGAATGTGCAATATTTATGCAATTAGAGCCTACAATATTAGTATCATATAGATACAAATCTAAATAATATAACGAAGTTAAATATTCTTTATTACTTTATATTACATTTAATATGATTTTTCGGCTATGGCTAATATTTATTTATCAAACTAGACTTCTTGTATAAACACACTTATTAGAGTTGAGAATATATAAGTATATATGTGAGTGTGTATGTTTGTATACGTATACATTGCGTATGTTCAAATATACAATAAAATATACAATATAACATTGATTTACATCCTCTACTTGAAACCCTTTATTAAAAGTATAACAATCGCTGAATTGTCTTAAAATAAATAATATTAACCTGAGTAATTATATTTTTTTATTTAAACACAACAATTTCGAATAATTATAACTCAAAAGGTTTTTTTACTCAAAACGTATAAAGATTTTCTTTAAATGTAATTTTATTTTTAAAAACAATCATAAAATACAATTGCTTCTTCTCTCATAATTTCAAGAAATACTCATTAAACGGCAATTAAATAAAATGCAAAAAATACAATTTTTATGTATATGTATAACTGAACGTATTTACGCACACATACTATTATAATTATAATAATTAGTTTTTTTGTAAAATGTTAAAAATTACCAAATCCTAAAAACATTAAAATTTATATTTAAAAGGAATAAAACTTTGCTGCAGTCCACCTGCAATAACATTTTTTGTAACGATAAAATTTACGATACTTCTTTAATCACTATTTATTGTAGTAATTATGCATAATTATAACTTAATTTACTATGTTAAGTATTATTTTTGATTATTATACATTGAGCATTAATTTATAAATTTTAATGGCTTTTTTAGTGAAAGTTTTTTTCTTGTTTTAAATTTGTCAACCAGAATACTTTCAAGAGAAGTTTTTTTTTTTTAATATGTTTATTTTTTTTTATTTCATTTAATAATATGTAAATTTGACCTGACCCTTTTTAATATTTTTCTTTTGATTTATTTTTATGTTTCTTTAATTATTTCTTTTTACTTTATGTTTCTTCTCTATATTTTTGTTCAATTCTTTTATTAATACGATTGAAAGTAGATAATGCATTAAGTACTTATACTGACAAATAGCGGGTTCATTTAACCATAAGCTACACTGAGCATTCAACAGGTTGTTAACTTTAATGATAATACTGGAGAAAAATGTATAAATTTGCTTGATATCAAACTTTCGTGTCTTTTTGTGACGCTACCGTTGGCACACGGTAACAGTACCTTGTAAATAAATTAAGGTTATACCAAACTAGAGTAAAAATTATCTAGAGTTTTATGAGTGTTCATATAAAAAACTATGAATGACTACTGCATTTTTGTTTCACTAGTTTTTAATAAAATAAACCTTTCTGATTTGTTTAGACAGTACTCTTATTTAAATTTTTCAATATTATGACTACATTGAATATAGAATAAAGATTTAACACGAATCAAGTGTTAAATTTTCTTTGGTGGTCCTTGTATTATTTAGGAAATTATTTCAAAAACGAAAATTCGGGTCTGTTGGGACCCCGGAGCCTTTCCTCGGTAATTCACAGGGAAGTATAAATTCCCTTCACTCGATCTTAGAAGATAGATGTCGCCTAATTTATTATGCATTGAACTCGCATTAAATTAAATTAACGGATTTAATTTACAAGCAATCACCCATCTAAGTACTGACTACGCTTGATGGCGCTTAATACAAATGATCCTACAAAAAATATGGTTATACTACCTTCATTGAAATAAAACGTTGTTTACTTGTTGATTATATTAAGGAATGGATAATGTTTGTAATAAGATTCATTTAAGCGAAGTTTTCGCCTTATTCAGGACCATATGCTGGACGATCCCATATTTTTTACGTACGTTTCCTTAATTTAAAATAGTTTTGCTGACGCTGCTATTGACGGTTCATAACCTCATAAACAAATTATTACGCTCAACTACGTTGATTTTTGTTTCATGTTTTTACTCTCAGGAATAAACACACTGCGTGCTCTGATAACAACAGACGCACTCCCAAAGAATTTTTATCACATATACAGACAGTAACTTGGGAAGTGTTATAAATACCTGAACAGCAAAATTTAACATAATCTTATAGTTTTTAGTTAATTTCCCTAAGCAAAATTAAATTAAGAAGTCAGTTAATTATTTTACATTGTTCCTATTCGTTAAAAATTAAATTAAAATATTAATAGCTTAAAAACAAAATAAAGGGCTATTAAAATATTAATTCGTCAAAATAAATAATATCATTAAAGTTTAATCACTTGAACATTAATAATTTAGCGAAAAATACTAACGATACAGCATTTTACAATTACAATTTTTTCTCAAAAAATTAAAGCCACTTAAGCTTCCTTATTTTTTATCTAAATTACAATTAATTACAATTTTTCTGATTCTTATCTTATTTGAGAGGTAAACTTAAAGTTTTTTTAATGATTATAATTAAAACAATTAATTTTATTACTATATTGTTTAATTATTTTGTGTCAATGATAAATAATAAAGGATGCGTCCTCAAAATTATTTTAATGAAATGTATCTGACAATTTGTTATTGGTTGCTGGTATTCCAAATATATTGTGTATGTGCATTGTATTATTTTTATGTACGTCTAACATTTCGAAATTTTGCATATGGTTTATCTTTCAGGAAGTTCAGAGCATTCCTTGTTTGTTTTATATATTTTGTCCAGTTTATATTGATCTATTTATTTTAAATATCACTAGTTATGATTATTTATTAATTATTTTTTTCTTTTGTCTGCATACTTATTTGTAAAGTTATGCAATTGAGTATTTTTATTAATACATTTACCTCTCTAAGATTTTGGTCAAAAAATGCTCAAATGATTATAAAATAGATATTGAACAAAAAAAATGAGGTTTCTTTTTTTTTATTTGACAGTTTAAAAGAAAAACTATGTCAAGACAAAATAGCCATTTTCTTTAAGAAAAACTTGTTGTATAATCGTTTGTTCTTTTGTTCAATCTACTGTGAAATACCTTTTTAAGGCCCTTCAAAAGCCTGATGATATATTATTAAAGGGAAATACTTTTTTGGCGGAGTAAAAGCCCGCCTTTTTTCTTAAGGCGGAAATGAAGGGAAAAGACAAGTAAAAGGAGAGGACATCGAGTGTTACCTTGTGATAAGCCCCGGATGTATAAAGGGCAGTTTTTGCCTCCTCGTAACTTGGGATAAAAAGCTTTTCGTACCCTATCACGTGGTTATCACGTGGAAGTAATATGCGTAAAAACATCATTCTTTTATCCTCACAGAGCATATGATATTAACTTATTGAACAGATTTTATAAACGGTTGTGTATAGTTTCAACTCTATATACTTTTCGATTTTTTTATTATTTTTGATTAGGTTGGTACCCTTTAATCAATAATAAACTTATAAATTGGATATAAATAGAGAATCTTTGGTTAATGTATAAACACGTTTTTTGTTGTTATTTCTACAAAATGTTGCTCTTATTTCGGTTGGAAACTTCTTTTAATACCTTAGAGTGACAATTTGAAAATATCGAACGTCTAAAGATATTTATGCAAGTATAGTAATCTCATCGTGCTTGTTATAATCTAAATTGTACTTTAAATTTATTTAAATACATTTAGTCTATTTAAAAATTGATCAAATACCGAGTGAAATTGTGAAAATCGTACAAACATTTAATGTTCAAGATCATAACAATCTCAATGAGATTTCAGTTGTTGTAACAAAGCCCTGGTATATCGATAACGTAGTTCACACGTGGATTATTAAATGTTCCTCTCTTAATTTTTATTTAAGTTCCGTGAAATTAAAAATCAAAATATTTTTAGACTGTAACGTCCCTAAGATTTTTATTCACTTTTGAGTGCCACTTAAAGAAAAGAAAAAACTTACAAACTTAATTTGAATGAAAGCTTTTTTCCTTCTAAAGGCTCTTTTTCCTAAAGTAGGGTTCTTTATCTAGTAGTAAACCCAATTTTAGTTTGTCCCACCTTCTATCTCCAATAAGACCCCCTCCATGTTCTTTAGGAGTGAATTGTACTCTAGACCCAGACTCTATTGAGGACAATAAGTCTTGTTAAAAAACCTTCTTGGACTAGTTAGCATTCCAGACTCTTTTCTAACCTTATTCCACTAGTCCAGCTTTTTGGATAATAGTGACATTTTTCCTCAACTTCAATACCATTTTTCCTAATTCGTACAAACTAAATTAAATTACAGTTTTTATTGAACTTACGATTGTTCTTTAATTTATAGTAATATTTTCCCCTTATTAATCGATTTATATTTAACTTGCATTAAGTAAAAAACTAGAGTATAGTTATAAAAGCATGGTAATTTTACTGTTCTTTCAATCTGAATAAATTGTAACTTTTATTAATAAAATATACTCTTTTATGTAATAATTTTAAAATACTATCGAAACCCTTCAAATTTATCTCCAAATCAAATAAATTATGGCATGAAACATAAGAAATTATTTTTTTTAATATAACCAAAGGTACAAGGATTGTATATTGACATACCTGAATGATTTAAATGTAATCTATTTGGGGTAGTTCTTGTTTCTTCCACTTGGCGCCGCCACGGAAGACCTCCTCCTTCTCTGCCTAACCATCCAACACCTGATACTGTAACAATTTTATAAAACAAATAATTAATTTAAATCAATATACAGATTCTTAAGAGACTCAACGCATGTTCTTGTTTAGTATTTTACGTTGCTTTACAAAACACATTCAACAGACATACGACATACAGACACAATGAAACATACTTTCAACAGACATACGACATACAGACACAATGAAACATACTTTCAACAGACATACTTGACATACAGACACATTTAAACATACCTTCAATTGACAGAGCTATGACGTAAGTCTGTATGGATTCGAAAATCAAATGAACTGTCTAAATAGTTCTTCATTCAACGTTTTATATCACATACAATAAAACTAAAAACTTGTTGAAAGCCGAAACTTAAAGTTAGTAAAATTACGATATCATAATCTTTTTTTTTGTAAAAAAAATATATTGTTAAAAAACATATGTTGTTTAACATGATACTTATACTTTCATTTTCTTGTCAGTAGAACGTTTAACACATAAGTAAAATCTGCCAGTTTAAAAATCCGAAGACTGACACTAAATTATCTAGTTTGCTTGAAGACTAAACTATCAAAAAAGTTTTAAATCATAAAAAAGAATACAAAAAGATTTTTTTTTTTACTTTTAGTTCTATCCTCAGGGTAGCATTCAAAATTTTCTTGGTTACAAACGTGCCAACTTGGAAAAAAATCAAACAAAGACTTCATCTATAGAGATGAAATTGTAACCGTAGGAAATAATAGTACTATTTTATATTATTGATGGCACGAGGTTGGCTATACTGAATAAACTTTGAGGTATCCTTTTTTTATTCTTTTATTTATTCTTCTTTTTTAAAAGAAGAACTACAATAGTAACATCATCCTGCTGTGATTTTTAAGGATAAGGATTTAGTTTTTTTATAAATGTAAAAAAGGAGAGTGTCCTGAATTAACAAAAATTGGATGGATTTATTTCTTTACAATACTAGTTACCATTTTCTCTTTTAAATACAAAATAAACTAAATAGTTAGGTATATTTTAAAATATTAAACTTTTCCGCGTCGAGGAGCCTTATGAATTTTATTTAATTTTATCAGTAATGCAGAAATCTATAAGAATATATTTCTAAATAACAATTATTCATTAAGTATAAATTATTTTTCTAATAAAGTAATTTTTCTAAATTTTCTTGTTATTTGAATCGAGTACATTTTTATAATTGGTCCCAGAGTACCAAAAATAATTGTATGTTTTTTTAATTACTTAATGTAAAGATTCATTTTTGACGTCACAGGATGACTACAAATAAGCTTTTCCTGTATATTTCAAAATAATTTCAAATCTGTCTTACAAACTAGGTTAAAATTAAACCTAATATTTGTACTCCTGATAATGCGGATGTACAAAATTATAAGTTACTAAATTTTTACTCCTTTAATTATATTACTTTACAAATAAGATTCGCTATCAAAATTATCTTAATTTTTACGTCACAATTTCTTAATTAAAGATAATGAAAGATAATCTTAATTAATTTATTTAAATGATTACCAACTATATTATGATAACTATAATTAAACTGTAAATAATTTTATAAATTAACATATTAATATTAATTATAATTATCTTGGAACATCATTAATTAGTTAATTACCTTTAATAAAATCGCTATTAAAGATTAAGGAAAGTTAATTTAAATTTATAATGATTTTATAATTACTTAATTAGATGTAATACATCTTGAGATAGTGATCTATGATTTTTTTTAAAAAAATATATATTTGTATAGAATAATTAAGATTTTATCGTAAATTTGTAGTCATTTTCTTGATAAAAATTATGTTACATTAATGGTCAAGTTTATTATGATTAAATGGATTTTGAAATTTATAAAAAAAGAGGAAAAATTATGTGCCAACGCAATTCAAAATTTGGGTTTACTAACTTTATACTAAGTAGTATAAAACTTACTTTTGTACAAGTAGTATAAAACTTACTTTTGTACAAGTAGTATAAAACTTACTTTTATACTAAGCAGTATAAAACTCAATTGTATACTATGTAGTATTAAACTTACTTTTATACTAAGTAGTATAAAACTTATGCAAGACAGTGGAAATAAAAGGTATTACTCTCTAAAAGAAATGTTTTATAATTTTTTCATTGTTGATGTTCAATTTGTTTGCCTGAAAATTCGAAACTTATATATTTTGCTAACTTTTACAATAAAATACGTAACGTTTGGTTGTGACAGTCAATTATAATATACTTGTTTTTTGTGTGTGTGTCAAGGGTTAGAATTTGCGGTGACAGTTTTACCGTTGTCAAATGCATCCAGCCACTTTTCGGTCTGGTGTGGTTTTTTGTTGAGATATCCCATCTTATCTCTATTTAACTTGGGTCTTTTAAGACATATTCATGGCCTAGTAAATCTTTCTATACAGGAAAATACAATTTTTAAAAAAAATCTTATCCTATTCTAATCAAACTTTTTTAAGCCTTCTTAGATCGAAATCAATCAACCGTAAGATCATTTAAATCCAAGTACGTCTTTATTTTGGAGACAATTTCAAGAAATGAATAACAGAATAGAAATACTATCTACTATGAAAATGTAAATACATTTTTTAAACACATATTTTGTAACATATAATTGTGCGAGACGATATCATTGTGTTTTGCAAAACTCGGTAGTATATCAAATTATCATATATATTTTGTAAATTTGACTAAATACCTGAAAAGTAGTATGTATCTGCAATAATTAAGGTCCATATTTTGCAGGTTAGGGTAAGTTCTAGTGAATTTTCATCAAAAAATAGGGTTGATCACTGTCAGAATTTTTTTAAGGGGCTCTTATATAATGACATTTTTTTGTTCAATGAAAAATTTTTTAAAATATTATAGAAAAAAATTACTAGCGTCCTGTTATTATTATTTTTTTATACCTACGAACCATACTACATATTTTTTCTTCCAAAATAAGTTAACCTATAATTTTGGCAGTGCAATGTTTTTTGTGGCTTATTTTGTTACAGCAATTGCACTTTTTAAAACCATTCATAAAAAATATGTACCTTAAAAAAATACACTGAGCTATCTTCGATTCTTGCTGTTGAATACGACTGTAAGTGGATCTGTTTCGGCGTAACCCCATCATAAGCTATTCTCACAATAATTTTTATTAGTTGAGTTCTCAGCGAATTAAGTTATATCAGTAAATAAATTGATTAGTTGAGACCTCGAGTAATAGCACTAAGCCGAAACCATTTCAAGGATATTCATAACCAATAGCATATGGACGATAGCTCATTCTTCAGTCGTTTTAGCAACTTGCTATAAATATAACCACTACAATCTTAAAATTATAAGTAAAGCGTAAAATGTGAATTTATTTTTAAGATTTGAAAAATTTCAATCAAACCAACTGTAACCATTTAAATTAAAACAAAAATCTTCAAAAATCAAGAAGTTATAACAATTTTTAGGTCTGAAAGTATTTTCAAAAAAAATATATGGTAAAGAGATACTGAGAAGATATAAGGTCATCTGTGTTAATAGGGTCAGTGACTAATAGGTTTTAGGATCAGGTATGCCCTTTGCCCTTGGCGTCATCTAGTACCAAATGCCCTTTAACTATACACTACCGAATGATTCATCGCTTCCGCCTACCCACATTTTTTGAAAACGTTTTGACCCCCTATTTTTAATATAATAGGGTCAGAAGCAGAACAAAAAGAACCTAGTTTTAGGAATAAAAAGAAGGAAACTTCACAAAAATATTTTTTTTTTTGCATAAAGATGCATAAAATTGGTTAAAAGTAATTTTTTCACCCTACAGGGTCTTTATATTTTTAAGTCATTTGCTTCATTAATCTCTCGAAACTTTTTAAAAGAAACTAAAATCATACTATATATATATATATATATATATATATAATATATATATATATATATATTATATATATATATATATATTATATATTATTACTATATATAGTTTATAAGTTAATACTTCAAGTATGTAAATTTGATTTATATTTTCTGATTAATTAGTTTTTATTAATTATATTTTACCCGGGTTTCTCTTAACATTTTATACACATAATCATAATATTAAAATGTTTTATAATTATTTTATATTATGTGACAATAAAATTAAAAACATTTCCTTATATTTATCCAGGATAAAAAATAATAATAATAACAATAATAAATTCTCTACCCATACTTATAAATTCTAAGCCAAGAATATTAAGTAGATTGTGAAGAAAAATATAAGATATAAATGAAATCTTAAAAAAAATATAATTTTGCAACCAAAAAAATTTATAAAGTTATACATGCTGAATACAAAATTAAGTCAACTCATTAAATGCAAAGATAAAAAAATAAATAAAGAATATAAAATCAGCCAATAAGAATCTAAAGAAAAGGTTATGTAAGCAAAGAACTTATACGTCCATATAGGAGGTACCTTTACTTCGGTATAAAGAAAATATATTCAAAATGGCGGCTCTTTGTGTATAAAGAAGTTTTTATTCAGTAAAAAGGTTATAGAAGGGGTTGAAATAAAGGCACAATCACCCCGGTCTTCCTGAATATATTAAGGCTATACCCGCCCTTCTTTCAAGAAGGTTATATAACCTACTTGGAGAGTATAATATATATTTTTACATAAAATACATTTTAACATAGAATATATACATGTTAAATTAAGGATGTGTATTTAGGACTTATAACGTATTCTGGGTCTTTTTTGTTCTTTTGTATTAAACACCTTTAATGGTTGGGGGATTTTATTTTGGATGTTACTAGACTTTTTTTCTAAAAGAATAGATAGTAAGAGTGTAAGGTAGAAGTAATCAATTTTGTTTATGTATGTACTATACACAATTCTTCTTTTAGGAAATTTACTATCAGGCCAGGTGGGCACGCGTTAACTACCAACTTTTTTTTTATCTAACCCTTATCCAACCTTTATAGAAAGGGTGTGCTGTTACAAAAAAATGAAACCTAGCCCTTTACTAGTTTTTTTTTAGCGCGTGCGCATTTTGGTAGCTTTGACACACTTCATCACATGCCTTGTTTGATAAAAAGGGGTGAAAAAACAATCATGGAAAATCCAAAATAAAAAAAAATCCGGTAGGACACATTTTTTTAGTACCGGAAACGTTAAAAGTTTTTTTTTTCGATTTCCGTTAAAGATGAGACGTTATTTAAGAAAAGGATTACGTTTTAGCCGTTACGTTGTGACTTTTGCTCAGACGAGTTACACATGACATTATATTCTCAGGACAAACTAAAACAAATTCTAGATTATGACTTATACTTCAGTGTGTATCTTTAATACTAAATGAGAATCAGTTAAAGGCACAAAAGAGACTGAATTGCATTACATTAAATAAACTATATTTCACTTCTTAAACGTTCCATATTTATGTTAATTAAAGCATTTTACATTGTATTTCACAACAAAGTATTTTATTAATTTTTTAGGTTTTTAATAATAATTCTAATGAAAACTTGTGTATAATTCTTGATTATTATTAGAGCTTATAATATATTATTATAGAATATTATTTTTTATTATACTGAGACATAACATTGCCAGTGTTATAATGAAGATCATTTGATTCATTTTTTTCATAGGTAATATTATTGCTTGCATACATCATTGTTGTTCTAGTTAGTTGGCAGAGTTAAGTTGTTGCTCAAGTCACAAGTCTTTCATTTTAGGATTTTTTTATTATATTATTGTGCAGTATATTATAAAAGATTATTATTACATAATAATATTAATAATAATACTTATAAAAATATTGATAATTAATAATATATTATGGCCAAAAGCCCATTACTTTTTTTTATACACATGATCAAAAAACGCAAGTTATTTTTATTATTATATTTATTATTATTCTTTTCAAATAGCATTAGCAAAATAAAATTTTAAGATCCAAGGGGAAAAATAAAGTATCATAGAAAAAAATCTATTAAAGTAAATAATTTTATAGAATACATTTTTTAAGCAAGGAAATATTTTATTTCCAACTAATAATTTAATATAAGTGCTTATTAAAATAATATTTCTCTTTAAAGAAAAATTAAATTAAACAAAAGATAAAATTTTGTCGGTCTAAAGGGCAAATTTTTGTAACAAATAAATGAGGTAGCAATTTGTTGGTTTTAAAATAAAATAATCGACATAATAACAAATTATAAATTACACTCGGAGACTTCATTAATATTCGTGCAATCTTTCTTATATTTTGCATTTTTAAAATGCATAAAAAAATATAAATGGGAAAATAATTTTATTTTTTGCAAGTTACCAAATTTGGTAATGTAACTTAAAAGAGTCGACAATTTAGAGAATTTTTGTTATTTTTTTCTCTTAAATAAAAATTTCTTACCGTATTAAGTTTCTTTTATATTTTCTTTTAAATGGTTTATTTTTTTACACTTTTTTTCATTTCTTTTTTACATAATGTTTTGTATTATACAAAAAGGCTACCGTCTGTTCCCCTTTTCCTTCAAATAATAAAAAGATAAAACTTATATAAAATGTAAAAATGCAAAATAAGAAAAACACTTTATATTTTTTTGTTGCAATTTATAAATTGCGGTAGGTAAATGTAAAACATTTTTTCCTGCTACCTGTTAGCTGAACTTGTTAATGCTTCATGTCATTCCTGAGGACAGATTCATTTGTACTTAGACTCCTAACTTCTTTGATGTTGATACAGAAAACGCTTTAAGGTTTATACAAATGGTGTTGAAGCTTTATAAAGTATTTTTTAAAGTAAACCTGATAAGGTGCTTAGATAACTAAATATTCATTAATTTTAAAATACTTTTAGAAGTTGTATCTTTTTATTATTTTTTTAAAGTTTTAAGAAGTTGAGAATTTTATAGTTTAAACTACTGTTTCCTCACTTTGTAACTTTGTTAATGTTATTCATGTTACTTTTTTTAAAATAAAATTAATAAGATTTTAATTGTATGAGTCAAAAATTTTACTTAATTTGATAAATAATAAGAAAGTACAAATTTGTGACTGCGTTCTTCTTTTAATATTCTTTAAAGTATCCTTAGATATAATACTATTTTATGTTTATTTTTTTAATGATTTAAATTTATGCTGCTATTTTTTAATTGCATTTTATACAATTAAACCGTTCAAAGAAAGTTAAACTTGCTTTGCATTTGCCGAAAGAAATTGAGTTAAAACACTATAAAGCGTAGTGTTTTAAGCGGGAGGCAGATGTCAATTGATAGCCACCCAGAGAGGGTGGCTCTGACACTGATTTATTTTAAGTTTTTTCCAGTAAGAGAAGTCCCTAGAAAACCATTTGTAACTGTTTAGATATTAGCTTTCAGTTGGAGAAATTGTTTTAAGTTAATGTAATAATTATTTATTTATTTTGCCACCTTTGGGGTCAAGATCGTTATTGCGTCGGTATTTATTCTAAACTTTATACCACATAGGTCTCGGGTTCGGGTCTCAAGTTTTGCTTTCAGTTAAACAATATAGTTCACTGAAAGCTACTATTTACATTATAGTTCAAATCAATTATCGCTATCTTTAGATTGTTAGCCACTAATACCAAAGGTGATTACCGCAGAAAAACCCGCGAGACTTTTAACGGATGTAATAATAATAATCAATACTATAAATATTAGTGTTGGACATAGCTTTAGTTTGAGTAACACATATATAGGTGTTATTTACTCGAAAATAGTAATATTTTATACCACCGTCCTTAATCATTATATTATTATTATTTTATTTTGGTATTATTATTATTATTATTATATTGTTTGTATGTGGTTGTAAAGCGGCCCAGATAATGATAATTATCTGGACAACGATTATTAAGCGGTCCAATTAATATGAGTGAGATATAAGTGTGTGTTTTTAGAAAAAGTCTATAGATCCCCTCATATTTAAGTTTGGCCTCTTAGTTCTGTTAAATATTATAGTTTCGCACATTTGAAATTTGTCTTTAAAAATAAATATTTAATGTGTGTTGATTAAAAAGATTAAAGGTTACAAGTGCGTGAGAATGCTTTAAGCAGGTGAAAGCACTCTCATTTCTTTCAAAAACCCGGGAACAATTACAAAAAAAATGCACAAATTTTTGGAAACTTAAAACTTTCAGAATTTTGAAAAAGGGTGATGTATCACATAAAGGGAACATCTCTATGAACCCTTCAGTAGACAACCGTTTTTTTTCTTTTGAGGGTTATAAAATACGATTTTTTTACTTAAAAAAATAGCAAGTAAAAGGAGGGTGAAAAAGTAAATTTTTTTGTAAAAAACGGTATTTCCTACATCCTTTTTTTGAGTAAAAAATTAAGGAATCTTCCAGATTTTTTTAAACAATTTTTAAAAAAAGCAATAGTTCACCCTTAAAATATACCGTGAGAACTTACTTTTTAAGGTGGTTTTTTAAGGTACAGTAAACTTTTTCAAAAAAGAGGAATCCTAACCCTCTACAAGATAAAGCAAGGTTCATTTTCCCTTAAAATGATGAATTTGCCTTTAAAAAACACCTTAATTTTTATTGTATACTTAAAAATCTCAAAAAAATCCAACGGCTTATCAATAAAGGGGATTCCAACTTCCGTGGGAAGTGATTACATTTTTTTACTAAAAATAAATAAAAAGCGGTAAAAAGTTACCCTTACTATTTTAAATTATTTTTGGAAACAATAAAAATTCGTTGAAAATGGCGTTTTAGTGTAAAGTTTCTTTCTTAAAAATGGAGCTCTTTTGTATTTTAAGTGATAACGTAGTTAAGCTATTCTTAACGTTTTTTACTTTTTTTTTAAGTTCCCTCTCTACAATCTTTCTTATTTAGCTAAAAAACCATATAAGTTCACATTTTCTCAATTCTTAAATTGTCAAAAAAAATCTAAAGAATAGACAAGGGGTTCCTAAAAAAAATTTGATCAAAATAGTTATCCGAAAATAACGAATCCAACAAATTCGTTGCAATATCCATTTTAAAGAAACACCAAAATTCAATTTGTTATAAACTTTAGTATATTAAACGATTTTATTTCAACAAAGTAGTTTTGCCTTTTAAAGATTATAAAAAATAGTTTATTGTTTGCCATAACCGTTATTGCTTATAGCAGTTGGTATCATTGTGTTAAAAAGCCCCCCAAACTCATTAACTAATTTTTCGTTTAAAAACTGACGAAAACATATCCAAGATATTTTGAATTGCTTTTGAATTTGCTTAAAGACTTATAATATATTAATGCCGAACAGCAAATTTTATTATTTTAATTTTTTTGAGTTAAGATTATACTTAATTTGTTTCTTTACTTGCCCAATACTCTTATTTCTACAAGCTCTTCTCTTACTTATCTATATATCTACACATTGCGTTATATTTATCTATTCTAATTATCTACTCTACCTGTTGCTACTATCATTCAATCTATGATCTGTTAGTGATAATTTCTATTAATATGTTTATTATTTAATAGCCCCTAGCTATGGTTATATTTAATCTATCTTTTATTATTTACAGTTTATTTTTTCGGCCTTATTACTTAATTATCCATTCATTTCCTGCCGTAGTTTTATATTTATTTGTTAATACTTCTTTTTTTTAATTATTCATTTTCTTGTTTTTAATTATGATGTTAATATTTTAGGGAGGGTATGTTTATGATTTATTATAATTTTTGATTTGTATTTTTTAGATCCTTATTTTTTTAATTTATATACTCTATTTTTTTACCTATTATATTTTTTATTCCTTTTTCCTGTCTAACTATCTTTTTTTGCCAACGTATAAACATTAAAGATGTATAATTACTACTTTAAAACATATTAGTGCAAATAAAATATATTAATTTACTTAAATCAATATAATAAGTTGACATAATTGTGCAGTTAGTTATAAATTTGTTTATTTTTAGCTTTTTATAAAAATGTATCTAAAAATTAGTTTTGTCTATCTTAATATTATAATTATAACACGAAACTATAATTAATTATATTTTTATGTTAATAATTAGGGTAATTTAGATGTTTAATTTTGTTAATGGGTTTTTAGGTAATACTTAAGCTTAGTAGCCAATTTCTTATTTTTTTTGTCTATCATATCTGAATCTTAATTTTAGTTTGTAAAAACTTTATTAAATGTACATAGTTCCTAATGTTTTTTTTGCAAACTATAAGAATATGATTATCATAAAAGTTTTAAAATAAAAAAAATTGTAAAATTCAAAATGGCTGTATAAAAGTTAAGTGTTTATGTATGTACATATTTATTTCTGGTTGGTATGTGACTTTTATGTGTCGGTGACGAATCAAAAGAAGATCTAAGTAAAAAAGTATTAAACAAAAAATAACTGAATAAAATAAAAATTGCAAGATGCATAAGGCTTCTGGGATTTTATCAAGTATGAATAACATACTTAAAATGTTCTTCAACTCCAGTAGTAACTTTAAAAAAAAAATAATCAATATAACGAGTTTTTTATACTTTAAGAGATGGTTACATTTTGTAATTTTTTTGTGTTTTTAATAGGTTTTTACTTTGCAAATAAATAATGCATTTTTTCGTCCCTTAAAGTTATTTGTTATTCTTTTTGTCGGAGGAAAGAACTGTACTTTTTTTTGAACAAGTTATCTTTAGTAAGTGCAGTTTTTCGGTTTACATTCGTTAACTTTTCAATACTCTGATTTTTTTGAAATAAAATAAAATGATGTTTTTACTATACATTCATTTTCTGATTTCATGGTAATTAAACAAGTTAAAAAAGATTGTGACTTTTTTTCATTTTCATTAAAATGATATTTTTCCTCAGAAATTATGTTAGTTAAGTAATATACTTGTAATATTAGTCATATAATAATATATATATATATATATATATATATATATATATATATATTATATATATATATATATATATAATATATATATATCTATATATATATGTAATGTATGTAGTTGCTATTGTGTGTGTGTGTGGTGTGTGTGTGTGTGTGTGTGTGTGTGTGTATACAATGCTCTAATAGTGGATTCCATATTATTATGATTAAACCTCTATTCTAAAACATGGTTTTAAATTTTATACTTAAATCGGCTTAAACCTAACTAAATTGAGGTCATCCTTTATACCTAATTTTTCCGAATTTCCTTAAAGATGTATCGCTAATGAGATGTTTTAGGAACTCATAACTGTAAAATTAGTAATATAAAATTTTTAATATAAACATATTTGAACATTAAATTCAATAAAGAAAGCAAATCAAAAAAAAAGGTGTTATAATATTTGTAGAAATGATGTTTTATTTTCTTTATCATTTTTAGCCTTCTAATGTTTGTTTTTTTTTCGATCTGTTTACCTTGCCAACTGTTTTCTTCCTTTAATATTTTATTTATTTTATTAAATGTGTAAATATCTACAATGTAACAATTTTTGTGTTATAAGTAAATAAGTGTAAATTTTTACAGGAAAAGAAAAGAAAGACACTGTGTAAAATGAAGTAAAATAATATAATAAATAAGAATGAAAACAAATAAAAGTAATAGTGAATGAAAAAAATGACATAAATAAATATGTCGGGAACAGAAAAAAATGTTTACCATAATTTTGGCATCTATTTGTTCTTTTATTGTATTTTCGAATAAAAAATAAGCTTATGAGGTAAAAGGTCATGTTAAAGGTAAATTTATTACAAAAAACGTTTTCCAAAAAAAAATTTTTTTTAATAATTGCTTTTTATGTTAATGCTTTACCTTATTAGATTTTTATAAGAGAATAATTAGACATTTCCATAATAGTTATTCCACTTATCTATGTGTAATTAAAATTAAAACATAATATAATAATACAGAATAAAATAATACAAAAGTTAATATAAAATTAGGTTTTCTGTTAGTTAGCTAGTAATACTTATTGATGCCATAAGGTGATAAGATTTTTCCTATGTATATTTTTTATTTTTATATGAAAATAATATTATTTTAAAAGTTACATATTTAAATTAAATTTAACTTTTTTAATTTAATTTCTTTTTCTACAGATTTGTATTTGCTTAGTCTCAAGGTAATATTTACTTAAGCTAACTAATTATTATTGGACATATAGGTCGTATCTTGTTATATTCTTTATTAGTATGAACTTTTAACAAAATAATTAGCCTACATTTATTCGTAATACTTTTAGCGGATTTTGTTTTTAAAAATACGTTAATGAGGGGTCAGAATGTTTATTCTGAATAAAATAATAAAAAGTAAAATTAATAATGAGGACCTCATGTTTTATCTATAATTATATTTTGTTTAGTATCATAATATCTTCTCTTGTTTTGAAATACCACGTTTAATTTTTTTATGTTGTAGTAATTTATTTGTTGAGCTAATGTACTTTTAAGAGTTAAGATAATATACATTAATATTTATTTAAAAAAGAGTATTAACAAGTAAAATGAATTAAATACAATTATTAACAGACATTTTATATTCACTAAAAAAGGACTGAAGTCTTCGTTAATTTAATTGATATTAACAGACATGGTTAAAAAAATATAAAAAAATATTTAAAAGTAAATACGTGACTTTAAATTAAAATTATATATGAAAATTTAAGTGACAAAACTAACTTAGAGCACTTTTATATGAAAAAATAGGGCAAGTTGATGGCAATTTATAATGCATGCAATTAAATTGTAAAAGATAATAATCAAATGCCTTTACTCCGATCTCAGGTCCGATTTGAATTGAATTATTTACTTCGCTCCTTAGCGGAAATTATTATTTTATTTTCTATTATTATTTTTTTATCTTACATTTATTATTTATTTATTTATTATTTTTTATCTTACTTTTTTATCTAACATAAATCATTAATTTGCATAGTTTGCTAAATTATTATTATTTCCTGAAGCTTTTATTTTAATTTTATTTTTATTATATCTTACATTTTTAAATAAATATATATTTGTGTTTTCATTTGCTTAATTTAGAAAATTGTGCTTTTTTAAATTTTTTATTATTTTAAACATTAGTTCTGTTCTTTTTTATTTAGGTTTAATTTTCTTTCTCTAAACAATTATTCTTTTTTTGAATTAAACACTATAATTTCAAATAATAAAAAAACCAAAAGAAAAGTTTTACAAGTATAATTATTATATAATTGACAGTATAAAATAATATAATAAAATGTTATTATATTATATTATAGAATAAAAAAATAATTTGAGTAAATTTCTATGATTATTGTGAACATAAAATTGAATTTAAGTGTTAAATGAATGAATTATATAGGATCAAAAGGAAATAAAATTATGAGTTATTTATGGTAATTTATCAAGTTTATTTTACACCTTCAATTTTTGTTTTTATTCTATTATTTTAATTATGTTAAATGTTTATTTATTTATATTGTAACTTTTTTTAAATAATTTTTAATATTTTTTAAAAAGTTCAAACAAATAAAGTTTATGAACTTAACGGATAAATTTAATAGAAAAGCTCTTTTCTGGAGCTCATTATATAAAAAATATTTTATTATTTAATAAATTAATTACAGTTTTTCATTGTCTTAATAAATAGCACGAACCTTTTTACCAACTTTTTTGTACTTGATGTATGTATATAGTGTATGCTTTAATAAAGTTATTTTTATTGTTTCAGGCTATTGCTTGTCCAATCATCAGAAAAGGTAACTATTTTTCAGTGCAGTTAATATTTAAAGTCATGTAACTTTAACAAGACAATAATTTCAAATTTCGTATTGTGTTTTAACTTTTAAAAAATAAAAAAAAATAGAAAAATAAGAAAAATAAATGTGAGAAATTAAGTTGAAAATGCGGTATAACTATACATATGGTCTAGTTTAATCTAACACAAAAATACTACGTAAAAAAAAAATTAAAATTAAAAACTTAAAACTAAATGAAAGAAATGTTAGACATAAAAGTAAACACATTATTTACAAATTAATAAGGATAATAGAGCTGATTTAATGTTGTGTTAGTTTTCGTGCCGGGGTCAGGTCACGAATTCTCCTTTATTCTAAGCAGTATAATTTAAATTTTTTCGAGAGTTTTAATTTTAATCCAAAAACTTGCGATATTTAAAAGAAGAATCGCTAGCAAGTGGGATAATAGCGTGTATTTATTATACCAGAAAAGTTCGCATATGAAACCAGTTTTGCATATTCTACATTTAATTTTTTTTTACTAATCCAATGTTATATTAAGATTAAAAACGTATATCTTTAATAATACGTATTATTAATAAAGTAAAAAAAATGTACGCTTTTAAAAAATACGAAGATAATAAACTTTAAATATGGACGGATCAATCACCTTTTTTTAGCTAAGTATTATATTAGCTTATTTATTCCTGTGTTTTAGTGTGCGTGCTTTATAAAAAATTATATATAATATGCATATACCTTTTTATTATATAATGTTTGAGTATATTATTATTCAATTTCAATTTATTTAAAATTTCGCATTAATTTTTTTTTCTTACGAAAAGTGTGTTATTTTTTTTTATACAAAACGAAGAATTTAAAAAAACATAATTCACTTAAACCTGAATAAAAAAGGACAAATAAAAATATGTAAATGAGTTTAAAATAAAAACAGTTATTTTAGACAAATTGAAATACATTATAGTGATTAATTTTACATTTTAAATTTGACTTTTATTTGGTGGTCTTTCGCATAAAAAATATCAATTTATTTAATAAAGCTATAACAAAACTTTGTGTCAAGATAAGTTTTTAACTTTAAATTAAAAATGTTTTCTTGTGTTTTACTTCGTTAATTTAATATTTTTGAAATAAAATAATGTTGTTAATTTCCTAGGTACGTATTTTTAAATATTTTAAATTAAAAGCATTTTATTTTTATATTGGAGACAAATTGTGTAATTTTTATAATAAATTTGGCTTTTAATATTGCTATGTTTAATATAAATAATTATAAATTGTTAAAATGGGTATTGGCGGCAACAAAATTAATAATCCGATCGTTGAAATAGGATAAGTAGTTTTTAATATAGAATTTTTTTGCGCGTTTGTTGTTTATTATATTGGCAGATGATTTGGCGTATGTTTGCGAATTTCCTTTTTTAAATATACATATTATAAACCTGCCCTTTAATGATTTAAATAATTATACACTCATAAGAGAATATAAATTTACTTGTCCTTATTTGACATAATAATAAGTAAAAACAAGCGATTTGCAAATTATGTGGATGTGCAAAATAGTTTTGAGTAATGTCCTTATTATTTTCTTTTCCTTACTCATGCCGTAGGTATTATAGAAAAAGTAATGTGTTAAAAATAATTAAAAAACCCGAAACAAAGATTATTAATTAAATTAAAAAGGTTATATTTACCGCAAGTTGAAGAAGCAATCGAGAATCAGCTACCGTCGATACTGCTGTTTGGATATAAATATCCCTGACCGGTTTCCGAACCAGGGATATTTATATC
>JACMZG010000022.1:27754287-27896787 GCA_018340805.1 Microvelia longipes
TTCAAAAGTAATTAAATCTTTGTGTTTTATTTGATGGGAAAAAAGAATATTTGATAGTTAAATTATTATTAACTTTAATTAAAAACAAATAAAACACTATTATGACGTTAAAATACTATTATAAAAAAAATCTAACATTTATGATTTTAATATTAGTTGGCGCCCATCGAAGTGGCAATTTTTCCCTTAAAATTAAATTGTTTTATTGCTTTCTTTTGCCCTAATGAAATATAGTTTGCCATCTGACGTTTATTTAATTTAGGCACACGTATGATTGTAATTGTAATCAATAAGAGCATTCGATGGACAACCTATGATAAAGAAATTATTTATTAATTTTATTTATAATTAGTTTTGTATAATTAGATGTGCCTGTTATATTTTTACAGCTTAATTAAAGGGTTAGGTTAAAGGAATTGAAACTTTGTGATTTAATTTTTCTTGACAATGATTAGTTCATTAATAAGATCAAAAATAACTTGACAAAAGTTTTAAATAGAATGTGTAAAAATCATGTTTAGAAAATGACTAGGAAGTCCACACCTTTAAGGTTATAAAGTCTAAAACTCTGGATACTTTTACAAATAGCTATTTAGTGTCTCGGTATTTGGTATCACATATAGCACCTGGTATCACCGAAATTTCAAAACATCTGTTCCAATAAAGTAAAGATACGCGACCCTTTTTGGGTGGTTTTTATTAACACCACCTTTTACTTTTTAAAAGTATTTAAGCACACTTTCGAAAATGTCACGCGTCACGCAGGCGACAATACTTAACCTTAACCTTCCTAAACTTTTTATTAAGTTTTACTACCGTAAGTATAAACATAGATTGGAATTTCTTATTCGTTTCATATTTCTTTACTAATCATATGGATGCTTAATTTTGATTTCTAGTTCTTATCAATGTATGTCATTTCAGATAAAGGTTGTTCTTTAATGATTTGTGAACTGGTTTTATAATACTTTGGTAGAATCTGGTTAGGAATGTTTCGGGTGTTAACAATAATTCCCTATACCAGGTAAAACATTTTAGATTCACCGAAAATAATTCCTTAAACAAAGGAAAATCATAATCCCAGGATTTTAAAATTGTCTTAACGACTAGCTAATTGAATCAGGTGAATTTAAATTTACTATTACTATTTTGGTACAACCTTTACTATAAAAACGGTAATTTTGTAACCACTTTGGTAACCTAAAAAAGTTAAATTAAAGCATATTATAATATTGCTTTCTTTGAACTGTATAAAACCCTAAGAATATTGATCCTATTATTACATATTGCAGTCATTTTCCACGAAGCTATTGTTTGATATGTATCAAAGATTTTTGTGCAAAACCACATTAAAAAGAAATATTTTGAACAGAAATCTATGATATACAATTGATTAATAAAAAAAAACTTTAATATGGCGATACAGTATCAAATTTTTAGTGTTTAGTGCAGTTTTCAAAAAGGCAATATTACGGAATGTTCTATTTGAACTTTTCAAAGTTACCAAAAGTGTCAACAAAATTACCATTTTTGGGTAATTGTTACCAAAGTAATAATGGAAAATTAATTCTAGAGTCAATTGACTAATCAATTGACTAGAGTCATTGACTAGATTCAATTTGCTATGCGTAGTGACCAATTTGAAAAGTCTAGATCCATGTTTTCTCTTTTTCTTAAGGATTTATTGTTAGTGTATCTGAGATGTTTCACCCTGTATATCTGGTAATATACAATAACTACTTTAAACTCAGGACAGTTCTAATAATTTTAAAACTGTTTCATTTGACCGATTAGTTAAAAAATAAAAAAAATATATAAAAATAATTAAAAGAGTGACCATAAAAGCAGGTTGACAATAATTGGGCTTTCTTATTACATTTTACATCCTTCAGATTTTCTTTAGCCTTTCTCTCGAACTTGTACAGTACGCATTTCTTATTAGTACGTGCCTTATTCATATGATTATAAAGGAACAAATTATAATTAATATAGTTCCTTTTGTATTAAATCTCTTAATCCTCTAATTAAGTATAAATAATTTATTATCTTTTTTTAACAATGACTAATCACTTTTAACTTCCTCTTTTAACGAAAAAGTTAAAAAATATGGACTGAACATTTTTTTGAATAGTCAAATTAGTTGGAATCATAAGACAACTCTTCCATAACCGTACGTCATTACTGAGAATCGTCTAATGAATTTTTATTTCTTCGTAGAATTTACATATCGAGTAATTAATTTGTCTTGTTCGTTCGTTTTAATAACGATGAATAAAAGTAAAAATTATAATATGTGTATGCATAGAATTGGGTTAACTATTCTTACTTCTGCTAAGTAATACTGTAGTTATATAGGAAAGTATTGCGTTTGCACTAAACAAAATCCTGTCAGACGTTTTTAGACCTCTAGAGAGGGTTTTTACCATGTAAGTGCACCATTTTACTGTCTATATGTGAGAGTGTGTGTGTCATCGTCGTGGCTCTAGTGTTAGTACAAAAAAAATCCTGTCAGACGTTTTTAGACCTCTAGAGAGGGTTTTTACCATGTAAGTGCACCATTTTACTGTCTATATGTGAGTGTGTGTGTGTGTGTGTCATCGTCGTGGCTCTAGTGTTAGTACAAAAAAAATCCTGTCAGACGTTTTTAGACCTCTGAGAGGGTTTTTACCATGTGTGTGGTGTTACATTTTACATCTATATGTGAGTGTGTGTGTGTTCTGTGTCATCGTTCGTGGCTCTAGTGTTAGTACAAAAAAATTCCTGTCAGACGTTTTTAGACCTCTAGAGAGGGTTTTTACCATGTGAGTGTACCATTTTACTATCTATATGTGAGTGTGTGTGTGTGTGTGTGTGTCTGTCATCGTCGTGGCTCTAGTGTAAGTACAAAAAAAAATTAAAAGAGCAAAAAAAATACAACTTTGGGTCTATAATTGTGTTATATGGAAAATATTATTTCCATAAAATCATTAATCGTCATTTATAACATTATTTGTTCTGTGTTCATAAAACACAAAAATATTATCAGATCGATGTCAAATGTAGAATATTTACATTTTGTAGGACAAAATTTATAAGAGAAAAAAAAATTAAACTTTAGGTCTATAATTGTGTTATTTAGAAAATAATTTTTCTATGAAATCATTAATCGTTTTTTACAACTTTATGTGTTCTATGTTTATAAAAAAATAAAATATAATCATATTAATGTCAAATGTGGGATGTATGTAAACATACTTAAAATCAACAAAAGTTTTTCATTACCTGGATCTTCAATTTTTATCGAATGACATAAAACTTTATAAAAAATCCTTAAAAATCAGACAAATTCAAACAGATTTAATTATATTTAAATCTTTAATTTATTTAAATTCAATTCTTATAATTCATATCTTTACACGTACGTATTTCCCATTATCGTGGTTCTTAGGGCCGGATTAAAAAAATATGCACTCCTGCATATCATAAACATAAACATCGTTTTACACACAGTTTTGCATATCTTTTATGCATTTTTTTACATAAGTCGAATCAAAAAGTATATCTTAATATATTCATAATTGTTTTTTTACTATTAAATAGTCTTTAAAAGTCTAAAGGATATTGTAATAAACTAACTTTTTAGCTAATTAGTAAAAGTAATAACTTTATTCTATAAACTTATTATGTCACTGCACTTAAGATTTGATTCTATTTTATAATAATATTTTGTTAAAAAATTATCTAATTTAATAATACTGTCTGAAAAAATTAATTTAAAAAAACATTCAGATGAAATCATGATATAAGCATTAAAAATAGTATTATATATATATATATATATATATATATATATATTTATATATATATATTATATATATATATATATATATATATTATATATATATATATATATTTATATATATATTATATAATATATATATAATTTTATGAAAATAAAGGAGAATTTACTAATAATGTCAATTGTATTAAAAAATTTTATTAAATACAAATTCATTAATACATTTCTATACACCCTTGAGTTATTTAATTACTATAAAACCGAGTAACAAGTACGCTAATTTCTTTAAAATTTAATTTAAAAAACGCTAATTATTTCTGTATAATACGGGCTAAATAAAGACTTAATCACTGTTGAAACTTTTGCATCATTCGCTCTACTTTTATTTCTAAATTATACAATTTTGCGTAATTTTTATTTTAATGAAGGTAATTAAAACAAAGAGGCGTAATTGTCAACAATATTTCGTAGACAATGAAATGGTAACCTTGGCAGAGCCCGCACCAGGACACTACGCTGGCTCAACACTGTGACAAACTGATAACAAAATAGAGTAATAATTCTAAGTCTTGCAATTGAATTATAATTGCTGTTCAAAATTACTTGTTAACTTTTTAGATATTTTCTTTAATTATTACTATTACACTTTTTATTAAACTGTAAAAAAAATTAAAAAAATGTCTTATTTTGCCACAAAAAGATTGCTAAGTTTTTTGTTTAGCACTCAAACGCTTAGTTAAAACTGGGTGTAGAATCCATTTTTCGATTGTAGAACTTTTATTGACGTAAGTATAATGATGATGCCACTACTCTGTAAATATATTTATTTGGCTCAAAGGGCCTTATATCTTTTCAAAAACAATTGTCATGATTATAAAATGAAAACCGTCATGATCTAAAAGGAAACCAAGAAATATAAACACACCAAATGGAAATGTAATAGGAAAACATCTATTGCGCTGTACGTTTTAGTAGGATTTAGCTATCAATGCTTGCAATCTGTCTTCATTATTTTCTTGATTATATCACTTCTGTTATCGCTTCAATCTTTTAGAGCAACTACAATTTCTTTTAGTTTCAGTATATTTTCTGCTTATTGGTTTTTATCTTAAATATTTATATTTTTAATTCATTATTATAGGTATATTTTTTTCTTTTTTAATATTCTACTTCTTATTTGTTCACACTATAATCATTTTTTTTTAATTTTAGTTAAATAAAAAACAAATTACTCATGATTATAATTTTCACAAATATCCAACCATTACTAATAAACAACCAATAATTTACTAAGCCTTTATAGAAGCTTTAAGAAATAAAGTTTTTATGTATTTCTACATTTAGAATGTATGTATTGTGTATGTGTGTATGATGGTATGTATGTATTTTTATTACGCTTTTTTGATATTTTGTTACAATTTAATATTATGTTATATGTTTAATTTAGCTTCAGTACTTAGTTTTATATTTTTACTTGTCCTTCTTTTAACTTTTTTTTCATTTTCCTAATTTTTACTTCTGTTGTTTATTTCTTTTAGTAAACTTTTATTACCATACCGGACTTTTTTTAGGAGCAAATTATTATAATAAGGCTGCTATTTAAGGGTTTGAGTTTTTTAAAACGTTTATTCCTGTGAAACTGTTAAGATTCTTTGTTTTTTCTTCAAAACTTTAAAGGAGACGTTTTAGAACTTAAAAAGTCGCCTTCCTTACTTAGAATTTTGTGCAAACTCAGACTTGCAAATTGGAACTTAAAAAAAGCCTTATGTAAAACTTCAAGATTCTTTTACATTTTTTTCTTCAGAACTACGTTTATACTTTTTTTTACCTAAAATGGTTAAAATTAATGAACTTAAAGTAGGACTTCAAATGCATAAAATATTCAAAAAGAAATTAACTTTTTATGAAGTAAATTGAATGCATATCTTTAAGTACTAGATAAATCATCTAGAAGATGCAACGCAGTACAAATTTTGTTCCTAATCTATTCTTAAAATTGTTTTTCGTTATACTTGATTTTTTTTTTTAAAAATATTAACTAAACTAAGTATTCCTCATTATTAAAAATTGTTTATTTTCTTTACTTTCTGTTTAACATTTTTTACTTTATTTTATTTTTTCATAAAGTTATGTAATATCATTTTTCAAGTTGATCTCGATGATTTTTTGTTTATTAAAAAATATAAAACTGAAGAAAAGGAAGTTATTTCCATAACTTAAAAAAAGGAGATATGATGATTTTACTTTGCGATAAAACAAAGCTGAATGACTTAAAGAAAGGTAAAAGTAAAAAAAAAATATGATTATTTTTCAAGTATTCCTAATTTTAGATGTAGCATTTTTATAATCAAAACAGTAAATAAATCCATTTGTTTTAATAGTTGTTTAAATGTTAAGAAAGGTGTGAGGGTATTTTAATATTTTTGTAGTCTTTTAAAACAAATATGAAAATTTAAAAAAAGTGAAATATAAAATGGAATGTATAACATAAAAATGGACAAGGAAAAATAAAAAATTATTGCATAAAAATATTCGTCAAATAATAAGATAAATAGAGAATTATGAAGTAATAATAAGAATAGTAAAACGGACTAAGACAATTAGCATAAAATGCAGACAAAATATTTAAAATACAGGCAATTCACACATAATCTATAATTCATAATAACATGTTTATAAACTACAACAGCGTTACAATTGAAATACAAAAATTAATGATGTACGAAGTTATTATATTTGTCGGTGGCGCCTCAGCTTATAGTAATTTTTTTACTAATAATATCCTAATCTGTACTTTTGGATCCCAATTCTATTCGCTTATTTGCTAGTACAATATCCAATTTACATATTTAATTACTCATATCAATGTTTGAGCTATATAGGTGGGTGGTAAATGCATTTGTCTTTCTGACTTTTCTTTGAAAAATATTATTAATGCTTGGAAAAAGGTAATTTTTTTAAATTCCTCGATAGAAGGAAAACCTTAATTATTTTACATATGTAAATTATTTTTTCTTTTACAGTTGCGTTTTTTTTTCTTTTGTAATTGTAATGCATTTATGTACAGTTTATAATTAAATAAAATTAAGTTTATTATTACGCTAAATTTATGTGTACAGTTTTTAACTGAAATGTGCGTGTTCAATATAATTACGCAACTCAGCTTAAGATAATTAATAATTATGTAAATAAGTTGTATTGCTTTGATTTATTTGTTATTTTTGCATTTGTAGATAATATAAAACTATTTTTATTAACTTCGTTTCATTTAATATTAGCACTTATAAGAAACATTGTAATGTTTTATTTAATTAGTTGGAAATAAGGCGGATCAACTTTGGTATAATGCTTTTTTATTCCTTTTTTTCTCTTAAAATCGCTTTAAGTTTAAAGAAGAGCTTCAATCGGTTTATGGGGATTTCAAGATTCACTAAAATTTCTGCTGAATCTATTGTTCCATATAGTTCCTATATTTTCCCCCGTTATAAGATTCTGTCAGTTATGAGATGCAGTAACCGCTGTCATGTTAAGTCAATCATGAAGAAAGCCAACGGAATTATGAAATAAGAAACTGTAGTCTTTTTGTTATGAGATTGAAATCCTTAAACTACACTTTAAACTTTATTTTGGTGGCACTAAAAGGAAATTTTCGTTTTAAATCCATTTGGCCAGAAAGCAAGTTTTGCTCTTACAATACCTTAAGTATTTATAAAGGAACCTAATCTCTAATGAGGAATACTATTTAAATTAAAAACTAAACTAAAAGAGTGCCTTTAAAAACTTAACACCTCAAGTAACAATATCGAGTGCCTCGAATACTGCTCTAAACTTCTGTATACACACAAAAATGCAACAGTATACAATTTATTAGATTGTACATAAAAATCATAAGATAACATTTTTATAGATGTTCACTAAAAAACGATTGTCATGTATAAGTAGGGACATTTTCCCTAGGATTGCATGCCCCTGCATGTTGCTAGGCTAATCTTCCAGACGAGTGGGCCACCCTCGCTAAAGCCCTTCTTAGGCAAACTTTTCCCGCCCCCACCATTCAATTTGCCGCCTATTTGTTCAAACTCTCACCATTAAATATTCAAGAAGGGTAAGTTATTTCCTTAAAATCCCTTCCACATATAAAATGGTTCTCTTGCACCGATTTCAATTTAGAATAAGTTTAAAAATAATTTAACTATTACGCACATTTCTCTATTTTAATAAAAATAGTTACTTCTATTTTATAATTCTTCGTGTACTATTTAATTTTAAAAAAGCATTCTCATACTTTAAAACATAAGTCTTAAATAATATATATGTAAAAAATTGTTTGTATGTAATAATATTTTAAAAAAAAAATTATGTAGATTTTATTTTCCCCATTAGTTACTAAAAACTTTTTTGTCATTTATTTTCTAATTTTTCTTAGAATATTTTCAACACATTTCTAGGTATCATGTTTGTATTAACAACAAAATTTCATAAGGTATTTATTTAACCTATAACTATCATAAAAAATTGTTATGGTGTTTTTTTTAATTAAGAAAAGTTAAAATTTACTCATTTTTAAAAAAAAAGAATTAAATTGTAATAAGAGTAAATCAAACACTTTATTATAAAATAAAAATTTTAAAAAAAGTTTAAACAAATTGTTTTTAATTTCAATAAGTAAAAAGAAAAAAAGATTAGAAAAAAGTTCATAAAAAAGTAATTTCGCAAAATGTTTAAGAAGGCAATATGTATAAAAAGGCAATCTCTTGAAGAAAAAAAAACTACAAAATATATGGGAGATCGTTAAAATTGGGTTAATGAATGTGAGAAAATAACCTGCGCTTAAAAAAGTAAAATAAACTTAAATACCTAAAGTTTAAATAAACTGCCTTACTTTGCAAATAAGTATTTGCTTTACTTTAATAAGAATATATTTAAAAGGCTTTAAACGCTTTATATCATATTTTTATTAAAAGGTAATTTATTAAAAACTTCATCATTATATGAGATAGGAAGAAAGGAAATGCTTAAAGTATAAAATGAAGATGCGGTATGAAAAGAAAAAAAAATTGTAACAAGAAATATATTAATATTTTAAATTAAAAAAATAAAACCAACATTTTTGATATTAAGCTCATTTATTTCAATTCAAATGAAAATAAAGAAGTTAAAACCTGATCCAATTTAAATATTTTTAAGGTTTAATAAGACTAATTAATTTTTGTATTCTCTACTTGGCTCTTATAAATCAAAAAATAATTAGGAGTTGGGTAATTTATTCATGTATTTAAAGAATTAACTTGACTCATATAGTCCCTATTTATCAGATTATTGATGTGAAAAATAAAAGCTTTTTGCCTAAATTTATTTTATTAGATGTTAATACGTTTATCTGCCTCCGTAGCCGCGATCGTATTAACCTGGACTTCGGGGCCGAAGATCCGAGGTTCACAGCCCAGGCTATACTCTCAGTTTTTATTAATAGAATTTAATGTAAAAAGATTTCGTCTATTTAGCTTTACTTTCAGCATAGTGGATGTGACCCACCCAAGGTGGTTCTCGCAGGGCAATTACCCTGAAGGACCGAGAGGCCCTAAAACGGGTATTATTATTATTATGTTTATACGTTTACATCCCTAATAGTAGAGTTATTTTTTATTTGAAGCCTTATTTCATTTATTTTATTAGACATATTAATTCGATATTTTCTTTATTTTCCCCAAATTTTGTTACTGATTTATTCCACTGACAGGTGGAATAAATTTATAATCTTTATAAATTTTCAACTCAACATTAAATATGATTGAAAGAATAATTTCTGGAGTAATATTTTTGGAGGAACTGTACCGGTTCTTAAAATAAAAAATCACGTTTACAAGTTCCATCACGTCTTAAGTCACGGAAAAATCAAAATGTATCTTCTTATTTTTCAAAAAAGTAATCGACAAATATAAGACAGAGTGATCGTCACGTCGATCCACTTACTTTATAATAAAATATTGGACAACAGTAAATTTAAGATAAATTAAGAAGACAAGTACAAACAAATGGAAGAGAAAAATTGAATTATAAAATAAATGAAATAAACAATTCCGTGGCCAAAGACTTTCTTAACTTGAGTATATATGATCTTAGCTTATTTTAGTTATACCTTACAAAAGTTGTCGATAAAATACTTTATTGTGTTGTGTCGTATAATATTATTTAATTTTATTGTTTATGTTTATTAACTATAGTGTTTTATTGTTTTCCTTATACTTTTACAAAAAGAGTTCAATCAAGTCTAAAATCGGTATAGTTCGTTTTAGTAAATTATTTTTGGTAGCCTTTATATTTAAGTGGGGGTTAGGTAATAAAACGAGGGCATGCACTTGCTTCATTCTCTGAAGTTTTATTTAATATATATGTTATATAATTATATTTATTTTGACTACATTAAAAAAAGTATAAAAACATTACATGTACTTAAGTTTAATTGTGTAGTTAAATAAATAGTTCCTGCTAGACAGATGCAACATTAAAACTACTTAGTCGGTGGATTGAATTATAGAAATATTGGAAATAATAACTTCCATGAGATGTCTTCCAATAACGGGTGAGATATTTTATTAAAATATAATCTAAAACACCGTCTTAGCCCATTAAAATTTTTCAGGTTATTTTAAATATAATTATGTATTATAAAACACAAAATAACTTCGATTTTTATTTTATCTATAATGAGTTGGAATAATGAATATTGTTTAAATTATACAGCGGCGAGATGGTAAGGTTCTGGTCATGCTCCAGTGGCGTTGGGAAGACGCAGTGGACTTTTTTCGAAGGCGAGACCCTAATCAACATAATTGCAGTTATGTTTTTTTTAGGTTGTTTAAAACCAACTTCGAAAGAAGTAAACCCTACTTTTATTCTGAAGTTAGTATTTCACGAAACCTAAGACTTTTCTAAAAAAAAAATAATTAACTGAATTTCGATTCTTAAAAACTATTTTTTTTTTCATAAAATAAATTTAGATGGGGAAGTTTGTAAAAATTGACAAGGATATTAGGCAATTAAAAAACCGGATAATTATAATAAAACTTTGCTTTCGGAATTTTGAGGGTAAAACAAGACTTTTCCATTAAACCAAAGGTTGTAGGCAAGGAAAAGACAAAAAACGGATAAGTTTGTATGTAATAAAATAAATAAATAATAACATTAACTATTGTTTGCCATTTATATAATCACGAAGATAGAAAGATTTATTATTTTAATAAAGTAATATTTATATTACACGCAATAAATTATAAGTAAATTAATCGCAAAAACTTAGCGCTAAAATGTAAAAAAATAAATATAAAAAAAAGAAAATTTAAAAATATATAAATAATAATTTAAATTAACGAAAAATAATTTAAAAAATATACCAGCTACCATGGAATAAACACGAAGAAGCTGATTCTCTCTAAAATCATATTTTCAATAGAAACAGCGTTTGTTTTTGCAAAGCCCCCGTAGATATAAGATTTATGCGCGTGAATGTTAAATTTATGTTTTTATCTTGCGCACGGAAGGCAATAGCGCACGCGCAAACTTTTAAATTTTTTTTTAGTATAGGTATACATTTTCTTTAAAATCTTTAATTTATTATTTTAATACAAACTATTTATTCTAGTTTTTTTATAGGCATTGTATTTTTAGGGTTCATTGTTTTAAGTACTTTTATACCTATAATTAATAACCATGATTTGCAAATAATTTGTGTGTAATTATTAATTTATTATTTAAAATGCTAAATAGTTGAATAATAACAAGTTATTTTTAAAGTAATTTAGAAAACTTAAATTAAATAAATATTTAATATAGTTTAAACTTAAGACTATAATTCTTAATATAAATTATTCATTTATATTCAAAGAATTAATCATTTAATTAATTAATTATTATTTTCCTTTTAAAAGTAATTTATCAGACTTAAAAGAAAAAAAATAAAATAAAAAGAAAACTTACAGTGATCTCTACAGAAGCTTGTTCCTCTTAAAGGTGTATCATCACCTAAAACAAAATAGTTATTACAAAAAAAAATAATTACATAAATATCATCCATAATAAAAAAAGCAATAAAAAAAGTATTACAGAACTTAAATGTCGTTAGTACATATTAGAACATTATGGGGTCAGTATCTTGTTTTAATTTTTTAACTACATTATTTTCTTATTAAATGTACATTATTCTTAATTTTAGGTTTTATTCAACTTAATTAATTTAACTTCTCAATTTTGAAAACTTTTTAAGTTTTTGTTTAGCTTTATTTCAGCTCTAATTTATCCTTTGGCTTCTTTATAATCTTTACTGCTTAAATTTTTTTATTTTAGACACATCCTTTTTATACAAAGGGTAATCACCTCTAAGGATTAATCGACAAAATTATAATAGAGTCCATTTTTTTCTCACTGAGGCGAAGCCGAAGTATCCAAAAGAGACCTCACTCATAGTTTTTATTTATTCATCCATCTAATGCCTTATTATGTTTTTATTCCTTTTCACAGTTTAATTTTTTTCAAATTGAATACAAAAGGGAGTTGAAGAAAATTATTATTAAAAAATAAGAGTTTACTACGCCGGTAGCCGAGTTTTTTTAACTTAGACAGTCATTAATTTAAAGAAGTGAATGCTCTGATCATGAATATATTTTTGAAAATGTTTTAGTTGTCTTCGTAAGCAAATACTAAGTTCTTGTATGTTTTTGTTTTACTAAATGTAACGATGCATATTTGCTTCTGCATGATTATTATTTTTTAATTTAGTTGTCTTTTAGTCATCTTTTATGATTTTAAGATTTCTTCAATGAATTACAACCTCGTATTTGTTCCTACTATTAGCTAACTAAGCCACTACATTTTGTTAACTCTTATTGGTGTCTTATTTTACAAAAATGTATAAAATATACTTTATACTTCTTATGTTTTTACACCTAAAATAACGATTTTTATCATTAAATTTGTAGTATAAATATTTTTTTATTATTATTATTGGCACTGACCTGATAGATAAATATTATTAAAAATAATTGTCTAAATAGTTTATTATATATTAAGTAGATTTTTTTAATAATTAAAAAATGTGATGATCGTTGTCGTTATTAGCTTAACTTTGTTGTATATTAGCTTTGTTAACTAAACTCTACAACTACTTTTAGTAGTTGTTAAAATTAACAACTAGTTTTGTAATTTTAGGTAATTTATTGAAAATATTATTCATACATAATAAGAAGATAACTTAATCAATTAGCATTTAACATAAAGTATAAATCGGTAAACTTTAATTTCATATTAGAACATTAGTCTCAGTACATTCATCTCATCGCCTTATTTAATGTCATTAACCTAATCATTTAAAAAATTAAATAAGATTATTAGGAATTTTTTTAAATTGATCTAATTTTTTTTCAAATATTTAGTTAAAATTGATTAAAATTTGATTAACAAACAATTAATAAATATTTAATTCAGATAACAATATTTTCTTTTTGATAAAAAAATAGTTTTGTATAAGCTTTCTCACCTATTTTATAAGCAAATGAACTATTTTTACTTTATGACATTAATGATTTTTTTTATTATGTAATATGTAAGCAAATGTTAGGCGCAATTTTGATGTTGATTAAATGATATTACATTTTATGGTTTCAAAATAAACTTTTCTCATTTTATTTCATTGAACTTTAGACTATTGATTTAGTTTTATCAGTAAGGATATAATAATGATTAAAATTTTGTAAATAATAGAAAAGATAAGTTTTAAATTATTGCATTCAATATGTACCTTTTTTTTATTATTTATTGTTTATGTAGTTTAAGTGATCTTTAAATTTATCTAACATTTATCTAAATGGATTTAAATAGTTACTTTTTTATGAAAGCAAGTGGAGAATTTAAGTTTTTGTATGACTTTAATTCAAGGCGACACTAAAGTAATAACCTAAGAACTGACATCAGTAATACTAATTATATATTTATTTCATTTTAGCAGAAGTTATTTCGCATTTTAAAATTATTTGACATCGTAACGAAGTTTAATTAAAAATATATATTTAATAATAAATTGCTTCAACTTAAATATTGCTAGACATTAAGTACATGGGTAAAAATATGTTTTTTAATATTTCATTAAAGAATTATTAGTTCAGTGTATGTAAGGGTTTTTTTCTTAACTATTTGAAATTAGTTTTTAACATCTTTTATAACCACTTAAATATATTATTAAAAATGCTATGCAGAGCTACACATATACTTTTAAGGAGTAAAAAAAGTATTTTCTAAGATGCGCAATTAAATATTATTTAAATATTAAAGCTATATATATATATATTTATAATCAAAAGTAAAGTGACGAAAACTATTAGTAAACGACCTTACACGGCCTTGGTAGTGGACGGTGGGAAACTCACTCTAGAAGTCAGATGATTCACCAAGTATACTGTACTCACTCAGACTTCTAAGCAATCTTTATTCTCTCTCCTATAGTTTAGAGTTCTACTTCTCACAGAGTTTAAAGAAGTCAAAGTTTTACTTATTGGGTTTAATTACCTTTCATAAGAAGTTTGGAGCCATTTCATTTTATTTTTAAATTACTAAACGTATGTTGGTAGCTCTACAGAAGAATTTTAATAAAATGTTATAGTGTAAACAAATAATGTTAGGAAGTATATTAAAAAAATTTTAATTAAAGAAATTTTACTAGCTTTTTACTTCTTAATATACTACAAGAGTTTATAATGTATATATATATATATATATATATATATATATATATATATATATATATATATATATATATATATATATATAATACATATATATATACATATATACATATATATATATATATATATATATATATATATATATATATATATATATATATAATTTATAGCAAGATATTAATTTATTAGAATTTTAATAAATTAAAATATTAGATATTTTTGATAAAACTACATTTGTTGGTAAGGAAAAGTCATATCATATTTTTTGTCCTCTTCTCGGCTGTGGAGCCTTAAGATATAAGTTTTACAATCCTGTGAATTTATTTCTTTAGTCAAAATCAGCACAAATAAAATTAAAGACTATTTTTGTTTATTTATGCTTTATCTTTATAGTTGTTAAGTTGAAAAATAAATTAAATAGAAAAGAAAATTAAGTCTAATCTTGTTTGAACCTGTGGTGTTCATGTTTATTCTAATTATCTTTGAAAACACCACTCAGCTGTGTTTATGTGTGTGTTTGACCCCTCGTACGTGTAACTATTGGACTTCACAGACCGGTTTCTGTGTTTATATGTTCTTAAAAACGAAATAAAAGGTTCATCTTCCAGGGATAATTAGGGAAGGCAGGAAACTTGTTTTGACTTACCTTTTATTTGTCTGTTGCTTTCAGAACTTTAAGTTACAATATATTGTCCTTTTTCTCATTTGCATATTTTGTAAAGCAAGAAGTTTTAATATATAGTTTATCCTACTTTTATTAATTTAGGTCAACTTTGTTTTACTATGTTATGCATTTTTTTGTATTAACATTTTATTGATGTATTATTTTTTAGTTTGTTTATTTCTAGGCATAAATTCCTTTGACGATAATATATGTAGTAAATTTATTCTTAGTTGTATACTTTGCGAAATTTAGCCTAAATTACATTAGTTCTATTCTAAAAACTATGTCTTGTAAATTAAGACTTTAGTAAACCTCAATATTTGTTCAATTGTATGGCTAAAGTTTTTATGTATCGTAGTTTTTATTATAATTTATACTTCTTAGTATATTAAAATTAACTATAGAAATAAATTGAGTGGAATAAATTTTCATTGGGTAAGTAGAAGGGTGGAAATAGAAGAAAATAGGCTATAAATTGCTTCTCGAGTTTTTGGCAACATCTACTCCTAACATAATTTGGTAGCCAGCTACCATCCAATTACAATCCTATGATATTAGGGACGCAATCTCTAAAATAAGGACCCTATCTTAGAAAATCAATAGAATAATTGGAATCAATTTATTAAACTGTGTTTAATTAAGTTGCAAATCGACTATTTAGCAATTTAAAGACGAAATACAGTTAAGGACCTTTTAAAAAAAGCTAAATCTATTTTGTTATAGAGTTCGAGATTGAAATCATTAATTTGACTTCTGTCTTTTCTTTTTTTTCAACAATTCTGCATTAAACTGTTTTAAGACACAATTTATGCTTATTATCTGATTAAATGGGTTATATAAGTTTAAAGTGTTTCGTTTGGTCCACATTCGATATTTACTGTATTTAAATGATGATAAAGTATTTAAACTAATATTGGTTTATACTCCTACTACTTATTATCTTATGATACAAATGTTTTAATATATATATATATATATATATACACTGAGAAAAATTTCTGGCGTTTCCCAGTGGAAAAACACTGGGTCTAACAAGAAATTCTAGTGAAGCGAATGACTACTAGAAGTATCCTGAGTTAACTAAATGAAAATAGTTAAGGGCGTTTAGTTGAATTGACTAATCAATTCTGTTAAGGGTTCTTGTTGAGGTAACCCATACGTTCACTGGGAAATTTAGCTAAACCAACAGTATTTTAGTTAGAATCATTGGTAAAGTAACTAAATTGTTTAGTAACCTCCACCTAAGTTTAGTTAGGTGCAATGGTAACTTTTAGTTAAAGACAGAGATTCTCAAGCATTTTCTAGTTAAGCACAACCAATTTGTTTAGTTGGCGCAACGAACAAAGCAAAAATCCACGTGTACTTTCATTAACCTTAACCAAACTCCACTGGGACTTTATATTGACCTTAAATAATTTTGCCAGTGAAGTCTAGTAATGTTATAGTTATCTCAACTAGAATTTGTAGTGAATGAGGACGTTAAGTAGTTCGCTCAGCTAGTTTCTAGTTACCTTAACTACACATTTTGTTATCAGCAATTGCATTCTGGTTACCTTAACAAGGTATTCAAGTTACCACATTAACGTTCAATCCACATCAATGAAACTTCAGTTACTACAACTATATTTTCTGGTAGGCTCTACTACTGTGTAGTTACCTCAAATACATTTTCTGGCAGACTCTACTACTGTGTAGTTACCCTAATATATTTTCTGGTTGACTCAACTACTGTATAGTTATCCCCCAATTATATTTTCTGGTTGCCTCTACTACTATTTAGTTATCTTCACTATAATTTATGGTTGCCTCTATTGCTATTCTAGTAGGCTCTTCTAGAATAGCTTAGGTTTCTAGTAGAGGTAACTATATTTTTTCCAGTTACCTCCACTACATTGTAGTTGCCTCTACTGTCTGTCTAGTGCCCTCTACTGCTCGATTTGAGTAGAACTACACGTGCACTTAGTTATAGGATTAGCATTAATGATAATTAATTCATGTTTAATTAATAATTGAAATACCGCATTAACTAACTTCACATAAACTAATGGCACCTGGTCATATTACACTCTCAGTAATCATTGTGAGTGTAACGCTAACATAGAACAAAAAAAAGTTTTAGTTATGTGAAATATGTCAATACATACATTACAATTAAAAACTGAACAAATGTTAACTATCTTTAATGCACAACTAAGAGCACTAGATGTACCAAACTAAAAAAGTAAAAAGAGGTTGGACTAACAAACAGTTAAAGACATCATACAATGTGTGGTTAAAGAAAAATAACACAGGGTTGAGTGACATAGAAATGAAAAGCATATAAAGGAAATAAAACATTTATTTTTGATTATTTTTTGTACAAATATTAAATATATAGTTGTTTGGACAATATTGTAGAATTGTTAACATATACAATGAATGAAATTAGGTAAATAATAAAAATAAAAGTAAAATACAATAAAAACAATTTATGATTAAGAAGGATTTTTTTTAAATTGTTGCTATAAATAATAAATTATACTTGTTTCTTAATTGTTATGTTAATAATTAATTTAATGAATTAATTATCATTTCACACATTAAATTAAATTATTACTTAATTAAATTAAGTAATTAAGTAAGTAAGTAAGTAATAATAAGTAAGTAAGTAAGTAATCTATGAATTATTAATTATATAATAACTTATGTAATGATATAATTTTATTGTGTATTATAGCAACTATTTAACATACAAAGAAAGATGTAGAGTCATTTTCTTAAGGGGATCCCGCAAAGAGTGGAGGTAAAATCACTTAAACGGAAATATCATCGGTTCTAAGCAATTTGAGAACTAAAGTCTATCGTTTAGTTTAAAAATCTTGACAGGTCAGTTTAGACATCACTGAATCTTGATAAAATAAATCCCTGCAAGAAGGGAGCGGGAAAAAACTATGCAAAACAAATTAGGTTATTTTACCCGTATTTTCTTGGCGATGTTTTTTTACATTTCTTTTGTGTAGTTTTATTTTAAAATATCATTTTAAGATTAATTTAAAAGTAGTTTTCAAAACGATGTAATGAAAAGAAGAACCTTAAACTAAGTGAACGATTGCCGGGAAGAAGGTTTTTTCCCTGCGGCGGTTATTGTGGTAGGGATTTTTTTTTCTCTTTTTAAGTGAGAGGTTGGCAGCGGCTTCTATGATTGGTCAATCCCCAAAATACTTATGACCTTGGGGATTTTTAAACTAAACGATAGGCTGTACGTTAAAAATTGTAGTTCTTAAATTGCACCACTGTTGTTTGCTCCAGAAGATTGAAACGGGTCTTAAAATGTGCAGAATAAAAATTAGAAGTAAAGTACAGTTTAGAATTTTTATTTGCTTAGAAACGGAGATATTTCCATTTAAGTGATTTTTACCCCCACTCTTTGCTGGATCGCCCACTGAGGATACCTCCGTGGAACCTTGTCTCCAACCAGGAGGCCAAAGTAACGTATGAAGGTTAACATCTCGGATGTTAACATTCATACGTTTCAATACTGTTATAGCTATCACTTTAATTAAATTGAAATGCACTAATCACACCGAGAGTTAAGCACTGTAGCTATCACTTTAGTTAAATTGAAATGCACTAATCACACCGAGAGTTAAACACTGTAGCTATCACTTTAATTAAATTGAAATTCACTAATCACACCGAGAGTTAGGTACTGTAGCTATCACTTTAATTAAATTGAAATGCACTAATCACACCGAGAGTTAAGCACTGTAAAATAGCAAAGATCACGCACGAGCACGAGAGCTCGGAAATACTGTGAGTGAGATAAGCTTCAGTAGAGGGCTTTGGGACGCTAGAGTGGGGATATTTGTTGTACTTAACTGGACAAACCATAGGTTTTAACTAAAACTAATGTAACTCTTCAGTGGAAATTCCCTTTGACCTAACTACACTTAATCAAATCTACTAGAATCGCCCCTCAACCAGAATTTTCTGTAGAGGTATCTAAACTTACATTACATTTGTTGTCTCCTACTAGAATTTTACTAGAATAACTCAAAAGAAACGAAGTAACAAATAGAATTTTACTGGAATAACTAAAAGAAACATAAAACCAAATAAGTTTTAGTTATTTCCAACAGGAATTGAAAAATTAGACGTTAAACACCACAAGTGATGTGTCTTGACAAGTCCTAGCAGGGCTGAAAATTGCTACATGCATGCCATTTATAACATGAATTTTCTCCCCAACGAAACCACGCATTGGGAAAGGGGACCAGAGGATAAAGTCCCTTTGAAATTCTAACGTTTATACGGCCATTCCCACTACAATATACCACTTATATGAGCCAGTTCATGCAATGTACGTGCTTCACGTGTCCTTGTCTTCTAACCATGCTGCAGGACAAACGGCTGCACCGATTTCAATGACACAAAGCATAAGAAACATGCTCCATGAGGTGATATTCTGGTGGTTAGAGGTGGTTCTCACAACTCAAAACACTTTTCATGTAAATCAAACTTGGAGTTTGAGGCATATGCAGCTAAATACAAACAAAAATAAGAATTGCATGTGTGACAATCCTTCTTTTTAGCGAATTTCCTTTGGGAATAAAATTCGCTAATGGGATAGGCGTCAGGGCGGAATTCGAACCTTGGACCACGACACAAATCCGTTTCAGAGTTCTCTAATGACGAAAAAATACGTTTCGCAAAACTTTATATATATATATATATATATTATATATATATATATATATATATATATATATATATATATATATGTATTATATATAAGTATTTCTAGATACTTTCTAGTAAACACTCTATCTTTCGAACGGATTAATATTTTTTTAACCAAACTTGGTACAAAAATCAACCTTCGGGAGGACACGAACCCTATAGCAAAACAGGTTTTTGTGACGTCATTAACCCGGTCAAACCCATATATATATGGGTTTGGGTTCTCGCATCCAAAGGAAAATACGCCCGACATGCGGACCACCGCGCTAGAATTATTAACTACTTTTTTTTACTCTTGAAAGTGTAAGATAGAGAATCCAACTTCCTCGTTTGACTGCCTATCATGTCTATAATAGTCAAGTAGTGTTGCAGTTTCTTTTAAAATCTTAGTTTCCCCAGTGGCGTACAGAGAGTAGTTAGGGCCCCTAAAATTAAATTAAAATTAAATTCACACGATTAAAACGAAAAAATTCGAACGTATAGTATACATGTGACATCAATCTTGGGGAATTCATGAAAAATTAAGCGCCAGACTACGTGTATTGTCTATTCAGTTCATATATTATTGTTCGTACATTTTTAGTTCATAATTAATTAATTACATTAATTATTAAATTATAAATTTTAAATCAGCTCATAACTCCATGCATATAGCTGCAGTTAACTAAACATTCTAGTTAACTTAAACCAGATACTCAGTAGCAAATGTCGAGTTCTGGCACAACTATTTTGGTGACTTGATATAACTAAATCACGTCTTGGCCATAGCTATTTAATTGTTTATCTCAACTAAAGAATGGTTGGAGAATTTATAAAGATTTCAACTAAACGCGTTAGATAAGCCAACTAAAAAAATTGAATGAAACTAACTAGTTCGTCATTGTAAATAACAATAATATAGTTGATACAGCTGTATTACAGTTATACAGCTCTTAACTAAAATCAATTAGTTGGATCTACTAAAAGCGTGTGGTTCGGATGGCTAGAATTAATTTAACGTAAATGAAATTCTAGTCTTAACCAATGAAAATGGTCTTAACTAATTTTTAGTTAATCGATTTCAGAATTATTTTTCTCAGTGTACAAGTTATAAATATATATAATTATATATATATATATATATAATATATATATATATATATATATATATATATATATATATGTATGTATGTATGTTTTAAATTATAAATAAAAATAATTTTTAAGTTTAAGAATCTGTTAAATTCGTTACTTTTTTAACTTACAATGTAAAATAAACGACTGAAGAAAAAAGAAATTTTTAAAATTATTCCTAGAATCAATTTAAAGAAGTAAAAAACTTGTTAATAGACACAAAAAATGAGTAATTTGCAACATTTTATTCCATTTTGAAATAATTATTCTATGTTACTGAGAGATTATGATGTCGCCACTGAGAGATGAGTTAAGTATAAAAAAGTCGGCACCTTTGATTTGAATTTGTTTGAAGTCGTGGTTTGAACTTTTGGGAGGCACAGGCAAAGATTGGGACGGTTTTTTAGTTGTAAAGAAGTCAGAAATAAAAAATAAAAGGTTTCTTGATGGTCATTAGTAGGTTTCTGTTTCTTTTTTTTAAAAAGTCCGGTACTTAATGGTTTCTTAGTGGCCCCAACTCCCCCGATATTTTTAAAACTATAGTGTTCTACTAACCAGACTATAGTTCTAAATTACTCAAGAGTCTTTTCTTACTTTAAATTAATTATATTGATTCATCATTTCATTAATGTCTATTTTATAATATTTCTCTTTTGTAGTTATTTATAGAATCCATTTGTAACATTCTATTATACTAATTGGCGAACATTGAAATAAAATAAAAAATAAAAAGTTGTAATCAATTATAATCACAACTTTACAAATTACAATAAATTAAAAAATTAACTCAAAAGTACCTTTTTATGTCGAACTTATTTTAAAAAAACATAATTTTAAAATATGTTTAAAATACATAACAAAAGTTATTATTTATTTGTAAAAGTATGATTATTTATTATTGTTTAATTAATTTCATCGAATTCATTTCGAGTTAAAAACTGGACTAATAAACAGAAAGTATAAAATATACATATATAATTAGTGGATTCAAAGGAGCGAATATCCCTTAGAATGACACACGACTGTTGTAGTAGTCAAACTTAACAAAAGAAATTACAAAAAACAAACTTGTTTTTTTAGTTAATTATTAGTTATTAGGTCTGTAGTTTTTGGAAGTATTAAATCGATTCATATCGTTAAGTGTTGCCACCTGCTACCTGTTGATCTTGCGCATGCGCACATTACAAACAGGTTACGTACTCTTGTGCAGTGAAAGTGAACTAATTAGTATTCACGTTTGTTTTATTTGACAAGTCTTTTTTGTTCTATTTTGTTTCTTATAATTTATGTATAAATCAACTTACTTACTGTGAATATCAATTAATTATTTCATTTAGATTATTGTGCTTACAAAATAAGTTAAGATTTTAATCAAATGCGACTAATTAACTGGATTCTACTAAGTTTTAGTTTAACTAGTTCTATAAACTAGATTTAATAAAATATAAGTGATATATTCTTAAAGTTTAAGAATTAATCATAAATGATATATTAGAGTAATTATTTGTTTTTTCATACAAATAAAATAATAAATCATACAAATAAATAATAATTTTCAATACGAAGTTTATTTGTCTACGCCATTTGATAGAACTTATATACTTAGTTAAATTCAATATATAAACGTAGACATCAATTACCACTTTATACCTTATACATAAAAATAGTTGAAAATAAAGTAAGTAGTATATTTTACCAATACAAAACTTGGGAAAATTTATCTATGTATGTATGTAAAAGTTAATCTTGGCTAAAGATTCACGTGTATATTTCTAATTATTATTATTTTATTAACAGTAATGCGTTGCATTTTGACATTACGTCAGTTTTTAATCTAATAAAAATTGGTCCACCAAATCTGCTGTCATTTGATAATCATAGGTTATTTTAATAATTTTATGTATGTAATAAATATATTTTCATTTTCGACTATGCAATATTTTCTACGCTATAACACAGTTTTTTCTCGCACAAAATGTTTCGCTATATTAGCCGCCATTTCAAGAATAATGGCCGCACTGTAAACGAAAACTATGTAGCTCTAGAGACTTATCAATAATACATGTATACTAAGTTTCTTTAAAATCGGCTAATTTTTGAGTCACTTTTTGGGGCACGTACAAAAATACAAGCCTTCCTTATCATCTGAAATAAAAGAATTCACTGCCGCTCGTTCAATTACTTAAGTAAGACCTGTGCTATATGTTTGTTTTGAATATTAAATAAAGTAGAGAGTATTTTCTTTAAACAATATGATATAATAGTTTTAGAATCGTATATATTGCTTACATAGTTGCCTTGAAAAGAATTTATATGACTTTCGAAAGTGTTTAGGTATTCATGGTGAATATATAATTGAATTAGAGTATCCTTGATATACTCTCTATTAAAATGTTAACCAACTTCAATGGAAAAAAAGTTTGACAAATATGTTGCAAGTGTTATGTTTAAGAAAAATAACACAAACACTAAGTGTACTAAATCTATGTCTTATAATATTTTTTTCTGTTTTAACTAAATATACTACTTTTGCATATCCTGGAGTTTAAATCATATAAACAGGTTCTTCTTTAAAAACCTTATTAAAATTTAAAAAAAGAATCATTTCCCTATTTCATCTTTAACTAGATTACTAATTTCGAAAAAAAAAGAAATGCTATCATTATTATTTTGTTACTTCTTCCAAATAGGTAACAAGAAATTAAGGTTTAAATTTTCAAGAAACTAAATAATGAAAATCAGGTTTTATCTTTTTTATTTAGCGGCATGCAAATGAGGGTTACCATTTACCTGTATCCTTATATCTTTTTGATTATTTTTTAATTTTCTTTTTTTAATTTGAAAACAAGAATCGTGTTGGAATGAAATCATATTTAGAGTAAATGTGTTTCAGAGTGTTAATAATAATAAACCTTTGATAATTATTAGGTTTACATTTTTTTATCTTGTTTTATTTTAATAATAAATTTTGGTCCTTTGAGGCGGATTTTGTTTTATTTTTTGATAGTGTATTTACTTTTTAAGTTTATAAATTCTTACGTTATTGCTTTATACATACAATAAAGCAGCCCTTCCCAACCCTTGGGTCGCGACCTAATCTGGGTCGCGAACGAAATTTTTCGGGTCGCCAAATTTTTTATTATTAACAACCAAAAATGACGAAGATTTATTATATGTGAAAAGATTATTATAAGCAAATAACAGATTTGTTTGAACAGATACTATTTTTAGAAATTGATAATACTTTAAAGCCGCGGCCAAAACATTTCTTAGAAGTCCTTTACCGACAGAGGCACCCGCCTTTATCTAATTCTTGCTAACTTAGATGAATTGTTATACCTATGATAATACTGTGCTTAACAGTTTCTTATTACAAAAATTATAATGTTCAATTATATGTGAATTTGGTTTTAACAAACATTAACGTAGTTTAATATCGCGTATAAGTTTTTAAATTATAATTGTTTTATCAGTTTATTTATTTTATAATTTTGCGTTTAATTAAAGTAGTGAAATGAATAAACAAAACACGACTTGACTTATTAGTGGAAAACCAACAGCAACAAATTAGTCATTGATATAATACATATTTTATTTTTTTATTCTTTTTTTTTACTAAATCGTTATTTGATTTTTCCTTTAAATAATAAATGCTCATTTTCATATTTAACAATGCTAATTTTTTTATTTTATATTTTATTGCTATTATATAATTATATAATATACTTCTTTTGAACTCCAATTAGTGTGTAGTTTTCTATTTAAGTATAAAAACCTTATGAAAATTATGATTTGACGATGTCTGTAGGGTCATAACTAGTTCGGCAATAAATAAAAACGCCTGCAATTTTCAGGTTATGCAAAATAAATGCATTTGGGTCGCCAAACTTTAGAAAAGCAAATTATAGGGTCGCAGTACTAGGTTGGGAAACGCTGCAATAAAGCATATTTTATTGTTTAACAGATTAGTAAATATATATAATATTTTACTGTCCCATCGATGTTTATTATATTCATTTTCTGTGGATAGTTTTTACTTTTATCTTTTGAGTCATATTAAGTAAACAATTTATATCTTCTTAGATCTTTTGTAATTAAGTTCCTACAATTTACAATATTTTTAAAGAAGATGTAAAAGAATAAAAACCTGATATTTCTTTACACCCATATTACTCATTGTAAAAGTCATATTAAAAAGGAAAGAATATAAAAACCAAGAAGCAAAAATGACTTAATTATAGGTGTTAAGAAAAGAAGAATAATTTTAGAGACGGATATAGAAAAAGTTGATGATCTTCTCAGCTTCTAAAATATTCTTCTATACAAAATGTTAAGATAATGTCTTCTACACTTCAGAGAATAAAGCACTTTATATTCCCTTGGGAATAAATGATACAAAAATTCATTTTGTCTTGTCTGTTCATTTTATAATTTAAATATAATATTTATGATGAAACTTATATATATAAAAATATATTTAGTAAATTAAGTTCACTTTGTGCACATTTCTTTGAGATAGTGCATTAACGGTATGACAAGAAAATTTTATTATATTAAACATTTTTATATTATTAACTTGTTTAATTAGGAGTACTAAGAATCGGTTAGAGTTACTAAGATTTTGTAGAGACTCTAAGTATAAAACTAAGCTTTCTTAACATACTTGCTTTTTTTATTTTCTTTATTGGAAGTTTATCGCGCACCAATGTTAACAAAAATTACTGATTTGTCCTAAATGCAAATTGCTAAAAAACGCGTATTTCATTTCAATCATATTAGCCGTTTAACTTGTAACGCGTTTACTAAGAACGCGACATGCAGTTGTACCTAATGATTTTTTTTATTTTTACATTTAAGAGATGGATATAGGTACTAAACATATAAGTCAAGAAAGTGGATTATTAAATTTTTTATGATAATGTTTTTTACTAGATTGAAAGTTTCAGCTCAAGAAAGGACATTTACTTAAAGATCAATATTCTGTTTGCTAGAATTAAAAAAATTAAAGTCTCTTTTGAGTTTTTCAAAATCTCATCAACTACTTAAAAAACAAAACGGAAAAGATCAATTTTACATAATAATAAGAATTACAAAAAAGCAATAATGAATAAATAAAAATATCTTCTTTATTTAGGCTTGTATTTGTATAATTTTGTTTTTGAAATTAGTTTTTGAATTGAGGAAATACACATTTTTTAAAATTAAGTAATTAGGTGTTAGAGTTTTGTTTACATTTTTTCTTAACTTTTTTTTTAAATTGTTAGTTTTGAACATAATCAAAAATAAGTTATAGTAATAGTATGAAAGAAGAATTTCAAAAATAAAAATTGTAAAAAGTTATTAATTTTTAAAATAATTATTTGATGAAGAACTGGAGTAAATGAAATACTTGTGCGTATAAATTTGTTGAGAAAATAAAATTTAATCAACTTGATATCCTACTTTAAGTAGCTCTTGCTTATAATTGCTTTATATTATATGGTTATAAAATAGAAATACATATTAGTTAAACTATTTATTCTCTATTATTTTATTTTACATTAGTTTTTGATTTAGGTCACATTTATCTAATTTATTCTAAAAATGTTGCCTTTTCTAATTTGTATTCTTTTAACACATTAAGAAATGTTTAATACAATAAATTAACATTTTTAACATTTATAAGTATGTCCTTTTAGCTTACAAAGCCAAAACTGTATTTAAATTATTCCAAATAAATCGTTAGCTTTTATTTAATTTTGCAACTTCTATTTAAACATAACTTGAAAAGTATGACATTAAGGATGCATTATTTTGAAACTAATAATTATTTATCACTATTTTTTAAGGATTTAATATAACATCCATTTAAAATTTACATTAAAATTTTAATCGCCTATTTATAATATACACAATTATAACTCAAGCAATAATTTTAGCGTATAAGCCTATACATAATTCGAGATAAGTATTTAAATTTTGTTATTATTTATCTTATTGGCTCTATAAAACCTTACAATAACTTTTATTAATTATATACTTATAGATGTTTTGATTAACATTATTTGTCCTAATTTAAAGTTTTAACACTAATGCTTAAATGATTACTTCGTCTTTGTTTAAAATATTTCTCAATTATTAAAATAATTTTTTCGTTATTCTTTAATATAGCATATTTTTTGACAAGGTAAAAATAGAATTGTAAAGTTAAGAATTTTTAAAATAAATAAAAAGTTACATCTTGTAGTTCTATATACATTTTTAAATGTTTAAATCATATAATTAAAATATTTTTATTAGTCACAAATATTCATAAGAAAAAAATTAAAATAATAATTTTAATTGATTTTTTAAAAATAGTAATGAAGTAAAGGATGAGTAATTAAGAGGTTTAATTTTCATTAAATATAATAAGGTGTTAAAGAAGGTATAAAATGCAAATCGTGATATTAATTTTATGAATATTTAGATTACAGCAAAATTTTAATTTTTCGATAACATTAAAATAGGTTATTTTTTAGTAATTAATGCAAATTTTATTTAGGTTTTTTTTTTATATAACAACAGTTATTAAAAAGCAATAGACTATAAAATTATAACAAATTATAATAATATAAAAACGTTGTTCATTATAATTTTAATAATGAGTTTATGGGGGCATAAGGACTGCTAAATTATTTTTACCCGTAAATCAGTAATTAATTTAAAAACAAATCGATAAAAATTTTTCTGCGAAATTTAACTTTTTTGCTGACTTATTAATAATGAGTCAGTGAATGACGTCATAAAAAAATATTTTTCGGACAGCACAACTAGACCTTAAGATTGATTTGTACGAAGTTTAAGCTCTCTAGCTAGGAGCCACACACAGAGACATAAACCTTTGTAGAAACCACTTAGGAGGTCCTACATACACCCGAAACGAATAATTCAAGTTAAATTCCGGTTTCGGTAATGCAATGTGGAAATATTTTTAAAGAATGGTTAAATGATATTTTTACTTGCTGAATATTAGAAGATAGAATAAAAAATAATGAGTAAAATGTATAGCATTTGATTTGTCAATTTTATGCTCATGTCTTGTCTTCTATCTGGCCTAAAAGTCTTAAGGCTTACATGTTTAAACTTTTGGTAAAAGATGCTCAAGTTGATGCACCTGGCATTCACAAGTTTGTGGGGGAGTTAATAGCCATGAATAGGATGGGATATCACTAATGGGGCTGCATCTGGTCACCGGACTAAGTCCATCTGTCGAACTAAAGCCTTCGGACATGTCAACTTCGTGATATATTTCTGACATATGTTTACACATAAAAGAAAATAATAAGAACTTCATTACTAATAATATAGAAGTATGAGGAAAAATATGACAAATTAATTTAGATACATCTTTATAATACTATATAAGTACAAGTATTGATACTGCTTTTTATATTATTACTTAATAATAATTATTAATAAAATAATAATAATATCAATACAGAAAAAATAAGTATATAGTTTAAACTATAAATAAAGTAAAGCTATATAATATAGGGCTCCTTAAAGAGGAGTTCTCGACTCCTTATAGAGAACATACTGACATAATAAGAATAGGAAATGTGAACTTAAAGAATAGTTAAGAGACATCTTTCTATTACCCTGTAAATGTATGACAAATATATTTCTGATAAATAATATAATGATAAAAATTACTGAGAAATTTATAGTCTGTTACTTGACGCAAAGTCCTTGAAAAAGCAATTTCTATTGTAAGGACAGACTGTAGGCCTTGTTTTAATTCAAAATATGTATATGAAATGTTGATTAATAAAGCAAACCAAGTCCAGTAAACCAAATAGTTTACTAATTAAGTGGAAAACATAAGAGCTGTAAACAGGCTTAGTCTTAGTCAGGCCTACTAACTTTAAAAATAAAGTGCACCTATCTATTTGCATTAGTAGCAGTATTATTAATATTAATTTTTTTGTTAATATTAAGTTTGGGGCTTAAACAAGAAACACAACAATAACAACAACTTAATCTTTTTTTACATGATCTAATCATAAGTGTAAATTTTTATTTGCGTTAATTAGGATTTTACATTTGTTTGTATATTATTGTCAGTGTTATTTTTTAAGATTATAAAAAAATAATCATTATTTTGAGTTTAATCCATAATTTTTAAAAGAATAAAAGCAAAATAAAAGTTTATGGTTCGGGGTCAACACCGATACGCTTTCTGATTGTCAATCTACAAATTATCATAATTTTTATTTAACTGTTCTTTAATGCTTATGCGATTCAAAAACATAAGAAAAACGAATTCATAAAAATAATCATTAAATACATATTAATAATAAACTTATAATTTCATTCAGAAAAAATTATAGGAGAAAATAACTGTTCACTCACATGCTGTCGATAGATTTTTTGTTTTTTGTCATCACTAAAATTTAATAAAAATATTGTAAATAACTATTAATGACAATATTATTAAAAATAACAGTTCTTAAAGAAAATTGAATCTTGATCTGAAGAAAAAGCAATTTCTTAATCTTGATTTCTCGATTTTGTTATTTTATATTCTTAGGCTGTTATTGGTTATTTTCGGTATTCTTAACAATTTTTTTTAGTACATTTTTATAGATATTTTTGTTAATATCCATTTTCCACTCAAAAAATACAACTAATAACCCAAAAAATATAAGCTTAAGCTTTTATACATAGGTTATTGATAGTATATAGTAGTTATTGTTGGTTAGTAAAGGGTACTAGAGGTTACCAATAGTAATAAGTGTTGCTATAACGTCTTAGTTTCTATCAAATTGTATTTTCTCATGACTATAGTCATTATTGCCATTAAATGTTAAAATTACACCAAAAGGGTTTTCATTAAAATTTACTTTTTTCAAGTTAATATTATTTTTTCTAAAGTTTATAATGACAACACAAAGACTATATTATAACTCTTTTAAAAACATCATTTTTGATTGTACTAATTTCTTAATTCGTTTACTATTTTTGTTCTATCTTCCTATGTTAATTATATTTTACAACTTAATTGTTTTATTAATTCAAATAAAAACAAACTATAAATGTTTTTTCTCTTTTAGCTCATTTATTCTCACGCTCATTATCGTATTCTTTTTGGCCTTCCGTTACAACGCAACCTTAGCTATATTTAATAGCTATATGCTTTTTGAAAAAGCTACCAAAATTATAAAAGAGATATCCTTTTATATACATTAATGATCTTTAACGTGTATATCTCTCCTTCTTTTAATCTTAACACACCAAAAAGACTTAATACAACTTAAAAGAATTCACAAAACCAGAGGGCTATATAAATAGGTAATTTTCTTTTTAAAAAATCCTAATGCGTCAGATCATTTGTTATAAAAAAATTTCGGACTCCTTAACGACTACTGGATATTTTTAAGTAATCAAAATTTTTGAATTATTTTGTTTATTTTATGTCATTTTGGTAAATTACTTAATACTTATGGGTTTTGATTATTTTTTGTTTTCCACGTCTTAATGTTTTAAACAAATAACATTTTGATTTTGTATTTCTTATTATTTTAAATATATTTCGTAAATTTTTGTTAAAAGTTGTCATTAACCTTCAAAATAATAGTATCCTTATTGTGAATCGTTAAAAAAGGAAGGACAATCGGCTCTGTTAATATAAACATTTTGAGACGCGATATTAACTTTTATTTATTCATCACTTTTGCTATTTTTCCTTTTCCTTGTTTATACCCTTGTTATATAGAGTATATCAAATTTTTGCAAAAAATCTAAAACTAGGAATTCACCTAAATATAGTTTTTGTAAAATCGTCTCTGTATGTGTGTTTTCATCGTAGTTCCAAGCGTATTTGTGCTAAAGAATTGAAACTTAATACAAAAATCAATCTTTATGTCTAGTTGTGCTATCCGGAAAATTATTTTTTTTTAATGAAATTTTTAACGTAATAATAGTAACTTTAATTATAGTTGAAAAAACATTAATGTAAACATTAGTTTAATAATATTTATTTGAATTTTGTTACCTAAATATATGTTATTGAAATATGTTTTTACATTTCAATAACATATTGTTACTGAAATAAAACCTTATTAATTTGACCTAATTATTTTAATAACATATTGTTATTGAAATAAAGCCTTATTAATCTGTCTAGACGTTGAATGGTCATAATAAAATTATCTTAAAAAGAAAAAAAAATTGCACTAGTTTACAGATACTACTATACTAAATTACTATACTAAATAAATAATGCAAGAAGTATTAATTAATAACAACTTTAATTTTATTAAAAACTCCTATGTTTATTCCTTCATTACTCGCAACGATACATATTTTATTTGTCCAAATTATGTACTTGTAAAAATATTAATGTACCCTTAAACATTTAATATGTACTATTTTATTATTATATGCAATAATAAAAAATGATTATTTTTTAAATTAAATTAGGTGTTATATGATGTGATAACATAATTTTTGCTTCTCATAGATAAAAATTTATTACTCCTTTTATAAATTATGCATAATTAACATTTTTCACTATTATTTCCAAAAATGCTTTTGTTACAAATGATTTGCAATACCTAACTTGTTCTAGCATTTTTTGATTTAGTTAATGTAATTTTTAAGTAATTAATTTCTTCTTACATTTGAATTTAATAATATAAAAGAACTTTATTATTACATATCTATTTTATTATACTGCATTAAAGCAATAGGAGTAATTGTTTAAATTGGCAATAAAATTTGTTTGTTAACATTATACATTAAATAACATTAAACAATTAATCAGGAATGAACTAATTAATGGGGTAATAAAGTTTTATCTATGAGAAGCAAAAAAAAGTTATCACATCATATAACACCTATGTATTTTAATTAAAAAAAATTATTAGTCAAGAATGAACAAACAATTTTAAAGGCAAATTATTATGAGTACATATTTTGGACAAACAAAATATGTATCGTTGCAAGTATTAAATGCATAAGCCTGGGAGTCTTTTCCTTTAACGCGCAATCATAAAAAATGAAAACATGCATTCTTAAAATCGTAAGTTGGGCTACATTTTTAATGTTTGCTCTTATATAATTTTATTACACTTATACGACTTTTACTGCATATTCTTTAATAATTGCTTTTTATATTGTATGTATTAATTTTACTTAATAACATTGCTCAGAGATAATATTAGATGACAAAGTCAGAAGTTTTCAGACCGATGCAGTTTCATGAATGTTCTGTGGCTTCATATATAATATTGCCTGTAATATAATTACAGGCATTTTTAAGTAATATAATTAACAAGGTACCAGGACCTTTTAATTTACTAACTAAAAAAATTATTGATTTTAGTGTTTTCAGCACATTTTTTTGTGGCTATATAATGAGGCACAAAGTCTTAAGCATTAAAATTTTAGTGACCTTGAAATTTTTCTCCGTTTCTCCGTACATCTTTACAGTCTGTGGCTTAATTTGAAGCCACCCAAAAAGCTTCTTTTATAATGGAAAGTCGAGTTAAATATTTTTTTAAACATTTTTTCAGTGCTTTTTACTGCTTTTAACATTGATTTAAACAAAGGTTGAGTTAAATATTCAACTTTTTAGGGGTGCACATTCAGAGAACTTTTGAGGTGGCTTCATATATGGCCACTACCCTATAAAGGGTTAAAGTTGCAATATTAATTATTATTTGCATTATTTATTTTGTTCTCAATAATACTATGATGAAACTGTTAACTTTTCTTATCAAGTTAATTTTATTATTACTATTGACATCTAGACAGATTATTAAGGCTTTATTTAAAAAACTTATTTTAATAACATATTTGTAGCTAAGAAAAATCAAATTAAATGTTTTTTAAGTAATGTTTACATTAATGTCATGTCAATAAATACATTAGAAATATTATTTTACGGATAGCACAACTAGACCTAAAGATTGATTTTTGTATTAAGTTTCAATTCTTTAGCACAAATACGCTAGATGCTCCATGATAACACATATACGACAGACGATGCTTATACTATACATATTTCTTAGCTTCATTAATTCTTATTATTATTTTACAATACTACGTACAAATCATAGAAATTTTTTACTAGAGGGCTTTGGAAAAAGTACATTTTATAATGAAAAAAAAATTAAAAATCGAGTACGGTGTACCTCAGTATTTTTCCTTAAAGATAACATAGAGATATTATTACTAGAGAGGCCCTTTTACGTAACAACATATTTAAACTTGTGTTATCATTACAACTTTGTAAAGCAGATAATATCTTATTAATTTAATCCTACTGATTATAAATAATCTTAGTATATTTTTAGTATTTTTTTTTAGTATATAGTATATTTATATTTTCGTTACTTTAGTTATTTTTACATTTTAATCAACCTTTTTGAAAATTAAATGGTAATATTGCAATACTAGAAAAATTTTCAATATTTTGAGCAGACTTATTATTTATTTTTATAATCATATTTTATTTCTTGTAACTACTAAAACTTATAATTATTACTGTAAATATACATATTGTTTAGATAACGATAGAAACTTTTTTTCAGGCTAGTTGTTTACATTAAATCATTTGAGAAAATATTAATAAGTTTGTGCATAATGACTTTAAAATGTTGCGGTTGCGATGACTAGATAATACGAGTCGGGTGTAAAATTCCTTTCCATATATAAAACTAACACTACACAACCGCAACACATAAATAATGTCTACTATTTAATCACTTTGTCGACAACTCTGTTTTGGGGTGTATATTTAAAAAAAACATCTCAGTTATGAAGTAGTTAAGGTTTTATTTAAACAAGTTAGTTAAGGTATTGCCTTAAGGTATTTAAAAAAGATAATTTAAAAAGATCGCGCTACTTTATTCTCATGATACCGTCGAAGCCAGCGATACTGTTAAAAAACATTTTTCTCGAAAACTTCACAAGCTTTCGTAAACAAACTTATGTTTCTTTTTTTCACCTTTTTGTCTAATTAATAGCTTATCATTAATTATAAGAAATTTTAAAGGTAAAAGATACGCAAAAGTTTATGATATATTAATAAAATCATAACACATTCTGATGTTTTAATTTTAGAAACAACTTTATTTTGAATTTTTTAAGTTTAGTTCTAAATTAGACTTTAATTTAAAAGTCATTAATTCTTAATGAAGAAAGCTAATGTCTAATTAAGGCCATCATTAGTTATTTTAAACAGTAAATAGTATTGTTAAAAAATTAAAGCCAAGGAAATATTTAACAAAAGGTTTACATAAATTGTATAGTTACTTTACTGATTTTTAATTTATGTTTAGTTTTTGTTTAAATATGTTAGTTTGGTGTTAAGTTTTATGCACTTAATAAATAAATACAACTGTTGCTTAAGATAACTAACTTGAAATGAATTAGGTCCGACAATTACTTATGTAGGACAAAGGAGCTTGTAAATAGTATTTTTAATTTTTTAAATGAAAATAAAAAGAATATTTGTTTGTCTAATGATTTTTCAAACAAGTAATATTATCATTTATATAGTTATTTTTGTACAAAAGACTTAAAATCACAGAGCATGGGTTTTATACCTACCCTCAAAATCTCAAAATACGCATTTTTAATTGCAACTTATATAGGGTCTCAGTAGGATCCAGAGCTCCTACTCCAACATAGGACTTTTTTTGCACACGATTATATTATACAGTATATACTTTATATACACTTTATATATACGACTTTTTATACAGTCCTTCTAAATTTATTATTAACAAAATAAAGAAATATTTATCTGTATTATATTTGTAGATCCTTTTAAAATTATGTAATGTTAATTTATTTCCTGATTATTCAGATAATTTAAAAATCCTACTTATCATTGTTATTATTGCAAACGAATGGCAATTTTGCATATAATTATCAAATGAATTAATTTGTAATTCTATGAATTAAATTCCCCACAGTTATCAATTCGTGGTAACTAGCGTTTTAATTAAAAATAAGCGGAGAATTATCTTGATAATTAGTGTTAAACTGACTTTTGATTTTTAGTGCATTCATTCCTCGTGTATTAGGTTATTACCAGATTGTTAATTGCATTGTTCATAAACGATATTTTATGGATTTATAACATGCAAAAAAAAGACGAATATTTAATAATGCAATATGAATAATAAGTAACAATAAGTGAATAGAATATTTTTAAAGGTAACATTAAGATTAAAAATTAGTCTAGAAAGTAGCATAATTGTAGGAAGAATATTTTTTTAGTATGTTATTATTATAATAAGTAACACCTTATAATAAGTCTATGAGCAAATACAAAACCTAAAATGTAACACCATATTTTAAAAATATTTCTATTGAGTTTCTATTTTATTTTATATGCTTTAATTTTTGTTATTGTTAATTTATTTAAGGGACATTTAGTACATTATTTTTATTCTATTTCCTTAATGGATAAATTTACTTTAAAAATATTCTGAATTCTTTGTATTTTAACTTAAAAATATGTGATAAATTGAAAAATAATCAGGAAGTTATATAAAATGGTAAAATAAATTCTTAAAAATTATTACCTAATAGGTAATTATCATTTGAAAGTAAAAAAATCTAAATACTTAATTTTATGATAAATAATTCCAACATGGCTTCTGTTTAAATTTTTACATAACAAGTTTTTTTTAGTCGCCATTTTGTCCTTCTTTATCAAGCATAAAGAATTGCATTATTTATTTACAAAAATCACAAGGTATGTCAGTTCCGTAGCAAATATTTTTTATGTGACATAAAATAAATAAAAACTAATAAAATAAAAGATAGTCAAGCAATTAGTACATACCAGCACAGTAATACTGGTACTTTTTAGATAAGTTTAAGTATTATTTCACACATTTTTATATTTTTTAAATTTCTTATCTTTACCATAGTATATATAACTAGTAATTTATCATGTACATTTCTCTTAGTTAAATTAGGTTTAAACTTAACTTAGACTTTAAACTTAAGATCTAAATTTTACTATAAAAAATAATTTCCAAAAAATAAATTCTTTGTTTATTTTGTGTTTATTGGTTATTTATCAGAAATATTTAATAAAAATATTGTTTTGTTTATTTTCATAATGTAATTTATTTTAAATAACGTATTAAAGACGATAAAGAAAAATAATCTTGTTTTTAATAAATCATTAAGAATGTCAAAGGGTTAAAAGATCTAAATAAACATTATTATTCAACACCCAGTGTGGTTTTTATTATATAATGAAGTCATTTATACCGTTTATGCCACCTGATGTGGCGCGTGCCACAAAAAATACCCCTATAGGTAACACTTATGAATAAAAGGGTTCATATGTATAATTCTTTTTTTTTTATAAATATATATATATATATATATGTATATTTCTCCCATAGTAATGTATACATATGTAATTTACCCCATACCTCACCCTTATGGTTTTAAATATTATAATTAAATACCTGTAGGGTTACCCTTTATCATATTAAAGGGTTTGAGTACCCTTATTGAAAGTTTTTTTTACCCCTGGTGCCCAAAGGGTTGTATAAACTTATTATACATATTGAAATAAATTGACATAGTAAGTTGTATAAACTGGGTTATATAACTGTTTATTAACACCTGTCAAGCATAAAGCATGTTATTTCATTTGTTTGATTTATATGGTTTGTGTTGATAGTTTGTTTATTTATTCGGTTCCTTGTAAGTTTTGAGTACTTAAAAATTTATTGTTATTAGTATATGATTACGAATCAAAATGTGTAACTTTAAATTGTATAATAATTGTTAAACAGGAATTAGAGAGTAAATGATCAAACATCAGCTTTAAAATTAGAGTATTTATGATTGTTATCTTACGAATTTGTTTCGTTTTTCACTACATTCATGTGAAAAACTATATTAGTTGATGTTATTTGTCTTAAATCAATTAATTACTAAATTAAGATTAGAAATATAAGATTTTTAATTGTATAGTTAATTTTTAAAATGCTTAAAATATTTGCATTGGTAGTTTATCCAATGCATAGCAACAGATATGTAAAGTATTTTGAGAGTGTCATGAGAGCCAAGGGGGAAAGTAGTAACAGGCCAACTTCTTAGGGCGAGAGGGTGGCAATAGCGGCGTTTTGTTAAGTTAAGAGTATGATCAGGAGTGTTATAACAAGCTCCCGGTGCGTTCTCTAAATATCAGTCTACCTGACCCTTTAACTCCTGTCTATGCTAAATAAACCTACTGCTCACTAAGCCTGCTTACTTTTAGGCACATAGATGTATAAAATATTAGACCAACACGTGTCCCTTCTGAATACCTAAACTGGTACGTCTTAAAACCATATATTTCAGACACACATCATTTAATTTTAAGAAAGCAACTCTTCGAGAGCCCGATGCTTCTTAATTGAGGCTTATTTAGGAGAAGGGCAGTAACAATTTATTCAATAATGTAGATTTATTTAAAAATCGTTAGTCAGTTGGCTCGAGGCAACTGCTTTGCGTTTTCTTGAAGAACGCGTTATGCAGAATTATGGAAATTTACTACAGAAGTTTAATGTTATTGTTAGTTAAAAATAAAAAAAAAGTAGTTTGAAAGGTCCAGAGATGAAAACGACCTAGAAGTCTCAAATATTGGGATAACTGGACTAGCCCTACAGGACACCACTGCGCAAGTCCAATACTGGCTGGCACCAGACTAACCAGACCTTTTATAGTTTTTGCTACACGCACCTACTACACATCTGTCTATCAACCTTTTCCTTTCTAGTATCCACAATTATTTTTATCATTTACGAAAACTTTTGCTTTTTAGATGACTGTTTAATTTTAAATTGTTAAATTTACCGAATATTTATTTAGTAAATTTAACAGTTTAAAAAAAAAAAAAAAAAAAAAAAGAGTATCTACTAGACATTTTTATTTTTATCAAACAAAATTGATTGCAACTTTACTTGTAACCTATAATTTGTAAGTTAAGTCCTTTATCCGCAAGATTAGACAAAGATTCTACTAAATGAAATGAGTACATGGGATACAAGTACATCTAATTTATTTCCATGACATGATAAATCATTAAAAACTTAAGATTCACAATTATATTACTATTAACTTAATCTACTATAATTTAAAAAATTAGATGTAGCCTAAAACAATTAATAATATGTACAACCCAAGGATAAAAATGAATAATTTTTACTCATAATATTCAATACTCTATGTAGATTACGTTACAATTGAACCTAAAATTAAAAACTTTACTTTAAAAGCAAATAAATTTATATAAAAGTAAATTGTATGTAATTTTCTTTGCCTTGTATTGACTATTATAATTAGATAATAATATTTAAAAATAATTTACTTCAAATAATCCATTATTTAAAAAAAAATATTTATTACAATTATTTGTTAGTTATCGATGAACATAAATTATATTTGCTGGACTAATTTAATCCCTATGAGTTAATTGTAGAAATCATGTACAACTCATTAATTTACGATCATTAATATGATTTTGTTCTTTAAATTAAAAGATTTTTAAAAAGAGTGTTTAAAAAGGTATAATAAAAGGTTATTCTCACAACATTAAGATGGAACATTTTACATAATTAGTATTAATTAGGTATAAAAGTTGTGGCTTTTGGGTGGTACTACATGTCTATTATTTGTGCTATTGTGTCTATTATAAGGCTCTTATATTTTTTAAAGTAAACAAAACATAACTTATGTTAAAAAATAAATTTTTACATCTTTAAATCCTTTTTGTAACTATAGTTTTTAGATTAATTAAAGCTAGCTAATTCATAAATATTAACTTCTTATAACACGGGAAGAAGGTTTTAGTTATAACAGTCTAAAATACTCGCTGCTCCTTATAAAACGACTTATGTGAGTTTAAATCGCTACTATTTGTTTATGTCTTACAAAATATGTTTGTGATTATTTAACTACTTGTATATTTTGAGGTTAAGCGAAGCGAAACCGAAATAAGGACGAGCGCAGCGAATCTGATGTGATGAGGAGTCCCGAGATATCCTGTACCCAATTTGTTACTATTAAAAAAATCGAATAATACTCTTTATTCACCAAATAAATTGACTTGCACCAAATAAACTTGGTGCAAGTCTATCCCCTACGTAATGAATCAGTATATAAAACAAGTATATCCACTATTGGATCATAAAATTCAACCTTGCATCGAGCGAGGTTACTGCCTGAGTGGGTGACCGCTAGGGATAAAACGACTGCTTATAACTTACTCTAGACGGACGAGCGAAGCGTGTCCGAAATAGTGAGGATAAGCGTAACGTATTCAATGTGTTGAAAAATAATTTTGAGGCACCCCGTTCCCGATTTTTTTAATGTAGTAAACCATAAAGTAAATTAAATATTTAATTAATGACTTAACGCAATTAGTGAATACCAATCCCATGAGTCAACACAGTAAGTGAAACAATTTTACAAAAATTTCCATATCACATAAGTTTTAAGTTGCATAATACCACTTGACTCATTCTTTGTTTGCATAATTAATGTTTCAAATTTTGTTAAAAATTTTTATAATCATAAGTTGATTTGAATAATTTTAAATACATGATATTCAACTTATAAGACTGTTATAATTATAATTATTATTCATTTAATAATAACAATAATTAATTAAATTTGATTATACATTTGTACTGGGAAATGTTTATTGTACAATTTTCCTCGTGCTAACGTTTTGCTCTTTCTTTAATTAATTATTAGTAATTATTTTATGTTCGTATTTAAAATACAAACAAATAAGAAAAAAATGTAATATTAGAATATATAATCTTTTTAACTTTATGTGACAATAATTTTTAAAATGGTAATTATAATTTTATTTATTTTTTGTGTTTAGACTAATTTAGGGCTTCTGACAGAATAATCAAATATTATCACCACAAACGTTATGGATGGCATTGCAAAAAAATTAAAGAACTAATTATAGTCTTTCCAATCATAACTTTAACTAAACTGTTAGTTCAAGCCGGATAAATAAATATCTATTCATCTAATTTCCTTCTATAAGAATTCGAAGCAAAGATAAAAAGTGCATTTTTCTTTTTAAAACACATTTAATAATATTTAATAAAACAGTTGTTTCATAAAGAATCATAATTTATACTTTATAATAATATTAGAATTTTAAATTAAATTATAAAACAATTTACTTTGCATAAACAAAAATAAGAGCAATAATGCTATACATGCATATTTTAATTTTATTTTATTATAATACGACTATAATCACAAAATATTCAAATGTTGAAAGATTTTTTAATATTTAATTTTTCTTTTGATTTATTACTTTAAAAATTATATATGACTTTATTTACATTTTTACTGTGATAATATGCATATTTTTAATAATTTGATTATAGTTAATAATTAAGGTAGTTTTATATTTTGTTTAATTAAATATAATAGTTTATTATTGTTAAAGGTTTACAAAAAGAAGCTATAGTTGCTAGACAAAGGTGAATAAACAAAGGTTTAATAATAGATAACTTCTTATTTCTTCAAATTTTACTTAAGAGGAGATTATACTTTTAATTTAATGAAGTAACACATAACTTGCTGTTACTCATAACCTAACCCAGGCGGTAATTAAAAATTCAAGACATAGTCCTAACGAACTTTTTCTTTATAAATGATAAATAAAGCGTTTTTAAGATTTAAAAAACCTTAGGTAAACTTGATTCATAATTAAAAAATTAAGAAAAACAGATTGCAATTGTGCAAAGTCAGGCAGTAATTATTTTACGGTATAAAAAAACTAATTTATTAATTCTCATTATACTCATGGGTTCAGTGATCAACTAGATCACAGCCAGATGTATACAATGATAAAAGTTATGATAAACACAAAAACATGTGTAATATTAATTATCAAAAAATAAGTGTAACAAAACTGCGATAAGAGTAATATTTGTAAATTAATTAAATTATAAATTTGATATTAATTATATTGATAAATATTTGGTACGGTGTTAATTACATTAATTTTTTGGCCTACTCCAGTGTTGGTGCAATTAGTATTGATAAACGTTGTTCCGTAGCTGTTATTATTGCGATTAAATCAATTTATGTAACGCATAAAAGAATAGACACACTTGTTGCTTGCGTCAATTCACTGATACAACTTTAACTAAATGTTATTCCTAGTATAAAATAGCTATTAATTGTACAGAGATGACCAAAAGTCTTCCCCTCCTGAATTTTGAACCATTAGGCATAAAATAATAAACCTTAATTATTGTTTTTTTTAATAATAATAAGTAACAGGGTACTGTTTTGTGTAAAGAACTTCTTTTCAGTAGTATAGGTGTCCCATGCAACACCACATTTTCGCGACAAAACAGAAAAACGTAAATTTAAAAATATATGTTTTTATTATGCTTTTTGAATTCTTGGGATAAAGACAAAACATTTTGTTTTTTGCACATTATTATCTATAACCGCTATTTTGGTGGAAGCCCCTAGAGTGTAAAAATTGGACATTTTAACTAAAAATTAAAGCTTTAATATTGAAATTAGGAAGAGTAAATATGCCTTATTTTGACACAATTTATTCATTAGATTTTAATTTTAAAAAATAGGAGTGATATTTTTTTATAAATAATAAATACTAATAAAATAAGAAATGACATTTGTTGGGCTAAATTGCGGTCTTAGACAAAAATAGGGGAGGAGGGGATTCGTCACTAAAAGCCAAATAAAAGTATACCTTCTAATTTACATTTTATTAATTTATCTCCAATATTTTAAAATTTAAGACGATAGAGATCTATTTACCATCCCACGCTGTGTATCTTAATTTAGTTATTGAGATATAAACGCTAGTAGATTTCATTTTATAAGGATGTATGTATGAAACAGAGCCTGTTTGTCGATAGACATATTAACAGCCTTATTTTATTTTAACAAATACTTTTTATATATTTTCTTAATAATGTAGTCTGACAACTACCCTTCAACACACGGCAGAAAAGCCTATGTTGAAATAATGCTACCTTTTAAGTAAAATGTTATATTTTATGCACACGCATTCTTGAATAGATACATTTATTTAAGCAAATACTTACTTTAATTTCTAAATTGAAAACGCTAATAACAAATTTAAATTTTTTATCTCTAATGTTTCGTAGCCAAAAGGTAATAAAGTCAAAATCTCTTTAATACTTTTCATATTGTTAGTTTAGCAGACTTGCTAAATTAAGCAAGTGCATTAAACCTTTATTTCTTAGTACTCATAAATTTCATTTTAACAGAAGCTCATTTACAATTTTTAAGAATTAAAAAAGTAAAGGTAATCCCTTCCCAGAAAGGTCTATGAACTTACAAGTTCCTTCTAAAAACTGTTGGTAAAGAGGGATCATCTTAAGTACTTAAACAATTTAAATGGGCCACCCTTACAGGGGTTTTACAGGTTTAGATATTTTGGAAGGTTCCAAGATGGTATGCTAATAATACGTAGCAAAAGCTTAGAGTCTCTACCTGCTACCTGAGTTGTTTTATTTTTAACTTTTTTAAGTTCACATGAACAGTTTTTGTCATTTTGTTGTCCTTTTTGGATAATTTAAATAAGAATAGTTAAAAAGCATTATTGCTGGAACGGAATTCAGAATAAAAGCATTTTTTGTACAATTATGTTTGAGCACGCCCTTTGATCTTAATTTTATTGATTTTTTCCCTTTTTCTACTGGTTTAGGTTAATGTAAAGACACCGTGATCACCTGGAATATCTAAAACTTAGATTTAACATCAATAATATGTTTCCATGTGGTGTGTGTTATGCATAAGTCCTACTGTGGTCTTGATAAAGTTTAAACTTGTTCTAAAACCTTACTTGCTTGTTAAGTAGCCTTAAAAAATTATAATAGCAAGGTCTTGTTAAATCTGTGAATAATTTAAGATAAATGCTACAATACTACGAGAAAACGATTGTATGAACAGATCGCTAGCTTGCACCATTACATTCAGTAGGGTTCCCTTATCCAAAAATACTCTATAATTACAAGGCATAACTGTCTGAATCAAGCATTTTTGTAAATAATGTACTTTAGTACAAATATATGATGGACTTGCGTGTATATATGCATACAATAATAGTCCATTTTTTTTTTAATTTTAATTATTTACATTTTTATTCAGTTACAACATACTTTATTATTATTATAATAGTTTATTATTCCTTCTTTCTCCTACATTGTTTCTTTTTATTGTTAATAGTCGGTAATATGTCTTTTGATCATTTTACTTTAATGGAAAGTAAAATGGTATTAGTTTTTTATGTTTAATGTTTATGAATGTTTTAGTATACTGTTACAGTATACAGATTTTTTTATTACTCAATGTGTTGTGAGTTGCTTGACCGATTAACAAATATTTGAAAGGATGAATAATTATATAAATAATGAAAATTTAGAGTAAAATAAGAAAATTATTTAGAAACGCGTGTGTTATCGATTTTGTCTCTGACCGATTGTTCTGAGGTTATTAACACTTCACCTTAATCGCCAATATGTTATAATAATAATGATTATACCCAGATCATTATTGCAGTTAGACCGTAGGATTGATTAATTGAAACATTTTACAATCATATTTCATTTAAATATGCCGTGCAAATGTTATATATATAATATATATATATATATAATATATATATATATATATAATATGTGTGTGTGTTGTGTGTGTGTTGTGTGTGTGTGTGTGTGTGTGTGTGTGGCGCTATAATATATGCACATAAATCTAGAAGAAATGTTAGGGATCCCATTCATACAAATACATTTACTTATACCTAAAGCATAAAGAACCTTTCAAAAATTCCTCAGATCTTGCTAATCTTATTCACGTACCAACGTTTTTTAACATTGGTACTAGGCAAGGATTGCCCCATTAATATTCATTAATATTGTCGCCCAGGTCCGCACAACAATATTTTGTTGTGCGCAACAATATTTGGATTGAATTTATCAGCCAGCGTCATGTGTCAAGCGTTATAATTCTTCAATATCCTAATGCGGTTAATTAAATTATCATACTCTATCAAATGCTTACAACATATTTGACTCCAGACCCTTTAAAACATCAAAAATCAATATGAATTAAAGCACGATTCTATAAAAGTTTAATTATATACATTAATAAAAAAACATGTCATTAACACCAATAAAAAAATAAGATTTAGAGCATGATAAAATTTAAAAACTCCAGACACAAGATATAATTTAAAATAACTTTTTCTCTAGTTATTCAAGGTATATCCGATACTGTTCGTTCCTTTATCTTATATCCAAATTAGTTAGACTTATTAAAATTTTCAAGTTTGAAGTTTATGAAACTGGTTTATTTTATTTCTGTGTATAATTAGAAAGCTATTAATGCTCGTCCAATAGATTAATATCTATATTTAAAACATAATAAAAAGCCCTCCCCAATCCAACTTAATACCTTTGTGAAAGATAATTTATAGTTAATTAATGAGTAAACCGTGAGCTTTAAAAAAGTTGGAGAAGCCAAATCTTCAAAGCCGTGACTCAAGTTCATGCTATAACTCCGTTATTGGTTTCAAAGTTTAATTTTTAAAATTTTTTCTACCTTTTCTTTAGCTAAAATTGTCTTTATCTTCGAAATATCTATATTTTGTATTATAATATAGTATTTGTTTATTTTTATAATAAATCCTTTACTAACTTATTATGAACTTAATTAAAATGGTCAGATATGGAATTTAAAAAAAAAATAGTTCCTGTTTTAATAAGTTATAAAAAAATTCAGTCATTATAAAACCTTTTAAAATAGAAATCATTTCTGTGAACTAAGAAAGTAAAATTACTACCAAGAATTTTCTTTTTATTGGTAAAGGTTTAATATATTTTTTTTCGTGTTCCAGGTAAACAGTCTTGATGGAGATTATTTGAAAGCTCAAAGGTACAGAATAATAATTTTTTTTTATCTACTGAGGCTCTGCCTTTTAAAAACTGAAAAAATAAAAACTAAAAATATGTCCAGTTAGAGCGAGACATAAAACAGGAAGGTGTTACGTAGATATATATTGTCTTGCCACAATTACTGTTGGACCATATACCACATAGGGTCGCTGTTTACCTTAAAGAACATTAAATTAATCAGTGGGTATGTTTCTAATGGGGCATAGAGTCTATATATTAAAACAATGTCTTCTTCAAATATTGATAGGATTGAGCATTAATTTCGTGTCTTTATTTCTTAGATCCTTGTCAGTAAAAGATTTACGTTTTCTCTAAAAGGGAGCAATAACTATATAGTGGTATAGCTTAGTTTCTAAAGGTTAAGAGAACTATTCTTCTAAACCATACTCCTACACATAATTGTGTATGTATCTCGAGGAGAAAAAAATAAAGGTTTAATTAAAAAAGTCCAAAAAGACCAAAAATATCAAAATAAGAGCAACTTCAACACATTTCCTAATGTGAGTCCCTAAATTTAAGATATTTTTGCTGAATTATTAAGTTGCTGAAGTATTAAGTTTATTTTAATTTTTGCAAATTTAAGCTCCTCTCCCTAACTTGTAAATTGAATAATCAATCCTTTTGCTATCTTCATTTGTAAATTTGTGACTAACTATAGGTTTTTTGCAAATTACTTTTGTGAAAAAAGGGCTCTTTGCAAAAAGTTTAATAAAAAAGTAACATCTTATCCTATACATTAATTTACATTAATGTAAAGTTTACATGGAGTGGTTACATTCTTTATAATTAAAATTTCTCTTTGCTCTTACTTTCAGTGTCTTATGAATATATTTTATAAGCGAATTTAAGTGATTAATTTGTTTAGCAGTGTCATATTCAGTTTAATTTTAAACATGAATGGGCCATATAAATTGCTGGACATGTTAAAAGTAATGTACGCTTCCCTAGAGACTTACACGATATTTTAGAACTGTTTTACTGACTGAGACAAAGCCAGATCATAATAAGCTTAGTTGAAAGAGCATAAGCAATGTTCTGACTCTGTTAGAACACTAACAGTGTCAGTGTTCTTGTCTGAGATGTAAATAAGTATTAAGCATTAAATTAAGCCTTCCTTAATTTGCTTATATATGGTTTTAGGGGACTTATGTAAATAATTTTAAGTTACGTAACGATCTTATGACTTATTTCCTTGGTCTTAGACTTGATGTAAAAGTAATCGTGTCATGCTTATCCAGATTCTAATTATAATTATAATTTACCTGGGGAATGTGCGGGTGGTGCCTCGTCTTCCGAAGTCTCTTCAGTCGACGATTGGAACGACGAATGAAGTTCATAGCTCTTTGTCGAGAAATCAAGAGGTTGACTTTGTGTGGAAATCATTTCTTCTGTTGGATTTGCAACTCTGGTGTCACTTGGGTCCTCGACGTTATTATTATTGAGCCACTCCTTTACCCCGGCGCCACGCACAACTTTATCTTGGCCAAGAAGCGCCACTTTGCCAACAATTTTGGTACAAAAATCACCTACTGACCTTCTCGGAGTATTCCAAGAATTTAATCATTCATAAATTTTTAACTAAAGTTCATAGGAAACAAATCAGTCTTTTTAATAGTTTAAAAAGTACTTATAAATTAACACAAACGAATTTAAATTAGTCTCCCTATAAAAAGGAGAAATACAAATTTTATTAGAGTCCATAAATGAATTTAAAATAGACCGTACGAAACTAAACGACATACGCAACACCGAAACAAGTTATAACATTAAATTTTTATTATTAAATATTTAGTCGCTGATAACAATTTACGATTGATAAAAAAGTGTAGAGGAAACACGGTTTTTTGAAGAAAGTGTTATAGTAACAGTTGTAACAGCACCAAAGGCGCAGCGCGACTGAGAGGTTACTGTAGGTACGGTGTATTGCGCCCCCCACTATTCGTAAGCATTAAATTTAGGCTCCGCCTACCCCACACCCTACTCGACCAATAACAGGCCGTCTTTTCATAAATATGCGCTCACCTAATAAAACAAGCTCTACTATTGAATAAATGGAATTTATTCTCCCCTCTTTTGTATAAAAAAGTGTGAGGGGTCGGTAGCCCCCCTTGGTCCCCTTGGGGTGAAGAACCCCCCTGATTCTCATTACTGATGGGGCATGCGTACCTGAACATTTTTTACCCTAACTCCCACATCTCATTTTCAAATTTTCTTAATATTTTTTTCTTTATTATATTCCCTCTTCTCCAGAAAAGAAGAAATTATTAATATCCCCCTCGCTATGGAAAAAAATTATTAATATTTTTCTTACCACAGCCCCCTTAATAAATACTATTAATATTATGTCTTTTACAATATAATTTATTTCACAATAAATAACTTTTCTGGCATTAATTTTTTCCTCCTCATCAATTTAAAGTTAAAGATAATTTGTGGTGTTGCGATAATTTATTCGCTCAAATACCTCTGTCCTAATAATAATATTTATCTTGCTTAATAATTTTAAATTAATTAAAACAAAAAAATACGTTAAATGTTAAATAAATATCCTTCTAAGTAATGTCATTTATGCTGTTTAATGAAATGCTATTATTTTGAATTTAAATTACCTTACAATAATACTTTTTAATTATACAATAATAATTATTGTATAATTAATTGTAATAATTAAAATCGTCAATAAGTATTTACTTCCCTGCGTTACATTTATGCTACTTATATTATTTATAAACATTTTAAGTAATTTATTCGGCGTATTTTAAACAAAAATAGGTAAAAATAAAACCTTTCTAACGATAAGACCCTGAGGGACACCCTTAATATAATAAAATAATATCTTTATAATTTCTTAATTCTTCATCTTAATCTCAATAGTTCTTAATTTGTTTAGATTAGGATTATTTTCTTCATTTGCCAAAATTTTAAATTTTGGTCATATGGTGATTACCTTGCGCTTGTATGTAAGGTTTTCATGTATACAACCTGGAATCATTTTTGTAATAAAATTCAGGTAATATTAAATTGTCAAAATGAATAGATGTTTATTTATGAATAGTGAAGTATTATTTGAATGATATATTGAATGATAGCTCGTTGACCCTATGGGATGAACCCTAAACCCTCTGTCCTGGTTCTCTTCTATAGCATAGCTATAACCGCTATATAGACCAAGTGTTGACCCTTAATCGTACCTTCTCCTGCCTTGGTTTTATACCTCTTATTGAATTTTATCCCTGGATTGTATTACTTAGCAATTATATCTTGTCTTGTGTAAGCTTCATGTTGTTATTTCTTTATACTTCAGAAACATAGGTATTCTGAAATTTAACTCGATTCCCCACTTGTCCAAAAAAGTATATTCATGGATAGATAATACATTTGCTTCACATTAGAATGTTCAAAAAGACCGCTGCTTCTGAACTAAGTTAAGATGTATTTTTTTAAACAAATTCCTTTATTTACACAGAGTATATTACAATATTATATTAACTATATCTATTTTAAACGATTGAGTGCCACACTGGAGAATTGGGAAATTCTGTGCTGTGTGGCACTTCCTTAAAACTAATAAAAAAAACATGCATATTTCCATTACTAGTACTTAAATGTGCCAATATTTGGGGGGGGGGGGCAATCTGCTTATATATATATCCTGTAAAGTAACAAATCCATTACTTTTGCCATCAAGCGTCTATTGTTGCACAGGACACTCCCCTTCCTCCTTGAAGATGGGCCAGGTTTTAGCTTAAAGTTTTCTTTTTATTATGTTTAGGATTTTTGCTTTTATGATAACTTAAATTCAGCTAGTGCCTAATCTTTAACTTGTTCAGTGTTTGCTGTACTGTTTGTTTACTACAGTATATAGACATTTTGAAATTTATTGATACCTTAGAGTATCCGAAGCTATATTGGTTACCGGAAAATTTGAGTTTAGTAAATTAATAAATTTAGTTAGTAAATTCAACTAATTAAAAATTAGTTTAGTAAATAGAGAATTAGTAAATTGTTTTAGAAAATTGAACAATAAATTTATATCATTTTCGCATTGCAGTCTGTATGTCGGAGAAAGGGACTTCTATGGAGAACTCCTATGGAGTTCTTTATATACACTTAGTTAATATAAATATATTTTTCAACACTATTTCTTATTTTAACCTGGCTAGATGCTACCAGTTTGTTCAATTTGACATATTTTATATTCAGATGGTTAAACAAAGATAACTTAAAATCAATTCAGTTCTATTTACAGTTATTTGTATACAACAGAGCTTCTATCGATATCTTTTACTGTAGGTATAAAAATGTAATAAAAAAATAATTCTTAATGTCAATACGTCAATACCCTTTACTGTATGCATAAAAACTGGTGAATTTAATTCGTATTCAAAAAAACAAATTAATTAGAGGGGTCTGTCCATCTCATCTCTATGCTTAGATCGGTAGATGTGGTTATGATGATGTGCGGTGATTATGATGTGGTTATTGTTGACGACAAAAAGTCTGTATCTCGGTTTTCACCACATACATAGGCTTACTTTGAGACTAACGATGAACAAGATTGGGGAACATTTTGTGACTTATTTTTTAACATGGATGTAAAAATAATATATTAACCTACACATTTCGATTTCCGTCAAAAGTGAAGTTAAGTTGTTTATATTTAATTAATTGAATTAGTTTATCCTTAGTCATGTTTGAAATCTCAAATAAAACTTTCTCGCATTTTCCGAAACATTTCTTCGCATTGTCCAAATTCTACAGAACAGTATAAAATCTATATCCGGCTCAAAGGACCAATCGTTTATTTTTTTAAGAAATAGTTTCCGAATCGTAAAAAATCAAGGAATAAGGAAAATTCACTTGAAAACAATCAAATTCACTTTGTATAGATTTTTCCTTTTGATATCAATAGAACGTTTTTCACATAGATCACCAATTGATAAGTTTTCTCTTCACGCCATTTTTATTGATTTTTATCGATTGTCAATTTTAAAAAAGGTGGTTTTTGATATTCGGTCTGAAGTGTCATTTTTATCATATTTAGTCGCGGTTTTTATCATTTATAAAGTTGACTTTAAAATATCTATTTCTTTAAGGATTTTAATATGTCAGACAGCATCTTTTCTTGTTTAGTAAAAGAAATGGATGTATATTATAAAAAAAATAAAAAACATTATACCGTTTTTCTTCATTTCTTAGAGATTCCTTTTGGAAAGAGAAATGCTTCCATCTTTCCATCCACACCGGAGTGTTAAATCAAATTAGTTACGAATGATACTTTTGATAGAATTATGTACAGAAACAGACATAGATGGTTTGAGAATAAAAGAGAGAATAATAAAGAATTCTTTATCCTCATAACTATGTATCTATTGTAATTTTCTTAAGAATAATTTAATAATCAGAATCACAATATGGCGGATGAGCCGTAACTGAAACCTGATTACCCAATCAATTCAATAATATAATTTAATACTGTCATTTGGTTTCTTATTTGCCTTTTATTAGACTAATCATGGTATTAGTGTTTTCATTTGTAGCGAATTTCCGAGCGAAAAATCGGTTTATAAGATTAAGAAGTTTACAGGGAAGAGGAGAAGATGTGATTTTTGTGAAAAGTAATAAGTGTCTGATAATGAACGTGTAATAATTATCGTGGTTTATACACGAATGATACAATATAAATCATTTTGATAGTTGGTGTTATTAATTGTAAGACATATTTGATAAAAAAAAGTTGATTATTATATGTTAAAGCGACTTCTTAATTAATAAATTAAATCATTGATATTACCTTGTTTTGCCCACATAAGTATAGGATTATTAGGACTCTCAGAGCATTGTTAGGAGAGGAGTATAATTTACAATAATCGTTAGCTATGTATCTGAATCTGACTAAAAACAAAGTGCAGTCATGATACCATAGTCCTATTCAAAACTTGAATCTCCAAAATTAACTGAATATGGATGCCACCTAAACTCTATCCACTTTGACTATTGGCAGACTTTTTAATTAATTTTACAATATGATTTGTTTAAGCCCAACGCATGATGGGTTAGTTGACTGTCCTGCATATACGCGGTGTACGGCAATTTTTCTCAAACTGTAGCTAAACTCCTTTGCATAATCATACTCGTAGCTTCATGATAAGAATTGTTTATATATTGTTTATAGATTCTTTAAGTTTGTATCCTTGAAATTTCGGAACCATAATCTAAAAGTTGTATAGAGTTTACATTAGAACTGTCTTTGAAATACGAATAAATATCTGTTTTATTTTTCATTTAAGAAATTCATTTTCATAGCATTTGTAATTTATCTTAACTTTTTCTTTATAAATAAACACTCATTGATGGGGGTTGCTATAGTGAATAAGATGGAATATAGGAAAGAGAAATGGAAAAAGAAATTAACAGGATACGTTAAGGTTAGATGAGGAATACGAAGAATGCGAACCAAAGCAAGGGGAAACGTTCGCTTTAAAAGAGCCAGGGTTAAGCGGCCTGGATAAAAGTTAAGCGGTAGGAAGAACGTCGGCTGGTGGAGAATGATCTGAGACTGGGTAAAAGTAAAGCGAGATCCATGGGGAGAGGAAAGCGGGGAACAGAGAATAACTTGGCCGGAGGAGAGTAGAGCGAGGCTTGCTATTGAGTGTGCGGCAGGATTAATGTTCGTAATGAGCCCTTATTGATTACTCTGAAATACTCTTTATCACTCTTTTACACTTTCTTTTTTATTCTTTCTAATATCCTAAATAGTGTGGTTGTCGTAAAAAAGTATATAATTAACTATAAATATTAGATCGTGCACTAGTCTGTAGAGTGATACTTTATTGCGGCGGGATATTGCTTATTGACGTGCTAAGTAAGACAATAATTAATTTCATAATCCCTTCAAAGTTGTTTTGGCTGTTTTTAAGGGTGTGTTTTCCAAGAGTACACGATTCTAAGAATTGCCTAGCGTAAATTATAATTTGTTGGCCCTCCGGGTGTAAAGAACTTTACATCCGCAGAATGCAAATTCATAATTGCCTTATATCATCAATAACTTTATACTTAACAATGTGTTACTCGTATTTTTTATAATATTATAATAACCCAACTTGTTCTGTCACTATTTGTAGAAGGGATTTAAAATTTTGTACACATGCTAAGAAAATTTAGCAGATGAGAATAGTGACTTGCAATTTTTATTAAATCTTCAGAGACTCAATTTTTAAACTCTGTTGGAAAAATTCAACATTGCTAAACGTTTTCTGTAAATTTCAATATGGTAAATATAACAAATTCAGAGGGATTCCGACAGAAATATTGCAGTTTGAGGAATAAAATAGAATTTCGGAGATGTGTAACGTCACAAGGTTAAGTTCAAAGCTTGATAGTAGCTCAAAAATGTGTAGTTTCTAAACGGTTATCTTAATTTAATTAATTGACTATTAGTTTTGCATTAGTGTAAGTCGTTATATATTTGAATGTGATTCAAATTAATCGAAATACCTACCGTGTTTTGTTGATAGCATTTTTGTTTTTAATTGAAATTAGTAAAGAATAGTTTGTAATGGAATTTACCGTTTCCGTCTTTTTAGTTACTTTAATTTGGTAATTTTATTTATTTATTGTGAACCTTAATTAGTTATTATTAGCTCCATGCGATACGGATACATTTTATTTATATTTTATACTTGGTTAGAATAAAATAATAGAAACTTATTTCTTTATTGATTTTCTTGGATGAAAAATGTTTTTTTTATTGTATTTTTAGTCAAAATAGAGTTTAATGTATTTTCTTGGTGAATATATCTGCGGGGGCTGCATAATGTATTTGGTTTTTTTCGGCAAGGGCGTGGCTGTATATATTTTCTTTGAAAGCCCGGGGAATAAGGTATTTTCTTACAGGGAGGTTCCGTATGTAGAACTAGGAGGGGGAAGGGGTATTTGATTTGCCTACCAAGAAAAAAGTAACCCTTACAAAGGGGGTGAAATGCTATAAAAGTGCGCATGTTCAAGAATTTTCCCTACCCCCTTTAAAAGTCCAATATCTCACACCTTATTGGTCGGTTATACATGTTTAGGGTAAAGAGGGGAATATTTCGCACTCGCTCGCTCCGCTAGCGTTGAGGTACAAGTATCGACCTGAAGGGGGCTTACCCCCTTTTCTACAGGCCCATACATACATACATACATACTGCCTGTTTTACCTTACCCCTCGGTTTTCAGGGGGGCAGAGAGCACATATATGAATAAAATCCATAATGCCTCCCTCCAAGGACTAAATTCACGACTGCGCATGTTCATATATTCATATAACCTTTTTACCTTAAAAGGGCCATCCTAGAAAATACTTTTATTTTTCCTAAAATTCACAAAACTCAAAAGTATCGTATTACATCCACTTCAAGAATAATTTAAAAGCAACTCTTTTCTTAAATATATCTTTAGTGACTCCACTTATTTGTTTTAGACTTTACGACTGTAACGTTTTTCATTTCAGTTTAATCACGTTTGTTGTTGGCCAGTAGTTTTCTTGTACAACACATACCTACCTTTAAAAATATCATCAATTAAAATTTGCTAATCATGCAAAACTATAAATATTTTAATTAGATATTTGTAAACATATTCTTAAAACTTAAAAATCATAAAAAAATAAATCTAACAGTATAAAAATCATGGCATGGGTTATGGCTTATGCTATGCACCTACAATGGCAAGCTATGTACTGTTTTCCTCTTTTGTCATTGTTGTTGTATTGTAAATCTTAAAATTAACTCATATGACAAAAAATTCTGCTTATGGTAAAAACTTTTGCTTTTCTTGTTTTTAACCCTTAAAATTTTAGACAACTTCTTTTTTCTTATACAATTAATTTTTACTTTACGTTATTTATACCGTAGGTATATAGGAAAAGTATTGTGTTTGCAAAAACATCTGTGTGTGAGTGTCTGTTATCATCGTAGTGCCTCGTTTATTTATGCTAGAGAGTTGAAATTTTGTACAAAAATCAGTCTACCTCTGTAGTTGTGGTATTCGGAATTTTTTTTATTTTATTACGTCATTAACTCGCAATAATGACTAAGCAAAAATTTAGAAAAGTCATGAAACGCAAAAAAAGATGGTATTGGATTGAGATTTGGCACGCATGTGACTAAGACTAACATATGTGCTAAGTTTCATCTCATTAACAGCATTACTTCAATTTTTATTGAATGACTTGTGCATGTTTTTTAAAAAATTAGGAAATAGTCCGATTGAGTTGAAATTTGATACAACTGTATAAATAATTATTATTATTTGAAATAAAAAATAAATAATTAAAGTCATATAATTATTTCCTCATTAAGTGTTGGTTTATCAATAACTATGTTCAAACTAACCACCTCAATTGATACTTTGACCTTCACAAATACAGAGTACAAATACTTTTACCTTCTCCCTGTAACAGAGGGCGAAACGTGACGCATTATTCATGGTCTGTTAAGTTTAATTTCATTATCAGCGTTACTTCAATTCAACTTTAATGATTTGTATTCGTTTTGCTTAAAAAATTGTAAAAAAAACCGGAAAATATTCCTATTAAGTTGATATTTTGTACAAGTGTATCCCTTGAGGTAAAATAAAAAAAAAAAAAAATATTTTTATTTTATTTTAATTTTACATTCATCTCATTGTATTGCATTTCTTTTTATTGAAGTATGTTATTTTTATTTAGATTATTTTCTGTAATATATTTTTTTACTTTGTTGGTTAGGCACTGATGATGATCTGTTAAGATTGAAAGCTGGCTATGTCAAATATATATCATTAGTAGAGAGACTCTGTTTTATTTCATTACTTGAAACTCCAAAACTCATTTTTCCTTAAGTTGTAGCTTGTTAATTATTGCTAGGCAGTAATCTGAATTAACTCAATGGTTTCTTGGAGAACCAACTAAATTAACATAAATTTCTTGGTAAACATCGGGATTTAATTAATATGGTTCCGTCTGCTTTGGCCTCAAGAACGCATTTAATTAACTTAACTTTGGTAAGTTAATAACTATTAAATCCTCCTTGCTCCATAATGCCAGACTTATTAGCTTAATACAATCAATGAGTACTATATCCACCTATATAAGTATTAAGTCCATCTAGGTATAAATTAATCAAAGAGGCTTAATTTTAACAAATCGTCCCAAGAATATTTTAAAAACTAATACAGTTATAATTATTTAAGGTTCTTTGAGGTTAATAAGGTATTATTTTTTTAGTTTTGGTTTTTACGTCTTTTGAAGGTACTGGATGCAAATCCTTGACGGGTATGGTACCTGAAATCTTCTAAGAATACTTATTAGTTTGGAATTCCCTTGTAAGGGAAATGCCCTTTAATACCTTTACTAGGGTACCTTACTCAATATACCGCTACCTGTAAGGAACCGTTAGCATCATCTGCATACCCTTCAGATGAACCTGCATCAGTACCTTATAATTTTATGTTAAAAATTACTATATTTCGGTGCCCCCCTCTGACAGGTTTCTAATAAATAACCTGCCTTGGAAATTTCACCGTTGCTTTTCAATATTATTTTTTTGCGGTAAACTATACTGTATTTTTTTACAAAAAAATTTTTTTTCAAGAAATTGTAAATGTAGCTAAATATTCAAGAAAAAATAGAAGAATAGTAAGTTCAGACTTGTTTAAGGTAAAGACTGTACTTGTTAATTTCTCACGAGTATTTGTAATAGTTATCACCTGTTTTCTCTGTTAAAAGAACTCTTTTAGAAAGATAAATGTATCATCTATGGATGCCATTTGGGTGGAATTATTTTTCTTTTATATTACTCTAAAAGTTTATACTATGATTAAGTTAGTATAAATAAGTTCATGCTAAAAGAAAATTCCTGATAACTGAAGAGATAAAGTTAGAACAGAGTCCACTTTGCTTCAGTTTAAATTATTTGTTTTAAACTTTTGCTCTGAGATAAGCTTTATTAGTATGTAAAAAAGTACATAATTACACTTATTTTTTATTAATAAATAAGTTTTTTAATTATTTATATATTTATTATTTATTTTTAAATCGGGTACGGAGTACTTCGGAACTTTTCCCTACCAAATTGGCTTCGCTACGTTCTCACCCTTTTGAACTCGCATTGCTCTCCGTCTAATAGAAAAGATTAGTTTTAATTTTAGCAGTCACCAAAGCAGATACTGACATCGCTTGATGACGCTTTACATAAAACATCCCGTTTCTGTCCTTTCAGCCCTTAAAGTATTCACCCAGCGGAAACCACCTCAGGCAGGTTGCATCAACTAAATACTCTAAGAAATAATTAAATTTGTAGAATCTTAGAGCATAGTCCGGGTTGCTAAACCCACCTCTCGATTTCTCCACCTCCGGAGCCGAAATCGAGTGCTTATACGATCACCCTACTTTAATGACTACGGAGCAGATGATTAACTTAAGTAATCCGACCAAAAGGGTAGATATTCTAGTCGTATTGAAATTAAACTTAATATACTTATTAATAAAAATAAAGAAATGTTTTATACAATTAAGGTTTTTTCCTTCAATTCATGATTATTTTTAAAAAAAGTATACACGTTATTTGATAAAAATTGAACTTGTGGTTTCTGTTGTCATCAGCTCATAAAAATTCAAGGTTTGCGAGGTGAAGGTCGGAAAGGTATACTGAACCTTCGTATGCCCGAAAACAGTCAGTAAAAGTAAAGACGGACCACGAATAACGTAAGTGACTAGGAACGAAGTGCTCGGTTCTTGAAGACAGATGTCTCCTAGTAGCACTGCGGAACTTTGGCATTCAGGAAAGGGCTAATAAATTTGTGCACATTGACGTCGGGGTTTCTAGAGTTCTCTATTGGGTGGCGCTGGACTAATTAGCCTCTAGCGCCGAGCCTTGCTAGAGTTTAGTTAAGCTAGAGGAGCTGATGAGATTGATGAGACTGGTTAAACAAGGGCGGGTCAAGTGAGACTAATGTGATCAGAGGAGCTAGTAAGACTAGATGAACTAAGCACATTGTAAACTGTGGAGTAGTCAGTGCTAGCCAGAGTTTAGCTAGTTTAGATGAATTATAGGCACACTGTGAACTACTCGCAGGCCCTAGCCAGAGCGGTGATTTCGATAGAGTCTGGTTGGGCTAGATGAACTAAGCACACTGTAAACTGTGGAGTAGTCGGCGCTAGCCAGAGTTTAGCTAGTCTAGATGAACTAGGCACACTGTGAACTACTCGCAGGCCCTAGCCAGAGCGGTGAGTTTCGATAGAGTCTGGTTGGCTAGATGAACTAAGCACCTAAACTGTGGCGTAGTCGGCGCTAGCCAGAGTTTAGCTAGTCTAGATAAACTAGGCACACTGTGAACTACTCGCAGGCCCTAGCCAGAGCGGTGATTTCGATAGAGTCTGGTTGGGCTAGATGAACTAAGCACACTGTATACTGTGGAGTAGTCGGCGCTAGCCAGAGTTTAGCTAGTCTAGATGAACTAGGCACACTGTGAACTACTCGCAGGCCCTAGCCAGAGCAGTGATCATCATAGCGCTCAGTGTATTTATGCTAGAGAGTTGAAATTTTGTACAAAAATCAATCTACTGCTGTATCCAGAAAATATTTTTATGACGTTATTAACCCGCAATGAAGAATCAGCAAAAATTTTCGAAAAATCATTAAACTCGGAATTGAGATTAACTCAATGATGCGATTGAATTAAGATTAAGCAGTATATGTATATGTAACTATGTATAAGACATATATGCCACGTTTCATCACATTATCAACATTGGTTCAATTTTTTATCAAATGACTTGTGCAATTTGTAATTTTAAAATTAAATTAAATTTTTAATTGTGTAAAATTGTATAGATTCAAGTGAGTTGAAATTCGGTACAAGTGTATACCTTTACGTAAAAAAAGTACACTAAGTTTCGTTTCAATACGACCAGTATATCTATGATTTTTGTTGGATTATAAAAGTTAATAAGCATCGGCATGTTCAGTACCTGGACAGTACTGCAGGGAATAAAAAGGATATATTTACTATCTGAGGACGAGGGACACTAGTCTGAAATAGGCAGGATAAGCGTAGCAATTCTGATGTGATTCGCAAAAGGTTCCGAGGTACCCCGTACTCGATTTTTTTATTATATGTTTACAGCATATAGACACACTTTTTCGTCGATAATGATCCCATAATCAGTGAAAACGGTATTTCAACAGGTGTCATAAATGTATTTAGCGGAGTCTTACTTTTTTCGCTGTAGTAAATAACAGTAACATTGTACCTTTTATAGACACGTGCTTGGCAATCTTTTATGCTTAAATATTCACTTCAGTTCAAAAACAAAACAAAGCACTCAACAACGTAAAAGCCTCCTAATCAGTAATGCAGAGGCGTCTATTGACACAATGTCTTTCATTTACGTCAAACACATTTAATTATCGTTTCAAAAATTAAATTTAATTCTATTTGTGATGACTTTTCAATAATTCAGTTGTTTAAGAGGGACTTAAATTTCTATTATTCCCTAAGTGTTTACTGTTTGTAAATATACTTATTTTATTGACAATCTTTTATTCCATTTTCAGATTATATTATTATTATTACTAATGAAGTTGTCATTATATTATTGAAGAGTATTGACTGATTTTTTATTCCATTTTTTTTTTTTAAAATGGGGTGGTGATTGTAGAAATAATCGACTGTACTTTGTGCTATCGCGTATAACAACGTTGTCACGTTGAAACTCGGCAAGAGCCGCCGATCATTGGCCCCTTTGGCCGCTTCTCTCTATATTGTCGTTTTGCTTTATTTGTTGTTCCAAGATTGGTAAACATTTTAATTTTTCAAAACTATTATAATTTATGACGAAGAATAATAAATGACTTGGTCCACAAACTTTTATCACAAGAGCAGTACAACTAGACCTTAAATATATTTTTCTGTCTAATTTTAATCCCCTATCGCGAGTACAGTGAGAGTTATGCGTAACACTGACACAAACACTTATAGAGACAGCATGATAAAACTGATGAATATGATAACATCTCGCTTAATATCTACACACACACACACACACACCAGATATATATAATATATATATATATATATATATATATATATAATATATATATATATAATATATATATATATATATATATATATATATATATATATATATATATATAATATATATATATATATAAAAGAAGTTAACGACTCGAAAACTACGTAAAGGATTTGGACCAAACTTTAAACTTAAACATATTATATATCAGATGGAGTCATAGACTATGTCAGATCTTGATCCGTGCTAAAATAACAGTAGGATTAGGGTAAAAATTATTTTTGCATTTTTAAAATAATATTTATTTCAAGTTTGAAATACTTGACAGATCTTGGCTTAACTTTAACTTTAGACCTTATCGGCATCCTTTAGAAATTAATATGGGTTAAGTGCAGCAGAAAATTTTAATTGCTTAGTTATCAGAATCTAACGGATGGATCTGATTAATCTCTAGACGTCTCATTAAGAACATACTTTATGTCTCATTGAAATTCGTCTACAAACAACAATAGGGGATTAGTGTAAAAAATAAGTTTTAAATGCTAATAGTTCAGAATCCAATTGATGGATCTTGACTAAACATTCAACTTTAACCATTCATTGGTCAGAATGACCACATTTTATGACTGATGAGATCTTGGCCCGTATTCAAAGACATCTTCCTATCATTCTCCTTGTTCCTTAAGGGGAATGTTAGGAAGATGTCTTTGAATACGGGCCTTATTCTCAAAAAACTATAGGGGTTAGTGTAAGGAAATAAAAGTCGAATACTTATTGCGCAGAATATAATGGATAGATCATGACTAAACTTTAAACTTATTATGCTCATAGATCTGAGAGGTCACATTTTTAAGACTCATAAAAATGTTTTAGAAAGCATGTGTTAAAAAAATATTGGTGTAGTTATGTGCTAAAGTAACACTATAAATTGTTGTATTACAGTAAAAACAGTGTATTTAAGATTTTCATTTTCGACTGTTAACTTATCAAAACAAGGAACTTAGTCCACAGCAATTATTAAGCATGGCTTAAAAATCGCCGCATTAACAGCAACTTAAAAAAAGTTTTTGCTGTTACAACTGTTAATAACTTCTATTTTTCGTATTCGCATCAATGTATTAATTAAAAAATTGTTGTTGGATAAAAAAAAACTATTTTCCGAGTGAAGCTCAAGTATCCCTACCAATAATTAATGTAATTATTTTTTAGCCTATAAAATTCCTTAATAAACCTATTTCTAAAAGTTTACAATAGTCGTTGTCTAGATTTTAAGGCCTCTCTATATGTAAAGACTCAAAATCGATATAAATGGACAGGCGCATCGTCATCAAAAATTCTCTACCTCGACTAAACTTTGTCTTAATTTATTTTTTATACGTTACTTGCTTACTTCTTTTAATGATCATTACCTTTAAATATTGCTCTAAAAATTTTGTTGAAGTAAATAAAATAATAAGTATTTTATATAATATTTGAATCCTGACTCTTAGGTGTACTGGCGATAGTTGTGACTGAAATATCATAATTTTATCCATTTTTGATTCTATTACCAGATACTGGACACTCGTATATAAGTCTTTTTGTAAGTCATTTAACTTTGTTTTTTATCTTTCCATGACTTGTGATTGACAGTTATAATTGATATGACTTTTACACGAATATATGTTTATTATTAATGAAAGAAACTGTCATATTAGGCATGCAGTTGTTATGATGCATGTTTTATGTTAACTATGTTTAAATATCATGTCATAAATGAACTTTAGGAATATTAAAATCGTTAGAATCCATCACGAAAAGGTTTATGTTTAATTCAACTTCTCATCTACGTTTAGTCATGGCCTTAAAATTGTAACACTTATGTAATAAACTAATATGATAGAGTTTAGGAAGTATAATTAAATATTGAAACTTCATAAAAATATAATATTACAAATATAAAATATAAATGTAAAACATTACAATTATATAAAAATCATTAAAATATAATATTACAAATATAAAATATAAATGTAAAATATTAAAATAATATAATATAATATTAAAATATATAAAAATCATTAAAAATATAATATACAAATATAAATATAAATGTAAATATTAAAATATATATAATATATATAATATAATATTAAAATATATAAAATATTAAATCATAAATATATAATATCATTAAAATCATAAAAATCATTAAAATATTGAAACCATCATGACTTAACATTTTTTGGTACTGTGACTTTATGGTATTATGACTAATATTTTTGATTAATAAGTATAAACTGTTTGTAACTAAATTCCTTAGCTTTAAATTAACACTTATTTTATGCATAATCATCTGAATGTTAATTCTTTATTATAAAAAAACATCGAAACAAAATCTGAACGATTATGCTAAATGTGCAATAGTAAAGTTACCAAAATCTAAAGGGTTTATAAAAGAAGAGGAAGTATCTTGTAAAAAATAGAAAATAATCCCCATTATGGCACCATCTGATTTTGGTACATCCTTGTACTTCGGGAGCGCAACCCTTTTCCTTAGCCACGCGCCATTACATAACCTAAGGGGTGCCAACCCTTTCTAATAAAAAACACGTGCCATTGTATAAAAAAAATTCTTTATACACCGCGTGGACTAAAAGAGTTAAAAATTCCATTTCCTATTCAAATTACACCAATCAGATTGCAAAGAAATGCTAACCCTCACTGTTTTATTCTTGTGATATATGATATTTAAATAAATATTATTTAGTCTTTACAAAACGCTAATGCCATATTTTTATTGGTTTAAAAAATTCTATTAAAATAGAAAATAATATCAATTTTATTGTGATGGTAATGTCATTATGATGCACATCTATTTTTCACTTCTAAAATAGATCATAAACGGTTTCTTTATTTTCTCTTAGTGAAAAACAGTCGTTTCTATTTTATCATTTATTCTGTTGAACTGCGTTGAACATGATTCATTTGCTGCTCTGGGACATAATTTTAACTCTGACTCATTTTTGATCATTTTCTTTGAAACAACTTCACAATAACTATAGTGGTAGGTTTTTTGGCAGGAGTTAGACCCGGTAATAAGGCCAAAAGCCGTCTCAGAGGTTCCTCATCACAAAAAATATTGTGAGATATATATTTATAATATATATATATATATATATATATATATAATATATATATAATATATATATATATATATATATATATATATATATATATATATATACTGTTTATATTGTAGATTTTTTCTAGTTTATGGCTACTATCACTTTAACGTACTTCTCTGTGTAAGAGTTAGTTAAGTGTAAGTTGTTGGTTTTTTCTTTCTTTAAATACTATTTAATGTAGTTTTGACTTATTATTGTTTTGCATCTCGTTATTTTCTTGTTTCCATTGTATTTTTTTATTATATTGTCTTAAAGTTGCTCTAGGAATTGCCTACCTATTTGACATAGATACTGACCCCACAGTTGTCAGGGGCATTAGCATCCGTCCCTACAACCCCAGCTCCGACACTTAAACACCTAAGAATATTTACCTGAAACCTTTAAATACCATGATTTATTTTAATATTATTACAATTTTAGTTGAATATCAAAATAGGTTATCAAATATAAGTTTGTTAAACCTGATAATGAATTTGATTTGTCGCTTTTTGAGAGGCTAAACAGATTCACATACGCCGAACTTGTTGTTAAGAGGTATTTTTTATTAAGAGATCCAGAATATGTCACCAAAGAAAGCTACTCTTTCAGTCATAATTCTACTACTCTAGACATACAAGCGCCGGTTCTCCTAAATAGCGGGGAATAATGGAAACAAAAGTGACTCCCTCCCGCCTTACAAATCCAGTACTTGTATTTATGTTGTTGCTAAGGGACAGCCAAATCTGACGCTAGGCTCCTTTGTGTAATCCTGCCACTCTTGTTATATGGTTTCTCTTTTAGAACTCATATGTTAAAACTACAGAATAGATCACCAATACTTGAAATTACGATTTACAGGAAGCAATTGTTTACTGTTTTCACTGATTTTTGTCCAAGTTGACATAACTTTTGTTTCCTGTAGCTTTAATTTAGCAAACTTAATTTTACAATTAAGTTTAAATAATTAAACTCTAGTGAGCTGACATATAACGGCGAGTGTGAGTAAAGAATTTTAAACGACCAATAATATAGAATAAGGATTAGCAGACTGGAAGCAAGTTTATGCAAAACATTTCTCAATATCAACTAATTAAATAGACCTCCCGTTACGATTTGCGATTACCAGATGCATTCAGATACCGAATTTTACAAACATTTTCTTAGACCCCGAAGCATATTTGCTGCAATAAGACAATGCTTTTTTGAAAGCAAATTTTTGGTTAAAAGATCAATACCTTTTAACACCCTTCCTTCAATAATTTTTTAAGACCCTTTCCTGCTATTATCGCTTCGAAAAAGTTTCTTTTATTCATACTACATATTTTTTTATGGTAATCTCATAAAATCAGGTAACCTAACCTGTAAATAACCTTTTTAAGTAAAAAATATTCAGTATCCTGGGAAAATATCCAAAAATCTAAATAAAACCTCAAGTGCACCCTTAAAAGAACTCATTTTTTTGTAATGTGATTTAGGATTAAAATCTAGGTCATTCAAATACTAACCCTTCATATTTTTTATAACGGATGTACTAACCCAATTTTTCTGTAAAAAAACTATTTTTTTATATAAGAAGGATATTTGTACTTTTTTCAAACTAAAATAAGTAAAAATGGGGAGTACCTCAAGGTGCTCACTCATCTTCGTTTGTATTCCTTATATAAAAATTCACTTTTACCTGTTATTTTTTTTTTCTCAGACGTATTTTTTAATACGTAGAACTCACCTGCTCCTTTGTTGGTCTCCCTCGCACTTTTTTTACACTTTTAAGTTAAAGGATTTTTCATAATAAATGATAGAAAGGATCATCTGTTATTTACCCCCTTTTGTGTTTTCAAAAAACTGAATTTTATAGTTTTTTGTAATTTGATCGATTTTTATATGATGGCTAAGTGATTGTTTTGAGTGTGAAAATAATTAATTAGTTAGGGAAAGATGCTAAATGAAAAATTTGATCGTTTATTTTATAAAAGTGAAATAAATATCCGTGCATCCTGTTTTCTTGTTCGTCTTATTATATTTTGGATTTTATATTATTTTGTTGCTTTATTGTTTATAAATTTGTTGATAAAGTCGTTGTTTTGCGTAATGGACACCATACAATATTAAAATTATTTATCTTTTTATTGCAATATAGCTATAATGTTAATATTGTTTAACTATATTTAGATACTATGATTGCTTCCTTGTTTATGAAGCATCGAAAAAACTACTCAGAATATTGCAGACCTTGGAGTGAACTATAACGTCAAAATCAGTTAGTTTGTAGTAAATATAAATATTAAGTAATAGTACTATAGATTGACCATTACCTTATGACTAGACCTTTTAATGTCATTTGGCCTTATGAGATTAACAAGTTTAAAATTAGTTAAACAATCCAAGAAGTCAATTTTTACTAATTATTTAATTGCTTGCGTATTTAATTTTTATGGAAGGCAAACTATTTTATATGATTTTAAATATAACATATTTAAGCAATAGTTTGTTATTGTGTAACATAAATCTATATTTTAAATTATAGTATAGATTTAAGTACACAATGAAACTTGGCTAGTAGTTCAGTAAAACTTTTTGTAGGGATCGATTCCTTTTGCTTTGTGGATAAAATTTCCATAAATGTGACAGATGTGACACACAAAGGCACGGTGAGGGTGGAAACAGTGACAGGGTTCGTGACGTCACCGTGGGTAGTATTATGCCACTATTTACATATATTTTATGTAGGTTTGGTCTTTGTTTGAACATTTTTTCCTAAATGTTTGTATTGGGAGGGTGTGAGATTAAGGATATTTTTTTTATTTTTCTCATGGATGTTTAGGTTTTTTTTAAACATTTTTACCCCAAATATTAAAAAAATATAAATATCCTTATTTCTACATTTTAAATATAACTTATCTAAATCCGTTTTTTATTCTTTATAAAAAATTGTTTACTTTTTTTTATTTAAATCAATAATTAAATTATTTGAAATTATTGTTAATTAAGTATTTGCAAATGAAAATTTCTGATGTTATACACTTAATATAGTAAACAATTAATTGAAAACAATGACTTGATTTCTTAAAAAATTAATTTCATTCAAACTGTCCGATAAATTACGCAAATTTCGGCATGCATACTAAATGTTAAATTTAGTATGCATGGTACCCTTTAAAAGTGCAGTGCCAAAAACGTGAAACCAAAGTTGTAAAAGGAACTAATACTTGTACGTATAGTAAAAGTATAGTATACGTAGTTAAACGATATTATACTGGAATCTAGTAGAAGTATAGTACTCGTAGTAAAACGATATGATACTAGAATCTAGTAAAAGTGTAGTATACATAGTTAAACGATATGGTACTAGAATCTAGTAAAAGTATAGTATTCGTAGTAAAACGATATGATACTAGAATCTAGTAAAAGTATAGTATACATAGTTAAACGATATGATACTAGAATGTAGTAAAAGTATAGTATACGTAGTTATACGATATGGTACTAGAATCTAGTAAAAGTATAGTATACATAGTTAAACGATATGATACTAGAATGTAGTAAAAGTATAGTATACGTAGTTAAACGATATGATACTAGAATCTAGTAAAAGTATAGTATTTGTAGTAAAGCGATATGATTCTGGTAAGTAGTAAAAGTTGTCTTTTTTTTTAATATGACTTAAGTTTTTAGTGCACGGCATTACACATTCTTTATTACAAATAATTAATAGAAAAATTATAATTTAAAAGGAGTCGGATTTCCGTTTAAAACTTTATATTATATTTAGGTTTAATTTTCATTTATATCCATAAATCTATTGTTCTTTTTATACTGTCTTCATTTTACATTTATTTTACAAAATTAATTGTTTACATTGTTTTTTTAATTGTTTACATTATTTATAATCAAATTAAAATCTTAAATTCATACACATAACTTGTTCGCTAGTCATTATTTTTGATTAAATATGTTAGTCGATGTGTAAATTAATATATTTTCCCTAATTTGTGCGTATTTACTCACGAAACACCAGCTAACAAATTTTCTTTCATTTTTTCTCAAATCCATACTGTTATCTAATAAATAAATATTTTAAAAACACATATATACTTACATCAAAAAATTTTGTTGATATTTTGTTTATTTTGATTAAATAATTAACACCGCTTCTAGACTTACACTAGTACATTAATTAACGTAATTAATTTAATTATTTTTTAAAAATGTTAAATAAAATTTACACAAAGGGATTATGTTTTGATAAATAGTTATTATTTTTATTTATGTAATTAATTGTTATATTTTTAGAAAAATGCAAGTTTTTCTATTCAAAAACGTGGGATACGTATTTGTATTCAACATTGAAAATAAAGTTGGTGCCTAGCGGCTGGTACAAATACATTTTAATTATCTTTTAGTTAGAATTTTACATTTTAAAAGCTTAAATTTTTTTACTTTTTATCTTAACGTACCTGTATGGGAAAAATAATGTGTTTGTACTAAAACTCCAAAACCACGAATTAACCATAATGTTTTAAAGACCTCCTGAGAGGTTTTACAAAGCTCTCTGTCTGTAAGTGTATATGTGTGCGAATATGTTATATTTGTATAGATCCTTGTGTGTTTATTCTTAAGAGTCAAAAACAAATTTTTAGGCCTATTTGTAGTATCCGGAAAATGTTTTTATGACATTATTAAAAGTTAATAATGACAGCGAAAATTTGAAAATTCATTAAATACGAAAAAAATGATTGGATCGATTTTAAATCTGTCTTGCAGGTAGACTAATAAATACAATTTTTGTGCTGCACATAAGTTTCATTTCACCATTTTATCGAAATGTTTTTCGATCGCTAAATTCGCCAAACTATCAAATTAAAATCTTTTTTAAATACGGCTGGTATATCCCCGCTTTTTGTTGGATCATTTTTTAGAGCAGCATTAGCGTAGTTAGCAGATAGATGGGTGACCGCCGGGATTAAAAGTGATATTTCCTTTTTATGAATAAGCTAAGCGAGTTTGAAGACAGCAATTATTATTATGCATATATAAAATTCAGAGGAAAAGCTAAGCAACTGCTAAGTTGTAAGAAAGGCAAAATTGAGGATTGAAAGGAAATTTGCTAAAAATAAGGCAAATTTATAAAGATTCAATAGTACTAACTAAGCATGCCAAGACTGCTCGAATTCCAGTATTAAATTTTGACATTTATTTCCTGCCTGAACACAAAATATCAAACGAATACCGAAGCTTTGTTATTCGTGTTCAGTTCCCTATGAAAGTTTTACTAATCAACCCTTTTCAAAGTAAATTTTTATTAGTTATTCACAGTTATGTTTTTTAAGACCCATATTAGGGTTAATTTTTTACGGTTTTTTACGCAGTAAATGGTCAATATTTTTATAGGTGCAAATGACCTTTAGTAAACTTAACCCTTAAAAAAACAGTGACAGACAACTGGTTTTAACTTTTATAAGGGTGACTCCGGACCTTAACAGTTATGCACCATTATAATATAATAAAAATAAACTGAAAAAAATACAGTGATAAAAGTTTTTTCTAAAACATTTTTTGTGCTAAAAATTTTTTTGAATTTTTTAAAGCTTCTTTTTATTGCCCTAAAGGGTTGGTTAAAAGGGAAACAAAAATATTTTTTTAAAAATAAATAAAGAGTAGAATGGACTGGTCAATATTTAAACAAAGTGTACTAGAGGAGAAAGTAACTGAATGAACAAATAAGTTGAACTTATAAGCAAAGTATAAACAAGACTTAGGTTGACGTTTTGCGTGAGCTGATTCATATGAAATTTACTAGTGAAGCTAGTGAACAATGCAAAAGACACCATTTATTTCAAAGCAATATATTTTTACGTATTTTTTCGATATGAATTTTGTTGAGATTTAAATAACACTATATTGTGTGTTAACTATTTATGTTCTGCATAACGTAGTAGTATCAAATATATAAAAAAACTTTGTTGCTTTTTTTAAGATCTAAATAGTTGTTGAGTTGTGGAACTATGATGAAATGAACACAACATTATTGTATCTCTAATTTATTAATAATACATTTGTATTTTCACATATATATGTTAAAGAATAAATAACATATTTGATCAAATGTTTAATTGACTAAACTAAACTATAAATCACTCTAGCACTTGATATAATTAAATATCAGTGTATATATATTATATATATATTATATATATATATATATATATATATATATATATATATATATATATATATATATATATATATATATATATATATATATATATCAAGTGCTAGAGAGTGATTTATAGTTTAGTTTAGTAAATTAAACATTTGATCAAACATGTTAATTATTCTTTTTAAAATTTCACAAAATAAGATGTTTATGAGCTAAACTTGTTAGTTTATTCTAAAGTTACTAGTTATTCTAAAAGATTTAGCGCCTCTGGTCATGTTAAATATGATAAATATGTTCCGTGAAAATAATCTGATTTAATTTAATATGCTCAATAGTTTTGCTTGGTTTCCTTTCTTTTGTTACCTTTTTACATGAGGACATTAATCATTTTTTAAACGGTGTAATTAAGTGTTTGAATATTTATTTTTACATCTTACCCTAATAATACCAAACTCATGCTCCCTGTCTGTGTCACGGCTTAAATCCCACTGCAATTGCTTTAGAGGGTTAAAATGTAGCATAAATATTAGATTTAAGGGTTACTGTCCCAGAAGATAACATATTGAATCTTGTTGGCCTATTTCTATGTTATCAAAAATGTAAAACAATCGCGAAAAATAGATTATTTGACCAATCAAGTTAAAATTTGACGCAAATGTACCTCTCTAAATGACTAGTAGATGTACTAAATTTAATTTTGATACCAATTGAATATGAAACTACATCTGAAAATTATCTAGCTTCACAATTGAAATGTTTGTTGAATTTGAAGGGTACAACTAAATCAACAAAATGTTGATTTATCATTTGTTAACTATGTTCCGTAAATAATCTTATTTAATCTGTACATGGCAAGTGATACCTATCGATAAATCTTTGTTTACATCTGTAAAAATCAGGAACGTTCGCTCGTCCTCAGAAATACAGTTCGCTAAATTTATACTGCAACATGCTTTTGGACTCGCTTCGTTCGTCTTTACATAGTAAATGCATCCGTATATTCTTAGCGGTCACCTATACAACACTGACCACGCTCAATGCTCTTTAATTTTTATGATCCAATAAAAATTATAGATATACTTGTCGCATTGAAATGAAACTTAGTGTACTTTTTTACTATGTAATAATATACACTTGTACCAAATGCCAACCTAATTGGACCATTTACCAATTTTTGACAATTTTTTAAAAAACGTCATTCAATAAAAATTGAACTAATGCTGATAATGAGATAAAAACTGGCACATATGTTAGATTTATTCATAGTCACATGCGTGCCAAATCTCCGATTGCATCATTTTTCAGCGATTTATGATTTTTCGGAATGTTCGCTGAGTCATTAATGCGGGTTAATGACGTCATAAAAAAATATTTTCCCAATAGCACTATTAAAAAATCTAAGGATATAATGTTAAAATATATTTCTTATATTTTTACTAAGGATGAAAACTAGGGTGACTAGTATATGACCAGAGGAATTTTTTAATACACTTGTGATCAAATAAAAATATATAACGAATTACTTGAGTGGATAGTTGTTTTCTGTTATACCTTCTTATGCTTGAATTTAATAATAATAAACATTTGTATATTTAAGAAAAATAAACAATACAATTTCAATTACATACAACCACAATAATAAACAATAGCCATAGGCCATATGGCTTATAAACATAAGCCATATGCTTGAATTTAATCTTGAGTTATAACTCCCTAGAATTGGGGTAATTAATTATGTTAAGGACGAGCGTAGTGAGCGCGAATTTATAACATCCTAGATATTTTTTAACGAAGCTGTAAAATAAATAACGAGGTATCCTGTAAGCAATGTTTTTTTTTTACTTTAAGAGTATAGTGGTGTCTGGATTGTCTCCTTTTGTACTACCATAAAAGTTTGCTTAAGTTTTGAAATTTAAATAATTTCTTTTTTTGTAAACAAGTATTCGAATATAGAATAAGTTGTGTTAATAAGAATAATGAATAAATGGATTTTATATAAATACAGGTCACGTTATTTTTTATATACAAAGGGCTCGGCTTGTTACTACTTGGTCCAAAAAAACGTCGCTATAAAAAAAATCCAATATTTTGCGATGTAAAAAAATTAAAAGTGGTTTTGATTTTTCTTAAAAATTACTATTATTATATTTTTTAACCAAGATTATTACATATTTTTAATTCATAAATCACCTAAAGTATAATTTATTTACTCTATACTTTTCACGTAATGTGCTTGGGACACTGTTTAGTAAAACGTAAAGAAAAGAGAGGTCTTGAATGAAACCCTTTAAGCACTTTCTTGGTCTTTTAAAAGTTGAGGTTAGTTTTCATTTGCTCTAGTATATATAAATATGTCTTTACTATCAATATCTACACATCTGTGAGTATAGTAGTTTGCAAAAACTATAGTACTACACTATAATATACTATATTCCTAACTATTCCTCTTATATAAATATATATTCCTCCTAAATATTCCATTGCACCATTAACCTCCTCTAAGAGTAGGTAAAGGTTATAACAAAGCAATCGTTATCGACTTTCCTGACATTATTTGTGTTCTGCTTCGTATTTTAAACGTTTTATTAAACATGTTTTAATAATTTGTGCTGATTCTTTAGATATAACAATAATCGAAAGAGTTTAGATTACTTTTTCGATGTTTCGAAAATTTAACCAATCGGACATCTCTAGTAATAATATCTCTCTGATAGTAAATAAAATATTAAACGCCTAATATTCTTATACGATTTTAGGTTTTACCCGCTGGAGGGAAAAATGGTTGTAGTCATCTGGCAGACTGATATTGAAGTTTAATTTGTCACCAAATATTTGCTATGCTAAAAAAGCTTAGAGATATTTTATTTTGGCCTGAATATATTATGGGGTTATGGAATATATCTAAGCGGTCTTTAAAATTTTTAGTGTCAATCGTTTTATAGAATTTTTATTTTTTAAAACCTACAGAACACGGGATAGATTATGTGTAAGTGAATCAAAGTTTAATTCATTCTCTTGAATTGAGATTATAAGCATCACGCGAACGAAATTACGTTTTGTGAAAAAAGTGACTGTACTAATTGAAGGTGATCGTATAATTATGACTCTCTGACATAATACGCACCTTTCATTCATGTTTCTTGTTCATTCATAAAATCCTACGCGTTATCAATGAAATGATTACTATTACTAAGTATGAGTGATAATGTGTGTCCCATGGATACTAGAACGTCTAATACGATGTTTATCGTCCATTTAAAAGCCGAAGTATTCAATGCTAGTATTATTCATTATTTAAAGCATTTTTTGGCTTCTCGAAAATCAAAGTGTATAGTTTATATAAAAGCTCAAAAAAAAATACATAAAAACCATTTCTTCAACATTTTATGGGTACACTTAGAATGTAACTTTCTTGTGTTACCTCTTGACAAAAAATATGCCTTTTACTTTTCCTCATTTATAACGTAGGAGTTCAGGAAAAGTATTGTATTTGCAGAAAAATCCGAAGCCGGGATGTCATCGGAATTATCCGTTTCAGGCGTTATTTAAGGCCTCCTGAGTGGTTTTTACAAAGTTGTCTGTCTTTCTGTGTGTGTGTGTGGTCATTGCCTGGATAAATGACCACTGGGAATGAAACGAATGTATTTTCTATCTGAGGACGAGCAAAGCGAGTCCAAAGACGTGTTGTAGTATAAATTAACGACTTGTATTTCTGGGAGGATGATCGTAGCGAATCCGATGTGATGAGGAAAAGTTCCGAGGTATATCGTTCCCGATTTTAATTGATGTTTTTTCTTACTTTGTTCAAATCTTGAAATATTGCCCTTAAAAGAGGAAATACGGAAGTGTTTCTTGTAATCGGAGTGTATGAAATTGATTGCTCATTGCCTAGTTTAATTAAAGAAAAAAAATATCTGAAGAAAAAACATTACATTTCAAGACTTAAGATACGTAGTAAAATTGGGCGCATATGGATAAATTATGTGATAAAATCAATCTGTCAAAATCAAAAGTAGCAAAGGACCAAAAGCCTTTGTTTTTGGAATCTGGAGACAAATTAAAACTGATCCCCCACTTCCCTATTCTACATCCGTCACCATAAGTGTCACTTGCTTCTGAAAATTCTCTAATCATTTTTATGTATTAAAACTGATCCGTCTGTTTTACATACCAATAGTGCAACTTGATGACATTTGATTGATATTGCACGAATGATCTCCCCTGAAACACCCTTGTACTACCTCTATTTGTATATATTAATCTTTTTAAGCAAGTTAAACGTTGACTTTCCCCTCTCTAACTCAAAAGACTCTTTCTTGAAAAGACAAAGCAAGTTAGTAAGAGGTACGTTCTTTCATTCATTATTTCTCATCTTCTACGTAAACTTATTAATTAATAGCTGTTATTAAACATTTCTGTTAATAACACTGTTAATACTATTTAAAAGACGGAAATTTCAAAGCAAATGAAACTCACAATGTGGGCATGTTTATTAGTTATTTCCTCTGTTAAAATGGAAATATTTTTTAATAAAATGTAATTAGAAACTATAATAAAGAATTATCTTCCTACGCTTTGCTCGCCTACTCTTATCTAGTGATTAAATTATTAAATTTTCTTTTAACTCCTAATGTATATCAGTTTTGTTACTGAAACTGATACTATTTTCTTTTTTCGTAGCTAATTATCAATTAATATCAAATTAGCTGCGAAAAAAATATAATGTAATAGATAAGAGTAAGGAAATGTAGAATAGAGAATAAAGGAAGTTATTAATAGCGACAGAAAACAAAGTAGTTTACCAATACTCATATATTACAGAAAGCCCTGATATGAGATATGAATTTTAAGGAAAGAGGAAAGATCAGGCCCTCTATTCAAAAAACAAAATATTTTAAAAATAGATGATATGTATAAAATGGTTGCTCTTACACAACAACACAAACATAATCTAGAATTGCCTAGAGTTATAGGTTAAACAAGATCGGCTCAGAAAGAAATGTTGGTTGAGTCATTAATGAAAACTATTTTGAGATAAAGGCAATGGAAGTTTATTGGTACAAAACTGTACAATAAGTTACCTAAATACACTAATTTTAATCTTTCTAAAACAGTCTTTTTAAAAAAAAAATAAAACTGATTCTTATTATTAAACAAACAAAAAAGATAAAATAAACATATAAACTTGTCTAGTGCAGATGTGATGAATATCCATGGACTCTGGTCGATTAGTTATATAACATACTAAAGCTATAAACTACAACTAAATAACATTAAAAATGAATAAATATATTTTTGATCACTATCTTATCCTAATTAATATTTCTATGAGAGTAATTTCCTTTAAAAATTCTCAAAAAAGAAAGTGAAATAAATAAGAAGTTTAACAAATGTGATCTGTAAAAGTTTTCATCAAAAACATAAAAATTAATTTCCAATAGTATTCAAATTGTTTCAATCAATTTCTTCTTCTATTATTTTAATATTAATATCATATTCTAAATTTAAATTACTACAACTTAACATTTTTTCAATACTATGCTATTTCATTTTTCTTTAACTAGATTTTTTAAATTCAATAAAAGACACTGGAGTCTAGACCTAGACCCTTACTCCAGCATTAGCTTTCGAGGGCTCACATTTTTTAAACAGTACTATATACTCACAAATTTGAATCTAGAGATATATTTAATTATTGTTATCTCTATTATTGCAATTTAATATGTAAATTTAAAAAACTATTAATTATTACATATTATATTTACAATTATAAACGTCATTAATTTTACATAGTTCCTACTTATAAATCATATGGTACAAAAGTAATAATTTATTAAGCATACATAATGTTTTATGCAAATGTAATTTATTCGGGAAAATATTTTTTTTAGATTTTATTAGGTCTGATAACATAACTCTAATATAAGTCAAATTATAATTCTATTTAAGTCTCTCTTGTTAAATTGTTATTTCTTGCAAGTACGTAAATAAGGTAAGAGTTTTATTTAACATTTAAAGTGCATTCGCTACCAGAGTGTGTGATATTCCTTTAACCATGTTTTTTTCTGCTCTACTTTTCTAAACCAATTTAAATCTAACGGATATAGATAACTAGTAAAAAAGATCCGATTTGTATCGGATCTTCACAAGTTAACGCTCTTTGAATAATCTTCTAAAAACCTATTAAAGACGATGCCTCTATGGGATTTCTGAAAATTTGTATTGAAAGTGTGATGAAGCTCGTTTGTGAAAAAGGTCAAGAGGAGTTAAGTTAAAGTTAACTCCCTAAACGGCATGATCATAGACGGAGTAAATGGAGTTACTTTCCGATAATCACCTCAATCTACATAACCATTTTTGAAAGGCGTGACCCGTGGCGATGAAGAAAAAAGCGACGAGCACGAGAATATTTTACTATTAAGTTTCATTTTTTCATTTCTCACTTCTATTTATGTCCACCTATAACTAAAATTTAAATAATGAAATTTGATTCATTTTTTATCTTTTTATAATAAAATAACAATAATTAAAATAAAGCCAAATAAAGATGGAAACAAGATTTTTTATTTGAAACAGTACAGTATGTATGTTTGTAAATGTATTAACTGATAATATTTTTATAATATTACTAGTTATAATAAACCGCAGGTGAAATATTTATAAATATAAAAAAAGTATTTTAAGTGTTGTACAGCTAAAGATTTGTTGTTGGTTGTCGGACGTGAGATCAATTTTTTTGTTTTTGGTCATCATCAAGACCAAGATCTAAAAACAATCAACTTGTTTTTATCCTGAAAGCCACCTGAAGTCGTTAAGAGGCTTAGAGAAACTATACTGGTTTTGTAAAAACTTATTGGATTTGTAAGACTTTAAAATATTTATAATAATAAAATTCATCTCAGTAACTGTTAATTGTTATTTTTTTAATATTTTAAGTTATTTCAATTATTTGTGTTTTTAAAATATTAGTAAAAGCTTTCTATGTATGAAACTTTAAACTCAGGTTCACTAAGAAATTACTTTTTAAAAGAAGCATGACTCGTTTTTATTAGGGATGTATGTATGGTATGATTGACTGTTCGAGAAGACATTAAATATTTTCAAAATGTTTATTATAATAATAATAATAATGCCCGTTTAGAGCCTTGCGGCTCATCATGGATAAACCCTGCGAGAATCACATGAAGTGGTATAGCAACCGTTACGCTCCAAGTTTAATCTAAAGTTGGCTATAATTTATTTGAACTATAATTTTAATAAAAAACTGAGAGCGTAACCTGGTATACGAACTCCAGACCTCTGTGGTGTCAAATGTCAGTATTATAATTGACGCCTTAAACATCTCGACCAAGGATGCAGCTATAAAATGTTCAATAAGATGTCAAATTAAAATTCCAGTGGGAAAAGCGTCTTAAGCTCATTTTTATTTAGAAATTCGCTAAAGAAGAATACGAGATACCTCGTAAATTTTCCTTTCTTTGGACTTACTTTGCTCGTTTTCAAAATATGATAATTACATTGTAACAATTACGTATAATATTACAATAAATATTGTTTTATTGCTTCGGATTCACTTTGCTAGCTTAGAAAGTATAAAGTCGAATATATTTTTGATGAGTTTTGAATAAGGACACTGATGAGTCCTTACCAGTGATTACTTTATTTATTCCTTGATACACGATGTTTCGCTTATCGCTTTATTCACCTAGCATATTCATGTATAGGATGGTTAATTAAGACGAGTTAGTTTTAAATTCAAAATTCTAATTTACTATAGCCTAATAAATTTATTAAATTTAGCTATCTATATCAATTCTGCTTGGCAGGATACATTAAATAGGTCTTAGTGAATTAGAATTTTAAATTAGATTCTCAATTTTAACACTTGACGTAGTTAGAATGCATCTAACCTATCTTAATTAACTATCTTATATACATGAATATGCTTGGTTTATACAAGCGAAATATCGTGTAGTATGGAATAAATAGACTAATGTAACTAACTTAAGAAGTATCCTCAGTGTCCTTATCAAAAACTCATGGAACTATCATGAAGACCAATAATCAAAATAATAATATATTTTTAGTGGTGACTTATCCAGGTCCTGACCACGCTTGAAGCCAGCACCTGTCCTACTGATCTTTATTAGATTAAAACTTTTTATACTTACAAGTAAATGTACAAAACTATTATAAGAAAATAGAAAACAAAAGTATTACAAGAAAATACAAAACTGTACCAAATTTCAACACACGTGTACAATACATGCTATTCAAAGTAAAATTAATAAATGCTGATAATGAGACTAAACGTGTCACATTCAACGTGTCAGTTAACACAATTATTTTATTATTTTCTTTTGTTAAAATTTAACTTATAAAATGGTTGGAATGCTATTTCGAAACTTAACTGTGCATACGAATTTTAATATTTTACTTTTTAAATCTTAGTTTTTCCTTTTTATAGTACCGGTCAATGTGTATTTAGGTTGAGTCAAACTTATTCACAGTATTGACTAAAATGTCAATGTTTGTTTATCTTATAAGAAGTTTAAAAAGATGACCGGAAAAAGTTGTTTTTAAGTGACCAAAATACTTGTTTATTTTAATATTAAGTAAAAAGGAATAGGGTAAATAAAAATGTATTAGCAAAAAAAACTTTAATCATACAAAATGCAAAAGGTCCTTTTTATTTGTCGATTCTGGTAAGTAAGGAGGGAAACGTCGCAAAAAACCAAAAACCTTTTTTTATCCTTCATTTTTTGTAGTGTTGAAAAATTCTATTGATGTTGCCGAGGCCGGCAGTAAAGCTTTTTGCAATCCCCATTCATCCCTTTAGAACCTTCCATACAAAATTCAACTTGTGTCAAGAATAAAAAAAAACTCCTTTTCAGAATAAAATAGCTATAAAAATGTGTATGCCCTTTTTCCCATTCCTTAAAAACACTTATATTCCCAAGGATTTTTCCCCTTCGACCTGGATATTACCAAAAGTTGACCTCACACTTACCAAAATGGCGTCTAAAGAAAAAAAAACCCGTTCTTTTATTCAGCATTTTTTCCTGTGGAAATGATTTCGGTAAAAAGTTGACTACAATGCCACCGAATCAACTCCCTCTCGCGTCGGGGTTTTCCCATATTTCTGTTAAAGATTTGCCGAAAAGGTAAGAAAAAGTTGGCATTGTAGAAAAAATTTCACAGATTTTCGTCTTTCTGTGTAGGTTTTTTATTTTGTTGACTACTTCATCAATTTTTTTGTGTCAACAATATTTAGTTTATTTCTTACTTTATTTCCTGGTCTTTCACCTCTTTACTTTTATTGGATGAGATTTTTTTTTTTCATTTTTTTGTGTTATTTTTATGCCGATAAAGTTTCATTTGTGATAAGCGTCAAACACATTTTTATATTATAAATATAAGAGCACTATTAATAAAATTATTAATATGTATGTATTATTATTACATACATAATTACAATAAAATTTTAATTATTTAGTATAATTACTATACATAAGGGGTAGATTGATTTTTTAGCAAATTTCCAAAGAAAATATGAGCTTATGATATTGACATGGTGAAGTGGAGAAAGTGGACTTTCTGAAAGGGGGACTCACTGATCAAGAATATATGTAGTAAGTTAGTTATATATATATTAAAAAAGTTATATATAATAAAATGTATATATAGTTAGTTAATTATATGTAAATTGTGCATGCTTTTGAACCATGCCTCTGTATTTCCTTTACTATATATGACGTTACTTTTATCACTTCTTGATATTATTCCATGTTTTCTTTAGTTTCATATTTTTAAGATTTAAAACTGCAGGTTTTCAACGCGCATAAATTATTAGACACTACTACCCCACTAAAAAATCATAATTAAAAAATTAACACTTTTTTAATGTTTTATTTTTTAAAACTAATAATTACAAATTTTACATAAAAAGAGAAGATACTAATACACGGATTAACTATCTTATAATTTCTATGAATAAAAATAATAATTACACTAAGAAATTTTTGGTACAAACGAAGAATATTAAATATACCAAATAAATATGTATATTATATATAAATATTAATATTTTATATTATATATAATTTTTTAAGATATTATTAGTACGGTAATATTATAGTAACCGTATACACTGGTACCGAAACCAAAACTTATTACCATTTAATAAGTAATTGTTAATTAACAATTTTTGGCTTTTGAATTAGTCAACGGCCTTTATAGGTCTACTTTCTTACTTTTCGGTGTAAAGGAATCATCAAGACACTTTGAAGTAAAATATGTAAACATGTTAAGTGTGATCAAGGAGCCCGCTATTATGTTAAAATATTGCTGTGTAATGTTTATAGAGATGTTATGCGCTTTATGCGTGGTTAGTTTAACAGGTGTGCTGGACGTTCGGTAAAAAGACTTTAAATGTCTAACACGTATAATAGAGTTGTAAAGTTGTAAGCTATATTTATATTGTAATTATAATGGTAATTTTTGTGTGCAACAGGTTATTAAGGTACAGAGCTTATGTTAATATTATAATTTTTAAAGCTTTGATGATAAGTTAATGTTTTTATTTAATTTTTATTAACTGTTAATCTTAAATCTATCTACATATTTTAGTGTGTAAAATATTTTTATTTTTCCTTTATACTACTGTAGGTATATAGGAAAAGTATTATGTTTGTCATAAAAATCCTAATTCAAGATTTCTTCAAAATCATCATTAAATCTTTTTTAACGTTCTGAGTGGTTTTGTCTATCTGCGTCAATCATGCATGACTCTTGCTGTGAATTAAGAATAAAATCACAAAAGCATTTTGAAATTCGCTTATATTGGGGCCAGTATACCACTTACAAAAACTAGCAGTGCAACCTGATACAGGAAAACAATAGTGGTCGGGAAGAGGTCACAGGGAGTCAGGAGGCATCCTGTTTTGTTTTAATAAGCAATGTAGCTATCAAAGCAAACTGCTTTGTTTAAACATTCATTTTTCATTACGTCTTACGTGAGTTTCAGATGCAACGCATTACTAGTTTATACATTTGAAGAATCAGTTACCGTTGATACTTGCGGGTACTGCAAACGCACGTATCGACGGTAGCTGATTTTTCAATTCCTTCATCAACTTTGAAGGAAGTAAAGAGGTTAATAAAACCTCTTTAATTTAAACTAGTTTTTAAATATTTATTTCTAAAATATATCAATGATATTCTTGTTTATAATATGGCAACTCTATTTGAGTTGCTAGAAAGAACATGGCAGTCGTTGCCAGCACTGTAGTGTAATAAAAAATTCGGGTACAGAATACCGCGGTACTTTTTTGTCAATTTTTGGGCTCACTTCGCTCGCCCTCAGAATGTAATAAATACCCAAAGCTAAGGTTGATATTATATCGGTCTTACTACGCTCGGTCTTAGAATTATTATATAACCGAATTTCTAGGGTGCTGTATAACTTAAGGTTAAATAAAACTTATATAAAGTAATACATAACATAGGTACGGGTAACAAATTGTAAATAATTAAATAATACGGGTAATACTTTAATATTATGTTCACGAATGCTTTAAAAAGCTGCGATGATACATGGCAGCTAGCAGCCTTGCGGTTTTTTAGTTGTTCGTAAGCTTAGAATAATACTAATATAGGAGCATAGGAACGTAAACATAATGTCATTCTACTGATAACACGAAAGCCGGTTGACTGGTGATCTTAAGTAGAGGTACCACCCTAACAACAAAACATTATTTTATAAATGTGTATAAGTTATTTAAATGTGTATAAGTTAATGTGTAAACGTTCATAAGTTATTTTATTCATTACTTAAGATCTTTTTTTTATTAGGGGATTCATAAATCCCCTAATAAAAAAAAGATCTTAAGTAATGAATAAAATATCTTATAAACGTTTACACAACAAATCGGTCTTAGATAACAAAAGGGTAGGGAAATACGAGAATCTACACTTAATAGTGTAACTTAGTTGACGAGAACTACTTTTAACATAATTTTAATTAAAAACGTTAGAATACAATTTAAAATGCTTAAACAATTGTAATGCAACGATGTATGTATTCGAATTTTATGAATAATCGATCATTGATTAATAATAAAACATAATCATTCAGCAAGTGGAAGAGTATTGCCAACTTTGTTATAAGAAAATGGTATATTGTTACGGTGTCAGCATTACTTAAGACATACAGTGAAACGACTTAGCTGTTATTAGTTCGTAAGATTATTATCAATATATTTTATCATTATTACATGTGATTTGATCATTTAATTTTTTACAGTAAAACGTTATGATTTTGACAGATGTAAACAATTTTTTTGATATGATTTTAACACACACAAGGACAGCTTGATGGAAACCATTCAAAACTTTATAAAAATGTAATAAACGATTAGTTTCATAAAACCTCGGTTTCGGAATTTTAGATCGAATGCAATATTTATCCTGAAACCTACGGTAGTAGGCGAGGATGAGTAAAAATTATTCTTGATTTTGTCATTTTAACGAATTTTCAAAGAAATATGAGCTTATAAGGTTGGAGTCATAGAATAGGGGTGGGGGTGGATGTTTCGAACAATGTGGACGCGACGCGGCCACAGCAGCGCGGGGGCAGTAAAGCGGCCCCCAGGGCCGACGCCGCACAACGGCTGAGAAGGCAAAGGCCTCTTATATTGTTAGTTTATTTGTTTATCTTCATAATTCATCTCATTACTGTTTACTACTAGTTACATAAAAATATTTTTGTTAAATTTATTTTTCTTATCTTTATCATTTTACCTTTTTCTTAGGTAAAAGTTTACTATAATAATCTATAAAAATAAAAGTTGCTTTATAGCACGAGCTGTGGATCTTTAGATCGTGTTCGGGAGGGAAAGGTGATCTGCTGTATTGACCAAGTATTAAACAAAATGTATTATAGATTATCTATTATAGATCTATTTAAAGTTTATTTAATCCTGAAGAGGTGAGAAACAGCTTTTTAGAATGGGGTTTTTTAGTAGTTTAATATCATCTTATATAAAATATTATTTTTTTGTTTTAAAAGGTAACGACAATGCTTCAATTTTTTTTAGACGCGAAATAACTTTGTTCTTCAGTTTAGGCGACCTCTTAGTTGTTTTTGTGTTTATTTACCTTCGTCATTATAGTGTAAATTACAATGTTTAGAATTATGATTACTAATTAAAGGGGTAATTTAATCTAAAGAAGTGCTCTTGTCTATTTAGGTGTTTAACTTTTTTGTAGACAGGCTTAGATTAAGATTATACAGGCTTGGTGCTGTAAAGCTCTTTTACTTCAAAGAAGCCAGTGTGACTTTTTTGACTGAATTTTAATCGCTGGTAGTCCAACAAGTGGTTTTATGAATTCAATGATAAAAACATATACAAAATAATAGGTGAAAACGAAAATAAAATTCCTTTATGCAAATCATTTGTTGTCCTAGAAGCTGACAAATATAACATGAACCTCGGAAAAAATTAAAACATTGTTTCGTGCAAGATCGTCAAAGCCGAATATTCACGAATCATCCGCAGTCGGTAGAATAAAAATCAATATTATAACATAACGTATCCATAGCATCGTCTAAAAGATAATTTAGCACTCCTCATTTGGTCACATTATATTTGTTGGCTAGCTGCAGTGGATCATATCCGCTGTTTAGGAAAATATTTTGTCTGGAAGGAATAAAGTAAATTAGATTAAACCCATTTTACTTTAACCTTATAATGGCGCAATTGAGAAGCCAGTAAGCCGTGAACCTCTTACCTTTAATTTTTGTATTGTTTTATAAACGTTTATTAAAAACTAATATATTTATATTGGTTGAAATGCTGAAGAAATGATGCGTATAACTATATTCTTATCATGATACATAGTTAGATGTCATCTTAGAATAATAGGAGCATAGGACTGTTAACACAATGAAATTCCACTGATAACACGAAAGCTGGTTTACTGGCGGTCTTAAGTAGAGGTACTACCCTAACAACAATAAATCATTTTATAAATGTGTCATAAATATTTTTACTAATGAAAAAAGATCATAGGAAACAAATATAATAACATAAAAAACAGCGTTTAATAACAAAGTTTAATAAAATCGGTCTTAGGTGGCAAAAGGGCAACGGAATACAAAAATTTACATTGAGTTGACAAGGACTACTTTTGATATATTTTTAATTATATACTTCAAATATAATTTAAAGTGCTTACTAAATTATAATGCATGAGTATTTATATAAGTATTTTATTAAATCTCAACATACAGTATGTTTTATGAGTATGTTGAGAATTATTAGGAGAGAAAGGAAGAGTAATCAGTGGGTTAGGCATCAAACAGGTTTGGAGGATATAGGTAAGATAATTAGTGAAAGGAAGTGGGGCTGGGCAGGCCATATAGTAAGGTCTCAGGATGAGAGGTGGACGAAAAAATGATCCAATGGTATCCGAGGGAAATGAAAAGAAAAAGAGGAAGACCAATATTGAGATGGGACGAAGAAATGAAGAAAATATGTGGACAAGAAGCATGGCAACGAGTAGCACGGGACAGGAAGGAATGGTTGAGAATGGGAGAAATTTATAAAAATGTATGGCTGTATAAAGAATAACATAAAATAAAAAGAAATAAATAAAAACAAAAAAAAAAAATAAAATAAAGAAACAAAATAAAATAAATAAAACAAAATTAAATAAATAAATAAATTTAATCTAATCTATTTATACTATGTACCATTATTTATAATTTATAAATTTATGTATTTTTTGTGTATGTGTGTCTTAATAATTACCAAACAATTAATCAATTGAAGTTATTAATTTAATATTTATTATGAAGTATTTATTTTATATACAGGTTTTTTTAACCCAGCATGCAAAGATTTACTATTAATAAAAAAAACAAAACTTTGGCTTTGCTGTTATCAGTCATGTTCCATCTATGTATAGTCTTATTCTAAGGATGATTATAACCATCTAAGAACATTAAAACTTTAGGGTGAAAGTTCGCAAATCAGACGAATTTCTTTAGAAACGCATGCTTCCTTGCTGAACAATTTAGTTCTTGCTTGAGTTATCGGTTCCTGTTTCATAGCCTGGGCAGTTGTACTATACTAGTTTTTGACACGATATAAATTGTACCAGAAACATATAAGTAATGTATGGAGCAAAATGCATTGCCTGATTCGACAGAGTCTGAACTTACTCTGTCCAGAAACAGAGTAGAATATGTCGAGCCATCGATGATGGCGAATGTGGAATGATAAAATGATTTCCAGATGTAACATTGCATTTTCTTGTAACATTTCGTAGTTGTCTCTCGCACATTTTATACGTGCAAAAACAACCGAGTTTTGCAAAACTCGGTTGTATATAATGATATACTACTTGTTACTAATTTTTAACAATTTTCAAGTTGTAAAATTTTACGAATTTTTACGAAATATTGTAAGGTAGCACCTATAACAATTTGGAATAGCGAAATGGATGCTTGATATAGATTTTAGTGAATTTCATGGTTGTAATAAGGGTATTTAGATATGAATAAACGATTTTCATAGAAAAGACGAATTTATGAGATTTGGGTCATGGAGGGGGTGAGGAATTTTTTTTGGGGGGGGGGGGAGTAATATAGATACAAGTTAAGGTATAAAACAATGTATTACATAATGTTGAGGTTTATGTGTTTCTGTCACACGGTATTTTTTGAACGCTTTCTGGCACTACCACAAAAATTAATCCTATAAATATACAAAACCCTATTGTTTATAAAACATTTATGACATCGTTAATCCACAATAATGACTGCAAATTTTTAAAAGTTCCAAAGAAATTTTTTAAAATTTCAATACGTTACCAATTTTTGTCTTACAAACAAACGAAATGACGAAGTCAACAAAAATTATGAACATTATTGTAGATTTTATCGTTTGACAAATATAAATTTATGTGAACAGATCACGGTAGCTGACTAATAAATTTGCTATTATTGTGACAGTATGCCTCTTCGATAGTCTATTAGTACGAAAACTTAATACAGGGCAATAAAAATGTTGTCCTGGCGGCCACAGGAACCGCCAACACCGCGTTGAGGCCAAAACACTAAAGGTCTCAGCATTCAAAGAGAGCCTTTAGTTAATTAAATGTTTATGTGGAGAGACTTGGTGGGTGACTCATTAGTGATATTTACCTACACTTGAGCTTCTTTTCTTAAGTTTTCTATTGCTTTAAAGTTATTTTTAATCTAAAAAGTTTTTATTCTCCAAAACAATTTTGCCAATCTAAATTAAACAAACATCCACAAAAGTTTATAGAATCTCCTGAACTGGTCTTATAAATATAGATTTTCCTTTCATAATATTCCCTTTTAAAATTAGTATTCTAAAGGCAAAAGGTAAGAAAAAGACTGTGTGTGTGCAATATGGCGGATGTTTCATTAGAGGGAGGGGGATAACTCCCCCTGGATATAAGAAGGACCCCCAGGAGAAATTGCCCGGGCCGAGTATTAATGAGTCGCCATATTAACCCCCCTTCCTGCGTTACCTTCTACCCTAACTAAAAATACAACTTATAATTAATTTTTGCCCCCTTCCCCCCGCTTTTTCCCTCTCTCTTCATCTTGTCTGCTTCTAAGGCCCTAAAAGATAAAAACTTTTTCTTTTAAAAACTCTTTCTACCCCTGGAAAATGTAAGAGGGAGTATGTCCCAAAAAATTATATCCCGGATTTTATTAAAAACTCCCCTCTCCTTGGGGTTTAGGAACCTAAGGGTTACTCCGCCTCGTTTATCAATAGAATATCTTTAGGAGTTTTTTTCTTATATTATCTTTAACAGAACTTTTTCCTTCGTACGAGTTTAGGAAAGGAGAAGAAAATGATTAAATTAAATGTTATGTTAGTTAGATAGGATAGTCGTATACATGGTTAGACGGTTATATATATATATATATATATATATAATATATATATATATATATATATATATATATATATATATATATATATATATATATATAATCTAGTTTGTGATCAAATCTTTGATTTCTGTGTGTTGATGTAACTGAAACGTGTAAATATACACATAATAATATGAGTGTGTGTAAATACTTGAAGTGTATGTTTTATAATAGTGTGCATGGAAAAACTAGTGTATTATTGTATTATAAGTGTTTTATAGTTATTAATTGTATTTATAGTTGATATATACAAGAATATAGTGCTTGTATTGTGTGCATTGTGCATGTTAATCTGCCTCTGCGGCCGTGATCGTATAGGCCCTCATTTCGGGACCGGAAGTCCGGGGTTCGCAACCCAGGTTATGCTCTATGATTATATTTTTATAGTATTTTTATTAAAAATATTTCACCAACTTTAATTAATTCTAAGAGAATGGTAGATGCATCCCACTTCTCGTGGCCCCTGCAGGTTGAATACTTCGAAATTCGAAAGGCCCTAAAACGGGCATTTTTATTGTGTGCATTAATAATACTGTGCGTTCGTTCATGCTGCGTGTTGATAAGTGTTTTCTTTTAGGCATTAGTGTGTCTAATATTGAAAGAGGAAGGGTGCGAATGATCGTTTGTTCGAATTTCTATTTGAGCAGAGTATAGTACGACACACGGCTAAAAGCAGTTGACAGCGCGGGAAAATAGTGTTGAGGAACCAATAAGGTTGGCCTGATTTGAAATTTAGGGCGTGTTTTAACATCCAGGACTAACCTCATTGGCTCCCTTGCATTATTTTCTCACGCTGTCAACTGATTTAGTTGTGTGTCGTAATATAGTAAAGATTAATGTGTGTTTGAAGCAGGCCCGTAGCCAGCCAAAACTCGTAGGGGGGAGGGGGTGAAACCAATCCCTGAGGGGGGCGAAATTCACACAGCTACAAGGGAATTCCACTAAAATCTACTTCGTCACAGGAGGCGAAATTTTTTCTAGGCGGGCAATGTAGAACCCCCCCCCCCCCCTTCAGGTCTCTACATGGCTACGGGCCTGGTTTTAAGTCTATGTAGGTGTATTGTTTTTCTTTTTAGATATGACTATATATTGTACATAAGTTAAGCCTATTTGTAAAATTTTCAAATTGGCATTTATGTGTGGGTGTGATTGCCTTTAAGGAACCTTTGATATGTGTTTAAATGTTCACTCAGTTAGTGTGACCGAGTGTGTCCAGTTTGGCTTGTTGTGTTTTCTAAGCGTGAACATCTACTGTCAAGTTTGACTGGAGTAAATGTATATCCATGTGTAAGACTAATAGTTGACAGTAACAATAATGATAATGAAATTGATTTGTTACTTTAATATTTTCTGCTCAAATTTATTAGAAAATTAAAACAATTAAATTTTACCTATCTTAATGGTGCTATTTCCCCTTTTACCAATCCCGACACTTACACACCCAAATTTCTTCATATTAATGTTGTATTACTCTACTCTACCTTAGCTTTATTAAAACTATCCTAACCTATCCTACCTATTAAATTTACCCTCCGTTTTTTCGTCGTTTCCTTCCTCAAAAGATTAGCGATCTCCTCCCTTTTATCTTTATTTCTGTACATAACATTGTTTATTGCATTTTTACATTAGATATAATAAGTTTAGTGCTAAAAAAATAATGTTGGGTTAATTTTGTTGTTTGTCTGTTATTACGATTCAAACACACACAATTCATATATTCACTGCAACCATTCTTCATGCAAATTCTTGAAATAATTTCATAATATAGTCGTCGGTAGTCTATTGTAGTTGTATGTGTAGTTTATGAGTATAACCAAAATTATTATTTACATAATTAGTCAGGTTATTTTGCGAGGTTTGTTGGCGGAAGGAGGTCAAATTTTAACGAATATAATTATCTGTTGGCACTGTTAGTTTTTTTGGTAAGTAAGGATTTTAAGATAATGTATGACTCACTTATTTTTATCCAGAATACCATTTTTTTAGCTTTACTTTTTCTCATTTATACCGCATGTATATAAGAGAGTAATGTGTTCTATAAATACGAAATCGGGGATTCATCTGATTTATCCGTTTCAGGGTTTTTAAGACCTCCCGATTAGTTTGAGCGTTGCGAATTTGTTGTGGCTTAAAAATATTGCAATCAAATTGAGATTTGGCACGTATGTATGTGCCAACATACATATGTATTGGGCTAACATATGTGCTAAGTTTCATCTCATTATCAGCGTTTAATTTTTTCTAGCTGCCCTAAAAACCAAATTTTTAGACTTAACTTTTACACATACAGTAGAATCCCTAAAGAGTTCTGATTATTCATGAACAATGACTGCTCATTCTCAGATTCTTCTTGAGGAAAAGTGGTTGAAGGAAAATATGTAATGCTATATTTGTTGTGATTTTACTTTTATTTTACCACTTTTTTATATTTTAAATTCTTTGTAAAAGAAAATAATAGAGGTTTTATGTATTTATATTATATTATATCCTTAAATAAATGCAGTACACACTGTATACTGCATTTCTTCATATTCCTTTGATGGAAGGTAGATAAAAAACAGTTAAAATCAGATGAAAATCTTATACTATATTAATATTATGAACACTTAACTAAAAACTATTTACTAAATTTGTTTCCTTTAACATCCTTTTACAAAATCTTCTGAATCAAAAACTTCATAAATAACCAAATTAAACTCTTAACACAACTACATACATGAAACATTTTTATAATTTTTGAATTTAATTTACATAAAATGTTATGCATATTATCTATTCATCATATTAATAACTTACTACCTGTTATAATTTTAATGCCTCTAAACGTATAACTAGAATAATTTAATAGTTTGTTTAAAATAACAATAATGGTGACAGGTTATGTCCTTCGATAGAGTTAAATTTTATTGGTATAATAATATTTTAAGTTTTGGCACTTGTTATTTACGTTTTAATTTGATTGAATTTCAAATTATTAAATTAATTTCTTACTGATCAATTTTATTTTTGATAATGAATAAGTTTACTGAAGGATTTATTATTTGGCTGGACTACAGTAAGGTTTTTGTTTAGGATTAGCTTGGATTTAGATAGAAAAATTAAGATAAAAATTTATATAAATAATTAATGCAGAGAAGTTTTTTTTTAAATAAAAAGGATGAAAGCAGTTTAAATCGTTAAGAAATAAATTAGCTGTGAAATAACTTGAGGTTAACTAAACTTTGTTAAACCCCAATCTTAAGACCGAAATATCGCGTGTGACCATAGGCGATTCTAGGTAAAACCTTGGGGGGGGGGGGGGGGGGCTCAGCTTCCTTACTATGTATATAAGACTATATACATAGTCTATATACTATGTATATAAGACTAGAGAATTGCCTTTGGAATGCATGCTTCCGTGCTTGGTGATCCATTGCATGCGTAAGTATCCAGCTTATACTTCATAGCTTATACTTGATAAGCAGCATTACTAAAGAAAATAAGCATATTTATTTCTTTGGTTGCACAAAACTATGCTCATACTTTCAAAATGTATGAGCATTTCAAATATATATATATATATATATATATATATATATATATATATATATATATTATATATATATATATATATAAATTGGTTCAAAAATTAATCATTTAACACAACCGTACTATTTATAAATTTTTTATGCATCATTAACACATCACAATAATGACTCAAATAATCACTGAAAATCAAAGACTTAATGAATCAGAATAAAACTTAATATACATATACTAATGTGTATGGCAAACAAAACGGCGCAGTAAAAAACAATTATCAGCATTAGTAACAATTTTATCGTTTGACATATATACTTCTATATAAGCGAATCACGTTTTTCTACTAATAAATTTGACAATTTGCTAATATCGTGGCAGTCGCTAACAAAGACTAGTAATACGAGTAGTAATAATTAGGACAAAAATAGTAATAATCTGACCGTTAAATGGCCATAGGGTAATAATCTGAAGGGCTCTTGTTATTTGTTATCAATAACTTAAAAAATTCAGTTTTTAAAGGTGGGTATGAATTGTGTGCTGTAGCATTTAGTACAAGAAAAAATTAACTTTACTAATTAACTTAACTTCGTATAAGTGGGCTATTAGCTTTATTTTCAATTCCGAAAAATAAAATATCTAATAGGACTTTATCCAGTAAATACTATTTATAACTTTTTTATATCCAAGGTAACGTTTGACATTTGTAGCTCTAATAGTTTTCTAATTATAAATTAACTGTTTGTTGTAGGATAAGCGAAAATGGGATTTATCGGTCCATCGTAAGAAAACGAAAGGTAACACTTTTTATGAAAAGTTCTAACTTTTTTAGATAAAATATAATATAATAGACCAACAGCCCAGGGGTGTTTTGTTAATACAAAGTGTAATGGCTGGAACCGGGTCTCAATTTTTCGTAAATACCTTCCTGAACAAGGATCTGCAATTCTGCCGACTCGTATCGGATGGGTGTCCCAAGCGGAACGCACTTTAGGGGTCAAAGTTACCACCCAAGTTAATAAATGGTGTAATGGCTGGAAACGGGTTTAATTTTTAGTAAATACCTTCCTAAACAAGGATCTGCAATTCTGCCGACTCGTATCGGATGGGCGTCCCAGGCAGAACCTTTGACCCCTAAAGTGCGTTCTGCCTGGGACACCCATCCGATACGAGTCGGCAGAATTGCAGATCCTTGTTCAGGAAGGTATTTACGAAAAATTGAGACCGATTCCAGCCATTACACTTTTTATTAACAAAACACCCTTGGGCTCTTGGTCTATAACTAAACCAGTTTTTGTCTCTCCGAATATTATAATTAACTAATTATAAAGCCGGCTTCCAAACTGTTAAAGGCACTCCACAGCTTAATCTATAACAAAAGTTAGGCTTGACGAGCAACATTGAGCATAAGCAACATAACAAATAACGCTCTGATAATGACCGTTTACGGTTGAGTGGAGGGACGGAAAATAGTTTAGTTTTCTTTCTAATTTGTTTATCATATTTCTAACTTCTTCGTTTATAGCTATATTTTGTATGTTTTTACTATTTTTAAATAATAAGAAATTAATAGTTATAGCACAAAATCACTTTAAAATCGATTTTATTTGTATTAGTATAAAAGAAAGTGATAGTGATAAGGGAGAGGTGAGATCACCTAGCTAGTAGGCTACGTTGTTGGGCCCTTTTTGCTAGATAGTGTCATATTTTATGAATCCTAGAGCAGGCATTTTGCGTCTAATCCACAGAAGAGCCGTGACTTTAATATTAATTTCTATAGATTTAACTAGATACTACACGAGGCCTACTGCGGTACTAAACTTTCCTACTCTCAAAACCATAAGACAGAAACATATATATATAACTTTTTATAAACTACTATTGAGGGTCCTAAATTTGGCCTAAACCCAGATTCAGAAGAATATATATATATATATATATATATATATATATATATATATATATATATATATATATATATATATATATATTATTATATATATATATATATATATATATTCTTTTTCTACACAATACTTTTTCTCATTTACAATATACGTAAATAGTGTGTGCATTGTGGTTGCAGAAAATCGTAAACCAAGATTTCAATTCGTTTCAAGCGTTTTTTAAGGCCTCCTAAATAGTTTTCTTTAAATTGTCTGTCTGTATGTGTGTGTGTTTGTTCATTATCTACGTATTTATACCAGAAAATTGAAACTCGGTATAAACATCAACACTAATCTTTAGGTCTAGTTTTGCTATCCGAAATATAATTATTATATAGTATATGCAATATAATTATGTAATGTTTTACATGTCATTAACCGGCAATAATGACTCAACAATAATTTTGAAAATACATAAAACGGAAAAAATTTCTCGATTTGTTTGATTTGGCACGCATGTAGTCATATATGTCTAATATATGTGACATGTTTCATCTCACTGTTAGCATTCGTTCAATTTTTATTGAATGAATTTTATTGCGGTTTTTTTAAAAAAAAAACAGAAAAATCTAATTCAGGTGATATTTGGTACCGATACATTACTTTTGCGTACTAAATAAGCATACTTAGATTTGTTTGAATACGGCAAATATATCTATTATTTGTATGATCAAAAATGTTAAACAGCAACGTGTAAGGGCAGTGCCCGGATGGGTGACCGCTGGCAATAAAGGACGAGCGAAGCGAGTCTGAAGTAGTGGAGATGACCATAGCTAATCAGATACAGTAGGGACAAGTTCCGAATTTTTATAAAAAATGAAAGGTGGTCAAGATTTTTTTCGAATTTTTGAAATTTATCCAATAAGTTCTCCCTAGTCTAAACCATTATAGTTCTTAAATTTTTTTAAACTAAGCGTATTCTCTTTTTCTTACCTTATTATTTCGTTTCCCTTTCCTTCTTACTTCCATATTCTTCACTCTTCGCTACTACTAACACATATTAATTATTAAATTATTGCATTCCTAACCAACTGTAACATTTACTTTAATATTTCAATGTTGAAATAATAAATCACGAAGGATCGGATAGAAACCAAATTAATACCAAAGTCCATCACGAATTTAACTTTTCACAATAATCAACTTCTATAGGAAATTTCTCAACTTATAATTTAACTTTAAACAAACTTCTTATCTAGCTTTATCATTTATAGAAGAAATTTTATTGTAAACGAGTTCTATTACTGTAACATAGTTCTACCTTCTTTAAGATTTTATAAATAAAATCAATAGTAATAAATATCCCAACAAAACACCCGCGTGTAATAAAAGAGCTATGTCAAGCGTAAAAAGTTGTGAGATTATTGAATAAGCCAAGTTGTAGGTTCCGAATAATGCTTGTAATATTTGAGGTCTTTGTGATTTCATTTTGTGACTTGTCCATTACGTAGCACTCACAGAAATGCATACTAAGCTTATTAAATAGGCTGAATATATTATTATAGCGTATGTCTACACTCTATGCAAGATGTTTAGTCCCTCACTACCTTAAGCTGCGTTATCGCCAAGTCACAAAGTGAAATCGCCGATACGACTTGGCATATTTAATGACCTCGAGCTCACAACTTTATTAGTTAGTTTTATTTATTTATTTTTTTTATATATTTTATGTGCGCAAAGCTTTTTACTTTTTTCGGCTAAAAGTAAAGGGAAAAGTATAGAGTTCACCCTAAATATCCGAAACCGAGGTTTCATCATATGATATATATGATGAAACCTCGTTTCAGACATCTTCATCTTCATCTTCATGTCATTTTAAGTGGTGTTCATCTGTGTGTTGGTGATTCCCGCTATGTTTATCCTGGAGAGTTCAAACTTAAATCACAAAATAGGGCACAAAAATCAGTAGTTAGGTCCAGTTGTGACGCCCGGAAGATGATATTTTCTAGACCACGATAACCTATTTTTGACTTTTGACATACTTCAGATAGCGAAATGACATAAAAACTTATTAGTGAAAATTCAATAGCTATTTAACTTAGCAAAATTCAATGATTCGACATTTAAAATTTCTTCTCCTCTGAAACTTGTTCGTGACTTATAGCCTGGCATGGTAACAACAACAGTGTTCGTAATGTTAATTAAACTCATTTTAAATAAAATAACTCTAAAAATAAAACTATTCTAAAAAAAACGTACTTGTAAAAAGTACAAACTTAACAACACAAACTCATGTTTTATTTAGGTTACGAACTATAATGAAATTATTTCTTATAACTTTTATATTTAAATTATTAAATTTGAAAATAATTGTTTTTTGATGGCACTATTAATCTAAAAAAACATATTATTAAGTTTTTATAGCAAAGACCCTTCATCATTTTAGCAGATCTATACATTATTTTCTATTATTATTTTTAGCAATTTTGTTATTTTTACAAGTTAACATTTCCTATTAATATACTTTTCTTTTACCGATAATGACGGCATATGGTGTTTTAGGTGTTTTTGAAGTAATATCAAGTCAAAGTCTACATCATAAAATAACAATTTGATGATCTTGTAACAAAAGAAAAAAGAATTCAATTAATTTTTTACGCTTTTATGAAAACACGCCCACCGTCCGTATAAAAAAGTATGGTTGGCGCCAATTTTTTGCTAGAATTTTCTGTTAAAATGATTACCTAATGAACATGGATAAACTTTGCTTTTGAATTTAAAAAAAGAGTGGTATCACTTGTACTGGTTTTACAGTACAAGAAAATGTATGGGTATGAAGGAATATATTGTTTTTAAGTAATTAATTAAAAAAGATGACTTAGCAAATATTTTACATAAAACAATTTTGCGAGAGGTTCCTATTAGTCCAAGACCCAGGCCTAAAAATGTGACTCATTTTGTACTTCTTCAAATCAAATTCTTTTGAAAATATACCTTAAAGTATTAAGGAAAAGCATAGTCTGCCTATTCAGAGTGGAGCCATATGAATCCGCTCGCTCAAAATATCAAAAAAAGCACTAATTCCAGTTTTCTTGCAATAAGTGGTTCCTTGTTGGTCAAATGCAAAACATGAAATGAACATTTTTTAAAACTGATAAAATTTCCAATAAAAGCGAATGTTTTTCATTAAAATCGGATAACTACAACTAAAGTTATAACGTTTGTTAAATCGCCAAAAATATGCACAAAAAGCCAATATTTTTTCAAAGAAATTCCCTGACTTTGCCTAAATTAACTATTTTCTGTTGGTTTTAAAAGAGCTAGAACTTTGGTCTTAGTCATCCGATTTTAATGATTAAACACTCGTTTTTAAAAAAAATGTTATCACCTTTTAAAAAAGTTCTCTTCATGTTTTGCATACAACCCACAGGGAACCTCTTATTTCAAGAAAACTAAAATTTGTGCGATTTTATAAATTTTGAGCATATGCAGTCCTATAAAGGGTTTCACTCTGGATTGGCAGATTATATTTTTCCTTTATAAGTTAAGGTATATTTTCAAAAAAGATTGGTTAAAAGTAGTACAAAATGAGTAACATTTTTTCAGGTCCAGCTCTTGGACTATATGGGAATAAGATATTTGTCATTATTGATGGCTCGTCATAATGTCATGTCCACTGATTGTTACGTCTATCTCATCAGGACACCGACAGACCCTGAACTAACTCTGTTTTTCTTCCGAAGAATTTACAATAATGTGTTTACCATTACTGCTTTCTTATTCTGTCATATATAATCTGATACTATCGAGTTTTGACAAACATGAATACATGACATAATATAATTCTCTAAGTGACACCTACTTGCTAAATCTGAGAACATGATTAATCACCAACGATAGCGGTCATTATGGACGGCTCAACATAATGTAAGATCTCACTTATCAGGGCGAGACATTGGGACGGTCTCAAGGTAATAAAAAATATCTTGAATCATAAAGTTCGTTATCTTGTTTTTATTCCATAATGTTTACCAATTAACCTTGTGGCGTTACATAGATTAATTTTTATCACGCAATTAATTCAATTTTATTCCCCCAACAACAGCCACGATTTTTATCGGAAATGCCCCAAATTTGGAAAAAGCCGTACTGAAACTGGAAAAATGTATCTACAATAGTTAGATTTTTAAAATAAAGAGAAAAAAGTGAGTTTCTTATTCTAAGCATCATATCCAAAATCGATAGTTGCTAGACTTATCAGCATAATTTACTTAGCATGTATATAAAATATTAAGTCCCAAGTCCCTAAAACATATAGTTACAAACCAATTTCAGAATTACAAAAAAGGACGTGCAGCGCAGCCTTAAGACCTGTAGGATGTGATCAGTATCGTCAGATATTTATAAACCAAGAGCAAAAAGTGTATTTTTGTAAGCATCATTAAGAAAATCGTGAAACACGGGACTTTTCAGCATTTTTAGCGAATTTTCATAATGAAAATGACGCTTATGATATATATATATATATATATATATATATATATATATATATATATATATATATTAATATATATATATATATATATATATATATATATATATATATAATATATATATATTATATATATATATATATATATATATATATATATATATATATATATATATATATATATTATATATATATATATATATATATATATATATATATTATATATATATATATATATATATATATATATATATATATATATATATATATATATATATATATATATATATAATATATATATATATGTATGTAAGAGTTTCTACCCTTTCGTATGGCGAACGATAACTCTCGAAGGCGTTCTCAAATTGAAACGAAACTTTGCAAATCGCGAGATGTTGAGGAGGTTACGAGGCCTATTGTTTATAAAAACATTATGACGTCATCAACCAAAGTTATGACGTCATGAAAAAAAAATTTTTTTGAAACTTAAAATGGCTTTAAAACAAGGTATCTAGTATTTAGGTAGACGGCTAGCTGAATCGATTAAGACCAATTTCAGCTCAATCGAACCATCACAAATGGCGCAAATGGTATACATATATATATATAATCTTGTATATATGTATACGTCTAGGTCAAAGACTCGTACGATATCTGTTGGGTTCAGTAGTGTTAGAGGGTGGGGATATAGTATAAAAGAGAGACCTCTACCTCTTGCTCCTTTATGGTAAGCCTACTGTCCCAGAGAGGCAGGGCAAAAATGGCTTCCACTAAACCACGCCGAGCTAAGCAGACCCGTAAAGAGGAAGAACATCGAAGTAGTCTTTATATGGTCGAAGTTATTCTAAAACGAATGGGACCAGTTTCAGCTCTATCGGACAATCCTAAGTGACGCAAACGGTATTTTTATTTTAAATAATCATGAATATATTTTTTTCAACCTTAAGATTTTACTCAAATAAACAATTTGTTTACAAAACAAATTTGACATTTTTCTTTAAATTCTATAAACAATCATAAATGTAAGTAAGAGTTTATACCCTTTTGTATAGTGGACGATAACTAAAGCTGATGAAAGATGGAACTATAATCTTTTCTTTAAAGCCTCTCAGGCCCGCGAAGCGGGCCTGTGAAACGAGGCTGTGAAAATTCGCTAAATACGTGGCAAAATGCCATGTAACAAGAAACGATAGTGAAAACATACATAATACAAAACAACAACAATGTGACCGCGAAGCGGCTACGGGCCGAAGGCCCGTATTGTTAAGTATCTACAACGTAAGCATTTTTAAGTATGCGTTATTATAAAAATGTGTATAATTTATTTTTTTTATTGATTAAACTCTTATTAACATCTGCAAAACAAATATATGTGAGAAAAAAACCTTAAAAAATTCAAACAAACTCTTTAAGGGTACCCTTCTTATAAAGTTCATCTCATAGAACAAATAATGAAACGTTTTACTCCCTGGCCACCAGTAACATAAAGGGTCTTTTATTCGCTAGGGCCACCTTTTCCAAAAACTAGGAATAATAGAATAGTAAAATAGGGCTTAAAAAATACTCCCTATTTGATAAACATAGACTTTTTTAGGCCTTTTATTTATACCAAAAGCTTTTTTATCAGAAAATTTCACATTAAAAAAAGCCCTTTTTTTCTTCTGTGAGAACTAAGACACACCACCCTCTTACTTTTTAACAATAAACGGTATTTTTATAGTATAAATTTCGTGCTTAAAGGGGCCAAGTACTGAATGAATAATAGATTCCGGAGAAGGGGTGAAAATGTAAAAAATAGGTAAACACTGTTTGGGTGAAAAGGGTTATTTTAAAGTAAAAGTGATGATTATTTTGAGTGATTTTTTCTCACTTATTTTGGTGAGAAAATATTTTAGTAAAAATATATGATAAATGTTAAAAAAAAGTGACGTGAATTAACACGATCTAAAGAATATTTTCAGAAGGGTTTATAGTTCATATGATTCGATTTGGAGTTGATAGAAACTGCTAAAGAAGCAATTGATTATACTGGTACAATGAATATGAACATATTTTTGAGGAGTTGTACATATATTCATAAGGCACATATATAATATATATATATATATATATATATATATATATATATATATATATATATATATATATATATATATATATATACGGACCTCTCCGTGCCGAGAGATCCGCAACCATAATAAATGTATGTAATGAATAATAAATGCAAAATAAGTATTATTTTGCATTTTTAAGACGATTAAAAATTATCGCTGTAACCAACATTCGAACCTGGAAAACTTGGCTTTCCTAGGAAAGATTTCTTAGGAAACCTTGCCTAAGTTTTCTAGGAACTTAAGCAGTTCCTAAGGTGGTATTTGCGTTGTATCCTAAACAGTGGCGTCACAACTTGTTAATTAATTTTTATGAATTTTCAAAGAAAATGCAACTGAGCTTCACAAAAATAAGGCTTATTAGATTTTTATCGTAGTTTAAAAAAATATTAGGGGGGCTGTAAAGTGTCTAGGTTACAAGCTCAAACTTTTCATTAAAAATATATATTTTATTGCTAAGGCAAGAAAACGTTTATTTTTCTTCCACTGGCAGTACAATTTTATTTTAAAAAAAATTTTAGACTACTTATTATTTTTGTAGACTACTTAACAGCGCCCCCAAAATAAAAGTATTTGCCGTATGCAACATGGTTGTAAAACGATTTTTTCGTTCGGAATAATTCTTTTTTAGCTTAATAAATAAATTGATTAAAGCAATAATACTCCTGTTGCTTGTCAATAAAAAAATACTAGCAGAAAAATATATTTTTAGAAATTAATTAAATAATCTACTATTCCTTATGTAAGAAATGATTATTTTTTTAGATTCGATGTGTTTCCTTTAAAATCATGACTGTTATGTAAGGTTTTGTGCTTTTCAATTTGAACTTTGTATTTTATTAAATTATCCATAATATCTCAGCAGGAGTTCCATTGTTTTATAATATTTTATCTAAACTTCTATTTCTTCCTTAAACATCCACCTTATCTATTTTATAAAATAACTTAGAGTCTGACTTAAAACTTCTATTGTTGCGTTGTTTAAGTGAAAAATGTATTTAACAATTTGTAAACGTTTGGTTTTAATTATAGTACAGATTTTTATCATTTTTTCAGTTTAATAAATAAATTGGGAGTATTTATTTATAATGTGGTGTATTATATTTATTTATATTGATTATTTATATTTTAATATTCGGTATTATTAAAGTATAAATTACTGTCGTAAAGTATAAAATAACGGTCTTTTTAGCTAAGAGTGTTCAGTAAAATTTTACTTGTTTTAAAAGTAATAAATCGGGTCGCGGAATCTCGGCACTTTTATTCATCATAGCGGATTTGGTTCGCTCGTCCTCCCTACTTCGGACTCCTTTCGCTTGTACTCAGAATATGCAAGTCGATAAATTTATACTGCAACATTTCTTCGCTTGTTTTAAGTTAGTAAATACATAAGTTTTTCCCAACGGTCACCCATCCAAACACTGACCTCGCTCGATGCTACTTAACTTTTATGATCCAACAAAAACTATTTATATACTTGCCGTATTAAAACAAAACTTATTCCTTTACTTATTATTTACGTAATAATATATTACGTAATTATTTTACGTATTATTGGCTGCGTTGGATGATTTTCCGATTTTTTACAGTTTTTTGAAACACGAGTGTATAAAAATCAATAAAATTTGAACAAATGCTGATAGATGAAACTTAGCACATGTGCACTTTTAGTCTTATATATGAATACATAAATGATCTCAATTATGTATTATTCAACTCTTATGATGAATCTCAAACTAATCGACAACATTTTCAACGCCATAAAACCAGAGTTTTTTGCTGAGCCATTATTGGGGAGTTAATAACGCCATAAAAAATATAATCCTGATAGTACCACTACAGATATAGTTTGATTTTTCTACTAAGTTTTAACTCTCTACCATAAGATGTTTTAAAATGAGCATAAATGGAGCATAAATCTCTAGCATAAATACACTGGGACCTACGATGATAACAAACACGTATACACACTCACACAGTCAGACAACTTTGTGAAAACCACGTGGAAGGTCCTAAAACGCCTAAAAAGGATATTTCAGATCAAATCCCAGTTTCGGATTTATACACAATACGTTTCTTATTTCACCTTCGGTATAAATGAGGAAAAAAAAGTTCTTTCGTCTATAATAGATGTACTCTGATTATTGTCAGACGGTTACATTATGTGTATAAAAAGTCCAACATGTGTTTGATAATTGTTTTTGCACATTTACTTAACTTATCCACTTACTTACACGACACTTTTAAAACTGCTAAAAACACTTATCTTACAACAATAACTAATTAAAGATTTTATAAATAAGACCTCAAACTGATCTTATTTAGGACCGGTTTTAGCTTAACCGGATCATACTGAGTGGCGCAATTGGCAATAAATTAATATGATGTTATCTCCAATAATTAAAGAAGATTTCATTTACTATTTAGTGAGTGTAAGATAATTGTTCAACGCTAAACATAGTTTGCTGCCGATGGCCCGTATTTGATTTTTGTTTTATTTCATAATATGGTATTATATTTTATTGTATAATATTTTAGCAGTATTTTTATTTCTAAAATAATAAAAATATAACAATAAAATAAGACGAGACATTTTTTCATCAAGAAATTCCCATTTATACTTTTCTATTTCCCTTTATCAAAGAAAGTTTCACTAACATCTCTTTGTGGAGATAAAATATTACACTTTTCTACGCCCGACATCTTTTTTCTCTTGAAGTACTTTTTACCTGACAAAGACCCATTTTTCCAAAATGGCGTCCAGAAAAAGCATTATTTTTTATATGAAAAATAAGATGATTTTTTTTAGGGATTCAGATATCATTCTTTTTGAAGTCTTTTTATTCGTTGATCCTCAATTATCATTTTTCAGACCTGTTTTACGAAGAATTCTTGATGTTTTATATGATTAATATTATTCGTTTTATCATTCTTTTGTCACTCTTTGCTCTTATTTTTAAGAGCAATTGAATGAAAAATTTAGGAAAGAAATAGAATTAGAAATATAGTAGGATAGTAGGATCTATTTTAAGATCTTTTCTTTTTATTGTTTAAACGAATTTAACATATGAAACATTTTATTTATTTGACTTAAAAATGTTAATTGTTCTAATGAATTGTAGGATAAATAATGTAATGAGAATTGAAAAAACTGCCTTAAACGAACCTTATATATTTTAAGTTTTAGACAAGTTTGATAAAGCTTCAGGAAAATCATGCTTTGTAAAAAATAATAAATAGCTTTTGTTAGTATATTAGTAAGAATATTAGACTTGTAAAAATTCCAAGTCTAGTACTTACGACTGTACGAGGTTCTTGCCTTGCGAATTGTGCAAAGGCATTCTCAAACGAAACTTAGGATATGGCGAGAAGTTGGGGAGGTTACATAGCATAATGTTTGTGAAAAATGTATGACGTCATTAATCAAACTTATAAATTTATTACAATCTAAAAATTTTAACCTTGAAATGGATTTATAATAGTGTCAAGCAATACTCAAAAGTCATCTTTTGAGCGAGCAGAAGTGGCAGCGAAGCTGCCTCTAATTTACCTTAAACAGACCCGAGTTCTGGCCGGAACTGGCCTCTACCAGCTCTGTAACCAAGGTTGTTAAAACGTCAATAGTTTTATAGTCAACATTTGGTCGATCCTGATTCTGCTGCAATAATCTGGCTTACCCCTTTTAGAAACGTAGGTTATAGTATAATGTTTGGTTATAATAAATATCAATAAAAGTGACTAAAATGGTGTTCAAAGTGTGTAATAAAATCAAGTACAATAAACATTAATTTAACTGAACATCAATACAATGAAATAAAAATACAACAATAAAGTAGAATAGATAAAGTCTCACTAATAAGTATGCAGCGGTATGAAGCATATCGAACATATGCTCGATTTCGCTGCGTGTTTTGTCAAGCATTAGGATTCTCGCCTTAACTCTTAACATACGAATTCTAGCGGATATCTTGCTGCGCAGCATCTTTATTTTGAAAAGCGTTGAATAATATATATAGAAACTTAGGCACCACGGTGGTCTGGGGTTCGCAACACGGTTAGGCCTCTGTATAGATCAGTGATCAAATATATTGAAGTGGTTATATTATATTTCCCGGAAGTTAAGAAGGAATTGAAAATTGGGGATGTTCTAGTTCACAAGCCGGATTAAGGTCAAATATATCATTGAGTTCTGTTGGATGTAAATGTAAATATTCCTGGATATTGACGGCAGCTAATTCAGAAAGTATTGATACTTGTTGATTCTTCAATTTTAATGGTTGTCACCAAAATATCACTTATGGGGATTCCCGTAGGTGTTAAGGATTTACGTAAGAGATAGTCAGCTGCAAGGCTCCGAATATTTATTAAATATAATTATTACTTATTTGTTTAGTACCTTTTTTTGAAACTGTAAAATTCCTTAACCTGTCAGTAGATTTCACTGACAGGTTGTACTGTCAAAGTATTTAGTCTGGTCAGATTGGTCTCCCCCTAAGCCACGTGCCGTTCCTGTCTATGCCACCTGGTAGGGTTTAGATAAGAAACCCTTTACACTGGCCCTTAGACCCTTCTGCATCACTGACTATCCTTTACCATAACTCTACCTCAGGCTATCCCAATGTATTACATCAAGAGCTGCTTCTGTAAGGAAACGGAGGTTATGTTGATGAGTTTTGTGATGTTCTAAATAGAATATAAGATCTTAGTTTCTTTTAACCCTCCAAGAAAAAGTAGGGGTCCGTTAGACCCCTTAAGTATTAGTATAAGCACAATTAAAAACATTTATGAGTGAAGGTTACTATACCGCATATACCTTTCATCCTGGTCTTTATACATGCCCTGACAGGTTCATTGACATTAGAATGCCCACAATTGACACAAAATTAATGTTTTGGGTCTAAATGACCCCAATTACCCTTTGCGTGAAATTTATTTATTAATTTTGTGTTTTAAAAATTTGCATAATTAATTGTCGAAAGAAAGTCACTTTAAAACTTTTATACCGATCTAAGTGGTTTATTTTCATCATGCTGTCTGTCAGTAAGTATGTGTCTCGCGGTGAGTTTTAAACACGGCTTAAAATGAAGCGTAAGCTATAGTTGTGCTACCCGATAGAAAATTAATAATACCGTGTTTTTTGCTTAGGAATCAGAAATCACAAATAAATGGAAAGTCAACTAATCAAGTTGATGTATGACACAAATGTACAGCTATAAATGTTGAATTAATGGAATAAATTTAATTTTGATATTGATCGCAATTTTGAGTATATCAAATTTTGACACTTGGTGAATGGGTGACCGCTGGGCTTATTTTTTGTTGGAGGATGAGCAATGCGAGACTGGAGATGTACTAAATTATGATTTTTTTATATTATATACCAACATTAAATATACCTATTTTAAATTATTATTGATTTTAAGGAGGAATATATGCAAAATAATGAATAAAACTAATTTTAATTCTAGGTTAATAATGAAGACTTCAGTCTTTTAGAGTTTTTATTTACATAAACATTAATAAAAGACGTTTCGCATGGCGAAGCCAGGCATCTTCAGTGTTAAACAATAAACAAAGGACTGATGTCTTCATTATTAACCAAGAATTTAATTCTTAACAGTCCAATAAATATTTTGTTAATAAAACTAATTTTACCGGGCTTTCGATATAATTTTATCTTTTTTTCAAGGCTTAAGATGATAAATAAATAAAATTTTACACTACATTGTTGCTTAAAGATATATGTTTAGACACAACTATATTTATTATGTTAAGCCTTAAAAAAAATAAATTTGATCGAAAGCTCGGCAAAATTAGTGTTATTTATTATTTTAGACCTATTCCTCCTCAAAATCAGTAATACTTTTTTTATACTGAGGATGAACGAATTTTTACTTTTTTAAGATATAAGGGTTTGTAAGAAGATAAGGCGAGGAAAATTTCTGAGGTACCCTGTACCCGATTTTTTAAGGTTTGACAGTATTTTGTTGCCTACTTGTATTTTATTGTTTGCATTTAAATCGTAAAAGAGATTGACGTTTGCATAGAATCTGTTACAGTAAAAACTGAACAATGCCCACTCAGATCGGTAGTAGGGGTGGCTCATCTATCTAGGGCTTATCCTTCTCAAATTTAACCAGTAAATGATAACAGAGTCCTCCAGGACTTCACAGACTTAAGTAATGAGTACCTTCTCAGATACCATATAAATAGGGCGCCAGGTTCTTTGAAAAGAATCCAATTTAGGGCAAGAACCAATCCCCAAAGATCTCTAAAAAGTACATCACATCTAGGTCAGGTTATCTTAACTTAGAACTCAATAAATAAGCACTAATTCTTTTAGTATCATTATAATTAAGTGAAATGGCAGATAAGCATTTATTATGAAAGCTCCAAGAGCTGTTAAATGGGCTTTAACCAAAGTCCTTAACTAAGACATTACATTTATTTCACATAAAATTAGAACATACCTTACATTTGATCTCATATTAGAAGTACTTAACCATTTATATTTTATATTATGATTATTAATAATCCTTAAAACTTAAACTAATGATGGCTGGTTGGTGGCAACCTCCTGTGAAGCAAGTGGTTAACATGACCTTACTTCTTAGGACCAATAAAGACAGAGAGACTTCCACATTTTACTTAAGCCGGTACCAAAAAAAACCCTAAAAAGAAAATAACGAGATAATTAGATCAATGCAAATCCAAAACAAGAAAGTGAACAGACAGATAACTTAGAATAGAATCAATTGACAAAGAACGAGGGCTTACCTTCCATGAAGGGTTCCAAAAACAGTGTTAAATTAATCCAAAAAGTAAACAATAATCTAAAATTTCCTACAATAAACTAAAACAACTTGGCGGGGTCTTAAACCACAATCTCATAATTCTTTTACCAATCGATAAAAGGAATTAAAATCAAACATAACGTTAAATTTGGGCCCGAGGCCCCGGTCGAAACCGAGTCCCGGAGACACCTGATGGAAAGCAACGACATTCGGCGTCATCTCGTTGAAAAACGTGATTTCACGAGAATCACGTGACATCAAATAACCAATGACAGCTACGAACGTTGCCGCCTTTATTTAAAAGTATGAATTCAAACTTGAAAATATTCCTTATTCTTAACATTTTGACCAAATTACTACAAAATTTGAAACTCAAAATGAATATCAAGAATAACCGTAACAAATATTTTGTTAAATGTACGTTATATATACCATACATTAGTCTACATATACTTTGTTTTGTGTCCTTATTGGTCCCCAATATTAAAATTGGAAAGATTTAATTACATTTACCTACGGAGCGCTTACAAATTTTCAAATATAAATAATTATTCAATTATAATATAATATTATTAAAATAAACTAGCATCTGTCACTTAGTAACATCTTTATAAAAAAAATTAAAATACTTTTTAATGTTTCCATCAAGACCTTTTTGTCATTCTAATCCCTTAACCGTGTTCGCTCACTCGGAAATAAAAAGTCGTCACCATAAAAAAGGCTTTTTAAATGCAATAATCTTTCTGCTACTAAATTACCTCCCGTAGGATAAAGATCTTTAAAATAGAGCATTAGGATTTTACTAAAAAAATGTTTCAAAGAAATAGCAGTGACATAAAAAAGGCATAATATGACAAGAAAAAAAAATAGTAGCCACTTTTCTATGAATAAATTTAAAAGCTAAAATTTGCTGTCTCTAAAGGCTTAAAAATTAATTTTTAAATGAAAATTTTTAACTTTCTATTTATTTTGCTGTAAAAGGGTATGTGTTTTATTAGTATGTAGCTTGATTAATGATTATCATATATAACTAAATATTTAGGCACATTATAATTTTTATGTAACCGTTATTTTACCAAGCAGTAGGTGTATTTATTCACAGTGAAGTTATATTATAACTAAAAGAAGGTTGTATTATACTTAAATTAAGATTTTAAAGGAGAAAAGTGGTTCACTATTGTTATATCTTAAACTTTTAAAAAAATATAAAAATATATTTTTAAGCTGGATAAAATCTTAGTAAATAATAAGACTGTATAATGTTGTATTAAAATTTCAAGGACAAAAGTGGATTTTTCTGTATTAATAAGCCCTTTTTGAAATGCTTTAAATTTGTTTAATTAATTGTCAAATAATGATAAATAAAAGAGTCTCTCCACTTAATTACTTTATTAAAAAACAAAGCCGGCTTTCAACCCCAAAAGGTCATCATCAGTGCCTAACAAACAAATAAATATAACATAATAATAAAACAACAAGTAAATAAAAAAGTAAAAGTTTAATTATTATGTTATATTTATTTGTTTGTTAGGCACTGATGATGACCTTTTGGGGTTGAAAGCCCCAAAAGGAGGTATTTTTTTATTTATCATACGATGAACTCCTCTAGCGCTACCGTTTTGAATAATTAACAAATGATCGACATAGATTTGTTTAAAGATGTGAGGTAGAAAACCCTCGTCGTACCTTTGGAATATATAAGCATGGGTAATTTTCGTAAAATACTTAACTGTTTGAACTGATCTATGTAATAGATGCGTGAGTTCATTAGATTTGCAAATATCGTGTAGCTCTTCTTTCTTTTCGTTACAGATAGACTGACTATGCCAATATTTCACAAAATAAATTTGTTAAATCTCGCTAATTTGTATTTTTGAGGTTAAAAAATATTTTTTAGTTTGTATTATCATGCAAAACCAAAGCATACGTTTAGGTCGCATTATCTTTGCTCGTGAAGATGTAAAAAAATATGTCACGAAAAAAAGTCCAAAAATTTGTAAATAAAAAACACAAACGTGGTTAACATAACCTTGTTCCTATAACCTGAATGGACGAAGCATATCTACGATAACCTCAATTTCGCTGCGTGTTTTGTTCGAGCGTTAGGATCCTTGCCACAAAGTTAGGATTCTGGTAGTCATCTTGCTGTGAATCAGCGTATGGCCACCTGATTGTGTGAGAAAGGGTAGGGTTTCTGTAGCCTCCGGAGTAGCCTTTTATTGCTGTCTTGCCGTTTAGTAAATTTTCAATAGAAAATTACGCTTATAAAGTAGGCCACATAGAAAAAGTGGGGAAATAGATTCCTTTTCATCAAAATACGTTTAAATTTTTATTTAATATCAGAATAATAAAATAAGTCTCTCCACTGATGTATTATTTATTTAAAATAAAGCATAACCGGCTTTCAACCAACTAAAGGTCATAATTTAGTTTTTCAGCTAGGTTTTGAGTCTTTTCTTACTGTTGACTGGTATAAGACTCTGATTCTTATACCAGTCAACAGTAAGAAAAGACTCAAAACCTAGCTTCATAACACCTCACCGGCACTGATGATGACCTTTAGTTGGTTGAAAGCCGGTTATGCTTTATTTTAAATAAATAATACATCAGTGGAGAGACTTATTTTATTATTCTGATCATGATGAACTCCTCTAACGCTCATACTTTGAATCCTTTTATTCAATAGTTGATCTTGTCTTCTGGGATCTTCGCGATTTTATCGGTACAAAATTTCCATCTTCGAACTTGTTGGCCTCTGACGGAGGTTACTCAACAACAAGGATTTCTATAAGTTTCCTTAAAAAGTATTTTAACCCTCTGGTCCCGGTCATAATTCTGTGGATCTTAGCTCAACTCTTTTATCAACTGCGGCCTTAACTTCTCCGTTTTCAAGTTCTTATAAATTACTGATCATCATGTATTGACCAGTTCTTTGATTTCTGGGTATTGATGTAATATATTTGTATCTTTAAAAATATTTTTACGGGTTCATAAGAAAGTCAAACTTTTGCATCCAAAGTAACATGGTGATTAAGACCCAAGACGTTCTGTTGACATGCGATACTTGAAACATCATTTAAGACATGCGACATTGTTATTCAATCACTCAAACCTATTATTAGGCAGAACACTGAACCTCGGGTAACCTAAACAAAGTGAAGTCCGGATGCTGGTAATATTTTAATCGGATTCGAAGCAAAGATCAAAGAAATTTCAATAACAAAAAATACGACAAATCATAATTTCTAATAAACGACGAGAGCTTTCTAATTTACTATTATTTGAAATGTTCTTTTATAAGGTAATCATTAAAAACCATAATAGCTCCAAAACAAAAAAAAAGTTGGACTAATAATCATTACTACCCGATTATTTGATAATCTGAAATAACTTCCCTCTTGAAACAACGGCGCCTAGAGTTTCAAAAGGTTCCGACACTTGTCAAAAACAATTTATGACGCGAACAGATGCAATACATAGGAAATAGAGGTTCATATTTTCGACGTTTTTTGTGTTTACGTATTGTCGATCTTTATGAAAATTCGGCAAAAGGTATGGGCGTGACATATGGTTCGGAAATATTGGTAACCGAGACAGATGGTTAGTGAGATGTCTCGTGCGGTACAAATGTACCTTTAGGACCTATTTCTAGGTTTGTTTTTATTTAAGGTATCTATTTAAAAACCCCTTTCCTTAATAGATAAAGGTTTAGCGGATGAATAAGCGCAGTTTCATCGGCACGCTTCATCTGGTACATCTGGTAGATTACTATTAGATAAAAGAAGTGTCTTAGCGACAGCTTTTATAGAAATAGGGTTTAAATGATGTCTACATTAAAGTAGTATTAAGCTTAAAAGATTTTGGTGTTATAGGATAATAAAGAAATAAAAATGATTGGCAAGAATCATCCACAATTTTGGATGAATAGTAATCCATGTAATTGATAATATAACTACATGAAGTGATTCTGACTTGGGTAGCATAAAATAATTTAAGTCTATCATCAAAGTCTTTAGTTTGGCTAATATAAATTATAGCTTCACGATATTAATTCTGAGGTGGCCAAATCCACATACCTCTGAATAGGCCGAATTCAAATAACTCCTGGTAGTCAGAAGTCACATATCTACGAGTTGACCGGAGCCACGTGACTCCAAATTGTCAGAACTTACAATACTCTTAGTATAACTCCCAAGTATTGCCGAAAACTGCATAGTCTATATTCTATATAATTTATTTAAAGTGTACCGTTAAAAATAAATTAAATTTAATGTATATTTTAAAAATTATAGGTAAAATTGAAAATTAAAAACTTTAAACTGATGGACTGATTATTTTCACCGATATCATGCCTTGACTCGTTCTGCAGCAGTGAACTTTTTTTTACTACCGGTCTCATCTATTTGTTATAGTTGGGTATTTTTAAGTTAATTAGCCACTAATGCTCCATTTCATGTTTCTAACCATACCATCCATATTGACCTCAATGCCCCATTTGTCAAATTCTTATGAGACCTGTCCAAATTAAAAATTGCAAGACTCCCTCATTGATCATCCTAATCTTCTAGAAGAACTTCTTTCCTCTAAAACACTTCCAAACAATTCTTTCAGACGCATAAGGCGGCAGTGGCTCAAAGATCAATTAAACACGCCATAACATGACTTCTCCATGAAAGTATTAATTGAAGCCTCTGTCAGCTAATAAGTCTAGATGTACTAAGATGCCTCTTTGTTGAATTGTTTCCTCAGCTGTCAAAGAGAGCATGTCTTTAGACTTTATAACTATTATTATTTATATACTTATTTTATTTTTATTTATTTAAGCTCTCTATTTATTCTTATTTTCTACTTTATTTATTTTAACCCGATGCCTGAGTGCAGTCACTGGATTGCTTCTCTGCTATGCCTCTCAATTCTCTAAAACTATCATAACTCTGATACTTGTAACAATCGTATAGGTTTTTGGTTTTTGTATTAATGAATAAAATTTGTCAAACAAAATCTAGGATGTAAATTATACCTTTATGACTATAAAGATAAATATTCAAATCAAAATTGGTATTCGGACACCGCGTGCTTAATTAAGCTTATCTGATAAGTGTAGAAATACAAAATTAATAAAATAATAATCGTAATTTCACCCTCGAAATCTTGTATTTCTTTTTCCAAGTTTTATTTCTAGTATTTCTTATTATTTTTCTCAAACCTTCTCTGTTATTAAATAAGAAATTCTTCCTAATAATGCCACTTCTGGTACCTATACATGGCCTATACCTTTACATGGCCCCTTTTAGTAACGAATCAGAAAGTAAAGCTTACTATCTTAATAATTAGAATCGTTCAGCTTCGCTACACATTGATACTACCCTACTTACTTTGTATAATCTGATCTATTAAATTCATAAAACCCAATTTTCTAAAAAAACTAATGTAAAACACCAAAATTTATTCTTATTATTAAAATTTTATTACCATTTCAACACTCAATTAACATAACATAAATTTTCAACACCATATACTCATTTTTATTTTGACTTATAAATTTACACGCTTCGTTAAAGTCTTTATGGTAGTTTCCATAAAGTTGCCTTCTCTAGAAAGATAAAAATTAAAAATAATTAATGTTAATTATTAATATAAATTAATATTAACTAATTAATTATGAAGTTTCGTAAAAGAAAACTGTGAATAGAAAACTTTTATTTTGACTTTTTAATTATACAATTAACGCAAACAATATTTGGTAATGAATTTATGTAAGCTTCTGCGCTTATGTGTTTATTTTTATTTTGTCATTAGTTGCAATCTATCTTTCCACAATAGATTTTTCTTGGTCAAATTTAAGAATACTTATTAATCAGCAAGCGTTTTTACAGGGAAAATATACAGCCTACTTTATGGTTGTTTTGTTAGCATATACAACTTTTAGTAAAGTTTTAGTAAAATACAGCAAGTTAAAATCAGCATTTTTATTAGACGAAACATTTAGATTGTTGTATAAGATTATGAAAACTTATTTTACTGCAGTTACTTTTTTCCATTAGTGGCCTCTTTCTAATAATGTATTTTATTCCACTAATTCTATTTCTTTACGTGGAATAATAACAAAAGACATGATTGATAATAATATTCATAAAACAAAACTAACGATGTTTTTATTAAGATAATTAAAATTAAATTATTGTATTAATGTGTATTAATTATTAATAACTTGTAACACTGGTTAGATGACTACGTTTTAGTCCAAAAAAGATGTTTTAAGCAGAAAATTACAGAAAGTAGATTTGGTAGTGCGTAAAATATCTGGATTAATTTTCAGAAGTCGTTTATTTTAATTTTTATCTTGTTTCCTACTTCGGCTTATTCTTTTGTGTTTTTTCTGTGTTACAAACTTAGTTGTACTCGTTTTTTATATGTTTAGTGGTTAATTTTGTTTTTGTATTCTTTTGTTTTTTAATAAACTTTATAAGTTTTAATCATTCCTTATTATTAAATCAGGTTCCTGCTTATAAAACAATCTCCTGTTTTTTTTGTTTTCCGAATAACGTTAAAATACTTAATTGTAATATTTGTAGAATGTAGAAATTTCAAAGTATAACGCCCACACAGAAATGGCTTAAAACTTTTTTTTTGAATTATAATGACGAGCGGAGCAAGTCCGAAGTTACAGCTGGGCAACACCCAGCCTTTAACACTATATACATGGTTTTTACTTCTTTTTATACTAATAGTCTAGTCAATCAAGTCTCAAAGGTTGAACCTGCTAGATTTATTTATTTTGGCTTTCTGATAAATAGGTGGTCCGCCTAATCCTTTAATGATTGACATAAAATGCTAAAAACAAGTATTCTTACAAAATTGTATATACAAATGATCATATATTAGAGCTGATCAAGACGTTGAGCTGTATCCCTTTTAACTTATTTTTTACATTTATTTTGCTTGGTTGAGTAGTTCTAATTCTTTAAATTCTTTTTTTGGTTTTTATGTTAATTAAATATATTTCTTTTTAGGCATGATTATGGCCAGCTTGGCCGAAACGTCGCCACATTAATTAATTTTTTTTATTATCCCATTCTTGGACTATCAACAATAAAAATATTAGAGCTGTGCTACTCAATTTTTTTATACTTGTAATTATATTTTCTCTAGTTTGATAGCAAATGCTTGATTTTTAAGTCTGCCTCTATTTTAAACATGATAACATGAAAAACATGCAATGTTATGGTTATTGAGCGTTTTGGGGTGTAAATTAGAGAGTTGAGTTGTATTTTCGGTAATATTTGACAGTTATCTCTGGTTCCATTGGTTTTGATAAAACCAATATGAACAACAGTTTTTCGTTCGTTGCACTTCTTAGTTTATAGAATTCCATCTTAAATTACTAGATAAAAGTAGGCTTTAATTCTATATGTTATAAAATTTATTTTGTTTTAATTATTCAGCCAACATTGTGGCCATCTTCAGAACAATAACTAACATTACTTGAAACTATCACAGACTACTTAAAAACATTAAAAAGTACATCAAAAGGTCCTAAAAGCTAATAAATTAAAAAACTACATCACAGTAAAAGTAATAAATTAATGAGATGCAATATCTTTTTAATGTTTTTAAGTAGTCTGCGATAGTTTTGTAAAGTTAGTTATTGTTCTGAAGATGGCCACAATGTTGGCTGAATAAATAAAACGAAATAAATTTTGTAACATATAGAATTAAAGCCTACTTTTATCTAGTAATTTAAAAACCAATATGAACAGCGCTTTAGGGCAAAAACTGATTTTATGACTATTTCCGGACTTTGAATAGGTCCAGGGGACCTTATCCTTTATCAGGAAGCCAAAGTATATTAATCTAGCGGATTGAACCCTGATGGCTCGACAGCGCTTTGCAAATCTAAATTCTAATACCATGCTAGACGTGGGTCACTATGTTATTCCGAGCGTTGCGAGTAAAGTGATGTAGAAATTCATACAGTAGGGGTGGGGGCGCGGGACACAGTGGTCTAACTCCCCCGGTTTTAGCTGCTTTAGATGGACCTGCCCTAAGTTCACCCTTTCTCCGCTAGTGGCGGGTCAGTTGACCTTGTACCCTATATATAAAATAATTATTTCTTCAATTCTAAGGTTAAAATAATTTAAAAGGGTCTTTAACAATGTTAAAAATTGTATTAATTATTTTAAAGGTATAATTTTCATAAAATGTTATAAAAATATAAACGCTGTGTTAATTTTAAGTAGACCTGATATCGTGATAACCATGATTTGTAGAAATAAACAAACATCAAACCGGGAAATTATAAATTTAATTTACGTCTTTGTTGTCTCATTATAACACACCTTTCGTAACACACGTTATCCTATTTTCTAAAAAAATTATCTTATAAGCTACTAAAAAAAGAAAAAAGTCAATGAATAAGATAAAAATTGACTTGTTTACATTTTTATAAACATAAATAGAAGTATCGATTTAAAACTGATAACAATAGTGATAAGGGAACAAGGTGAAAACTAGCGCTCGGTGCGGTAGTTAATGCAAATAATTCCTGTTTTTCTCGGAACCACCTAAAACCAGGGAGTTAGACCACTGTGTCCCCCCGCCCCGACCCAAACTGTATGAATTTCTACATCACTTTAGTTGCGAGTTTGAAATAACACTACTTATAAGCACTTAGTAACTTTGAGAATCTAAGGACAAACGAAGCGAGTCCTAAGTTAAAAGTTTCAAGGCAGCCCGTACCCGATTTTTCAATGTATTTTAAAGAGTTTCTTGAATATTCTTAATTTATCCACTCATTTAGCAAAACGTATATATTTTACCTTGAAAAATTCACATAACTTTTTTTATTTCGAAAAAAGGGTCTCATTTTTCGAATTAAAACGCCACCCAGCAACTACAAAAAACCCTTGTGTTTTTGCCGCCGGACTTGTTTGCAATAAAAACATGTCCGCAAGATGAAGACCCTAATTCTTAGTTACCTCTGGAAGCTTTTTTGTAAAAACATCAATTAACTCACCAAGTTCCACATAACAAATTAAAAATTGTTATTGGACTTTAATAACCGAAACAGAAGAGATTTGTTAGAATTTTTGTAACAACGATTCCTTCATATTCCCTCTGAACCCTTTAGTCGCGGTCTGAATTCATGTTTTTAAAAAACATTAAGAGCACTAGCAGTAACTCTATTTACGTTTTGTTGTCTATTATCTGCACTCTAAACAATTTTCTTCATAGAAAGAATTATTATTTTCATTAATTGATTCGCTTCTTTTGGCATTTCCCTTTATTGGCCCCATAGAACAGCATCAAAATGTTTACAAAGTATATTATATAGCAGCGTTTCCCAACCTTTTCAGTACTGCGACCCTATAATTTGCTTTTCTTAAGTTTGGCGACCCAAATGGGTTTATTTTGCATAACCTGAAAATTGCAGGCGTTTTTATTTATTGCCGAACTAGTTATGACCCTACAGACATCGTCAAATCATAATTTTCATGAGGTTTACCTAAATAGAAAACTACAAACTAATTGGAGTTCAAAAGAAGTCTATTATAATATAATAGCAATAAAATATAAAAATAAAAAAATTAAATTAAATATAAAAATGAGCATTTATTATTTAAAGGAAAAAATCAAATAATGATTATAGTAAGCAACAAAAAGAATAAAAAAATAAAATATGTATCATATCAATGACTAATTTGTTGCTGTTGGTTTACCACTAATAAGTCAAGTCGTGTTTTGTTTATTCATTTCACTACTTCAATTAAAACGCAAAACTATAAAATAGATAAACAATTATAATTAATAAACTTGTACGCGATATTAAACTACGTTGATGTTTGTTAGAACCAAATTCACATATAATTGAACATTATAATTTTAATAAGACGAACCTTTAAAAGAAGTGATAAAAAACTGTTAAACACAGTATTATCATAGGTATAACAATTCATCAAAGTTAGCAAGAATTAGATAAAGGCACCGTGCCTTATTTTCAATTATATGTAATATAATTGATTATATTATATAGGATTAATATTATTATTAATATTTAGGATTAGGATTAATATATATATAAGGACTTCTAAGAAATGTTTTGGCTGCGGCTTCTTTGGTTATCGCATGTTTAAAGTATTATCAATTTCTAAAAATAATATCTGTTTAAGCAAATCTGTTATTTGCTTATAATAATCTTTTTACATAAATTTTTGTCATTTTTGGTAGTTGATAATAAAAAAATTGGCGACCCAAAAAATTTCGTTCGCGACCCAATCTGGGTCGCGACCCAAGGGTTGGGAAGGGCTGTTATATAGTACGACACATGGCACAAATATTATTATTACACTAAAGTAATAATAATATTTAGTAAATATTTAGAGCCTTGCAGCTAACTAACTCTTACGAGAAGCCTAATCACCTAAATAACACCTAAGGGAATCCTCATAGGTGATATTGTGGTAACAAACATTACAATTGTAGAATCAGCTATTATTAAAACTTTCTAAATTATCTCCCGTCAATATCCAGGAATATTTATATCCAATAGAACTCAATGATATATTTAACCTTAATCCGACTTGTGACAGAACTATAATACGGCTCACGGCTAAAATCAGTTGACTGCGTGGGATAATTGTTTGAGGACTGATTTTCAATTAAGGGCGTGGTTTATCATCCAGGACTAACCTTATTGGCTCCATCGTATTATTTTCCCCCGCTGTCAAGTGATTTTAGCCGTGTATCGACTATAATCAATACTTTAAAATTATAATATATTTAAAATAATTAATTTCTCTCAATTGTCCTTAGGCAGTTTATAATGGATTTTGCTTCGAACTCTGGCTTTGCCAGACGCAATATGAATGAGTTAATAAAATAATAAGCTCTTTTTAAAACTTAAAATCACACATTTTATTGCAGTATAATTTTAAGTGCTGTCCGGCTCTTGTGTATTATATTTGTAACATGTTAGCTCATGACTAGCTCAGCTTAGTCATAGTCAAAACTACGACTAGTTTTTCACGTGTTGCTCTATCGACAACGCATTTGTCGAAAAAGTAAGAAAATTAAAAGTTAAAGGCTATTAAAATTAGAAAGTTCAAAAGTCAATATACTCAAAATGTCAATTAATATCGAAATAAAATTTATTCGATGGATTTACCAATTGTAGGTGTTCATTTGTGTCAAATATCAACTTTATTAGGAGAATTTCCATTTTGACGATTTTTTTTAGATTTTTGATGACTCAGCAAAGTAGGTTAAAACTGACTAAAAATTTTCTATTTTGGGCACAACACCTATACCTCAGGATTTACTTTTATTGCCGTTTTTCAAGACTGTAGTTCAAAAACAGCGGAAGTTATGTAACGCACACATACGGCAAACAGAATGATAGAAACCGCACTCAGAACGTCATATAGGTGCATGAAACAGGTGATTATGATGAAACCTCGGTTTCAATGTTTTAGTGTGAAAACTATACTTTTCCTGTATATCTACGGTAAAAAAGTAAAAATCAGACAGTTTGCTACTCTACCAGCGAAACTACAGTGTGCTATTTGTTTTTTCTGCCTAGCGAATTGCCTTTGGACTACGTGCTTCCGTGCTTAGTGATCCATTGCTTCCTTAAGTATCCAGCTTATGCTTCATAACTTGATAAGCAGCATTACTTCTCGTTACTTAATTTTTTCGGGATATTTTTAAAGAAAGTAAGCATATTTATGTCTTTGGTTGTACAAAACTATGCTCATTCCTCCAAAGTTCAAAAATCCGGAAACTTAAGCAAAAAATTTCTAAGCACGCATTCCAAATAAATTCTACCCGGTTTGCCCACCACCGCGCTAGAATTATTTTGCAATTTTTACCATATAATCTTGAATATAAAAATAAAAAATTGTCTCCAGAATCAGAATTCGAACCTGCCTCTATAGTTCATGTATTCGTCTTTTTGGTCCCTTAGAGTGGTCCTACCGGTACTATTTGAGTCAGCACTCTAAGAACTTTATTGAAGACCTTTGTTCCGGCGAAAAACTTTAATTTTGCTCATTCAGGAAACCGGGTTAAAGAACGTCACTACAACTTGGTTTTCTAGAGGGTTCGTGTCTTCCCCAAGGTTAATTTAAAAATATTTATCTATTCAAAAATTGTCTGGAAATACACAACACACACAAATATATATATATATATATATATATTATATAATATAATAATATATATATATATATATATATATATAATATAATATATATATATATATATATATATTAATATATAATATATATATATATATATAATATAAATATAATATTATATATATATATATATATAATATATATATATATATATATATATATATATAATATATAATACTCTATTACGCCTCTCCTATAGCGAATTTGTTCCTAAGGAAATTTGCTAAAAAATATTTAATTGTTTCCCTTTTATAGTGCCTTAGGGTATTTCATGCTCTGGTCGTCTGTATTTAAAAAAAACCCTTATACAGTATTTCCACTAATCAGTTAAGTTGCTTGGAAGCATCAATGCTATAATATTAAGGGCTGATGATAATGTTACTGCTGCAACCGCACCGCCCCGCAGTTATAAATGATATTTTATTATTTAGTAATTTTAATTTCTCTCTTAAAAAACCCTAAATATTTCTTTCCATACTAATTATACACTGTCCAATAAACAAGATGATTTCCCTTTAGATGATTCCCTGTACCGTTAGGGTTTTTACCTAGATAGAAAAGGTAATGGAAACAATCAAGGCGCCATGTTAAACCATTAGTGTAATTTTGGAATTATTCGTGTTTTACCTAACATTAATTATAAAATAATCTAAACGTTGCGAAAAAGGAATATTGATTGAATTTGTGTTCATTAACTCTGTAAGAGGCTAATGAAGAACTTAAAAATTATGGCGCGGTAATCCGCTGTCGGGCGAATTTACAGTGGAATGCGTGTACTCGTGCTTAACAATCCATTTCTTGTGAACGTTCCGGTTTATGCTTTAAAACTTGAGCAGTTACTAGAGTTATGAGCACTGCTCGTAACTCATTTTGTCTGTATTTTCCAAAGGAAATGCGCTAAAACCTTTAAAGATAACTGACTAAGCTTAAAGATAAGTAACTAAGCTTTAAACTAGTGCAAATAATAGTGCGTACTTCTAATTTTACAAGCACAGTTTTGTACAATCAACTGGATAATTATGCGCATATCCTTTGAAAAATACATAAACAGTGAGTTACGTGTACAGCTTGATCGTTGAGTAACTGCTCAATGACTGCTGCTGCTGCTGATGATGATGATGATGATGATATGATATATATATATATATATATATATATATATATATATATATATATATATATATATATATAATATATATATATATATATATATATATATATAATATATATATATATATATATATATATATATATATATATATATATATTTGTGTGTGTGTGTGTTCCTAGCGGAACTTACCTCTAATGTTTTAAGCTTGGAAAAGACAGGAACCCTATTAAACCATGTTTTTGTGACCGTTTGCCGAGTTAGCAAAATTTAAAAATAAAATGGCCTCAGTGTTCTGTATATATTTTGCCAGAAAAAGGTCCTAGTGTAGGTTTCGTGGAGCACTGAATCAAATGAAACCGGTCCGGAGTCGATACGACCATTTTAAGTGGCCAAAAAGTTGAAAAAACCTTTCGAAGAAAATAGAATCTTTTGAGTCAGCTACTAATAAAATTAATTATATTAATAAATTCTAAACAAATATTATTAATTCAAAGCGAGTAACGTATTAATTAGATCATAAAAAATAAAGAAGCCGTGCAAAATAATTATCTATAGTAATTAAAGAGCTGTCGAAACTATTCATAGTCATGTTGGTACTTGAAAACAATTTACGATTATTATCATCTTTACGTTTACTGCGTATTTAATGTATTTTTTTGCATTAATTTTATTCGTTTGGGTATTTTATAATTTAACTTCCTCCTGTGTTTCATTTAATTATTAAAATATAATGCAAAAAAATTTGCTGTCATAATTTTAGCTATATGTTTTTAGATATATATATATATTTATTTATATATAGTTTATTTTTAAAAACATATAGCTAACAGCAAAAAATATTTTATATACATATATATATATATATATATATTATATATATACATATTATATATATATAATATTATATATATATATATATATATATATATATATATATATATATATTATATTTCTGAGTTTGTGTATTTTTAACAATATTTTTTGTTTGCCCGAGAGCGTAGGATAAACTTTTTATATGAAACACGGTGCAAAAATCAACCTTATTAATAAGAGATCGGTTTTTGTGGCTAATAATTTTGCTAAGACAGCAAAATTTAACAATATTGTAAAAAAAAATTTACGATTTTGACGAGATGATAGTCTTACTAGTTTTTAGACGTGTTTTGAAGCGTTAATGTTTTTGGGGCTGAATCGAATAAAACCACTCTAGAGTCAATACGATCTGGAAGTAACCTAATAAAATCGATAAACTATGGTAATATCCTGGAGCACTTATTTTTTAAACAAGAATGGACTTTTCAAAGCTTTTTATATTTTTGTCAATAAAATCCCTAACATGAATGTCTTAAAAGTAATAATTATAAAAAATCATAAATACTATTACTATTACAATACATCATTCATTACAACACAACGTCCTCCCCAGCTGAAATAAATTTCACTTATTCACACTTATATTTATTTTATTTATTTATCTTAGTTCTTATTATTATAATTATAATTATTATTTTAATTTTATTTTACCAAACATAAACAAAAACAATCTAAACTTTCATAAACCTCAAATTTTCATCCCCGCCTAAAAATGCTATATAACTTAATCAAAACAATTCTAAACATAATTTCTAAATTTTAATAACAAATCTTCAGTATAACCACAGCTTTGATAATAACCGGGACTTGAACAAATATACTCTTTATCACTTAAGATAAATTTATGAATTTTATTAATAATCTATATAGAATTTTGATGAGTTTTCTTTCAAAAATTTATTTTAAAAAAATTTTCTTCATACTTTGGTCCTAAATTTTATAATCAACTCCTAAATGACAAAAAATATTAGATTAAAAAAATCGAAAATAAATTAAAATCGTACTCATGATAATTAAATATACTATATATATCTATTAATTAAGTATAATATATATCTACATAAATAACTTATTATTATGACATTATTATCACTTATTATTTCTATTTCAATTACCAATTAAAACCTACATATACTAAAAATAAAAGAATTTATTGAACATATGTTTAAAAGAGCACAGTAAAGTGGACAGAGCTCTCGCTCAGTCATTTAATCGCTCATTTTTTTTAATCTTGAGAGCTATTTGTTTTCAGCTCATGCGTAAGACTTGAAATTTTTTAATATTGAAACTTAAATAAATTTTAATTTTATATTAGTTTAAGTTGGATTTTTTTTGGAAATAAACATTATTTATTTATTATTTAGAAAAGTATGGACTATAATTTATTATTTATCTAGTAACATATATGGATGTATAAATACTTACTGAAATTAATAAAAGAAAATTATTATTTATATATTTATACTTGAAATTTTCGGAGAAACTAATAGCTTTGACCATTAGGGCCAAGGTAGTGAAAACGATAACGTAAATTATACATTCATTTATGAATTTAGACAATCGACAGCCTTATTATGTTGGATGTACATAGAGTAACCCTATGATGCTATAAAAGATCATGAAAATCACTTGCAAGGAAAATTCAAATGCAACTAGATTAATGGTTTGATTTTCTATAATATTCTTTTGATTATTTTTTATCTATTGTCATGTATAAAAAAATATTTTAGAATTTATGGGCAGTACCAGAACGGCGTCAAAAATAATAAATAAAAATATTTTTAATATTGCTTGCATAACGATTCGAATATTGGATTGTTAACGAGTCTGTAAATGTATTTTATAATAAAGATGTCTATATTATTGACAGACAAATGAATTTGTTGTTTTATCACGTCTAAAATAAATTTATTTCTTTAATTCTTTGTTTTATGTAAGATTTCTATGAAGTGAGTTTATTAGTTTTGAACGTAATTTGGATAGAAGGTAATGAATGTGCAGCGATACAAAAAGGAGGGCTTAAACAAAACTATTTTTCATTTCTTTATAAATTACTTCGTTTTGATTATTTCTTCGTATATTTTTTATTCCTGTGTGTAATGATGTGTATATAAATTTATAAGATTTCAGTGCGCTTGTTTTAATAACTAAAGGTGGCAAATAAAAATCTAAAATTGAAGTAATTGTTCATGAAGCTGTGTGTTTTAAAGTGCATAATAATGAGCAGTTTAACATTTAATTTTTAACACAAAACACTTATATTTCATTTTAACACATATTGTGTATTAGCAAATTTCCTTTGGGAAAAATTGCTAATGGGATAGGCGTCATTCACGGTGGGAATCGAACCTCTGATCACGACACAAATCCGTTTCAGAGTTCCCTGATGTATTTCATCAGGGACTCAAAGCCAATACGACCACTCTAAGTGACCAAAAAGACGAAAAAACCATAATAAACTACCGGAAACAAAAATGCAGTCAATTAAATTTAAATTTCGAGTAGGGTGTCGTTACCTAATTATTTTTGCACGCTGAATCGAGTAAAACCGGTCCAAAGTCGACATGACTTCTATAAGTGACAAAAAAGTCGAAAAACGGTTGTTTGAAGAGTTCTCTTTAGTTATTAATTTATACTTGGATAAAGAGTTTAATTTAGTAACCATGTTATAGTTGGAATGAGAGAACACATTAGTTACCATGTTAGTTGAATAAAGAGTTCTCTTTAGTTACTATGTTATCCTAGTTTGAAGAGTTCACTTTATGTCCATTTTTTTACCAGTTGTGCGAAGAGTTGAATTTAGTTACCTTTTTATTGTTGAATACAAAGTTTTCTTTGATTTCCACGTTAGTTGTTTTAAGATTTTGCTTTGGTTAACATTTTATAGTTGGATAAAGAGTTCACTTTAATTACCATGTTAGTCAAATAAATAATTCACTTCAGTAACTATCTTAGTTGTACATTAGGTTTATTTCATTTACAATGTCAAGTGGACAAAATGTACGTTTTATAAAATAAATATTTAATATAGAAATGTAGATAGTAAGCTACGTTATGTAGATAAGTTTTACGTTATTAAATTAGACAATTGAAAAATGGCTAAAGATAGAGATAATATAAGAGAACATGTGAGCCATAGAGTATTACAATTTTTTTGTAGTATTACAAGTCCAACTAAAGCAGCAAAATGAATCATAACCGTAATTCGTATTTGCAAAATGCCGTATAAAAATCAACCTTGACGGGGGGGGGGCAGAAAGTTTATTAAGTGTATTTCTAGCACTTAAGCGAGAAATGCATTGAAGAGGAAAAAAGCACACATTTCAAGGAAAATTTCCCCGGCGTGCCAGAATTATTTGATTACTCTTTAATCAATGTTCTAATCCTAAGATACCAAAAATTGGCCCCTGATGACGGATCAGGTTGATCGAAAGCTCGGTTGATTTAAAGCTTAATTATTGTACCGCTGTCTTCTTTTAGCGATTTTTTAAAACTTTTTAATGATCATTACTATGTTGTTTTTTATTTTATTTTTTTTAAATTTATTATACAAGAGTTAGTTAAGACACCAATCACTGCAACCCCACTAGCCATTAGGTCAACAGGATATTTTGACCTAATTTTTTTAACCACAATCACCAATAAGTGCTCCAATAATTACATTCTAAAATCAACCTCGCTCAAATATTATTCCTAGAACCAAGATATAAATAAAAGTTATAACTGGCCATGCAACTTGAATACTTTAACTAAAACATAGTAACATTTGGTTCTTCTGCTCACCACATTTCATTGCCTAAATCTATTTATGATTTTAGATATTCCATGTAGTTTTTTTATGAACTTATACCTAATATCTTTTTATAGTTATTTCATATACTCTAATTATTCTTGACCCTATATTTTCAAAAGGAATCAAATAACATGCAACAGGTTAGTCGGAACATGCTGTAAGCGTAGTAACATATGATGTTGACCACAGATTTGATTATATAGTTTCTAACGGTCAAGGACCATATGACCCTACCTGTAGAACCTGTAAAGGGCCTAATAACTGTTTTTGTGGGTTTACCCGAGGGTAACGCCCCTTGTCAGGTGTAGAAGGTAATTTGGGATAACCAATATTTTATACTATGTTCATTAAAATTAAACCAGATGCTTGTCCAAAAAATATTTAAGTTATTATACTTGATATTTATTACTTAGTGAAACGAAGATTAGAACCCAATGCTAAAATCTCTGTCTATAACTTGAAATTGATATTCAGGTATTAAAAAAATCATCAAACGCGGAAAAATGTTCTACTTGATTTGAATTTATTCCACTTATGTAGTCCTATATAAGACTAATAAAGCCAACAAATGATTTATTTACAAATGATAATTTATTTATAGGACTATGAATAAAACTTTATTTTTAGTAGTATTTAGAGTGTCAAATTGTATTTGACACTAAAATGTCAAATCAACATTTCTCAACTCTATTCAAATGACAACTCTATTATCTGACTATTATTGACTAATATCAAGCTACAAATTTTAACTATTACATAATATCTGCCTATAAATAAACATATAGTTTAGCAAATCCTCTCTCCTGTGGTTTGCTGGATTCTTATCTCTGACTTTTGTCAAAGGGTGCTGAAAACTAAACCCGCCGAACATTATTTATAACTGAGCTTAGCAGCTTTGACCCCCTCTGGAAAAATTTTTGCGGACGCCCATGTATGTTTTATGACATGACAAAGTTTTAACTCCACTTATGATGTGAATAAAAAAATATCCCTCAGCCTCATCACTTTATTCACCATATAATTAAATATTGTCCTTATAATAAAATGTTAACTAACTAGTATACAAGTAAGGCACACAGAATAACAAGTAAGGCACACAGAATAGTAATTTAAATGAGTGATTAGTAATTCAATTCTTTAAAAAATACTAATCATAAACGTAAACCATAAAAGTGCAATAAATATTAAAACTAATTTATGTCCAAGGCATCATTTTGCAAGGTCACTTGCACTTTATACTTTTTACAGAATTTATTAGAGAAAAATTCGCCAATGAGATGGCTCGTCATAAAAGTGAGTTAAAAATTCGTTTCAGCAGTCTCTAATAACGAAAAATAGGTTTTGCGAAACTTATTTTACATCATTATTGAATTTAAATGAGTGCAAATTATGCTGTGCCGTGCAGTATATAATTTATGGAATAAATTCACATTCAAATATGCACATTTTCTTTGAAAACCCCTAAAAAATTAAAAAAAAAACATGTTGTGACATTACTGCTCAGGTTATTTCATACATACCGAAAACTTAAGCGAAAATTGGAGTGATAAGCATCAAGAAAGCGCGTATTTTAAAGAAAATTCGCCCGGCTAGCGAACCTTCGCGCCAGAATTTTTTTTTATCCCTACGACTGCTTATCACTTCATCATATAGTAGGTTAATTAACTATTCATAAGTAAAAATAATATAAATCAAATAAAAAAGTACACAAGTTATAAAAATGTTAAATGATTTTTATAATATCTTTTATAAATAATTCAATTATACACAGAAGAATTAACATTATAAATTAAAATATTTCTTTACAATTCTGATTTCATAAGTGATTCCATATTAATCAAAGATATAATAAATTTGTACCACGTATTGAGTTTTAACATAAATTGATTAATATTTACAAGGTAGGCTTGCATTTACATGTAAATTATTCATGTATTTATTTATGAGTTAATATGTTTTTTAATTTATTAATTACTGTGAATTCACTTGTAATAAATTACTACTCAAGATATTATGATTTTTTATTAAATGCGAAGTAAATAATGATTATGTTAAATTAATTAATTACTTAATTTTTACCTTAAAAATACAATATTGCTTTAAAATAATAGATATGTCATATACTTAATGTAGAGAAATTATTGGCATTGCTGCTTTACTAACGTTTGTTGGCCAAAATAATGTCTAATGTCAGCATATAAATTCGTGTTATATACATATATCTTAAAACATTGAGTAGTAGACCAAAGCACAAATTCTCGAGGAATCTACGCGATGATAGTAATCGAGCAGAGCAATTGTAATAGAGCAATGCGCAGATCCTGCTAGAGATCTTATAGCTGCGTGTAATCACAGTTCTTTTACAGCTCCTTGACTGTACAATAACTTGCCCATACATATTCTTTCTACTGTCCCTTACAAGACCTTTAAAAATAAGTTAAAAAAATTCTTAGGTACCTAATTAGGCAATTCATTTATTTTTCTCTTTTGTTTGTTTAACTTTGTTGACTTAAATTTATAAATGTATACTTTTTTATGCTTTTTACTTTATTTAATTAGATATAGGAGTAAGCATTAGGATATAAGCATTAGATATAAGAAGTAGACTCGTGTCGCGCACAAGCCTTGAGCTTATGCGACACAAATGGTCAATACATATTATTTTATTTATTTATAATTTGTAATTTAACCTTTGTAAACAGGTATTTATATATAAATAAACGATTTATTTATTATTATTTATCTACGGGGCGATCGTAAATAAGCAAGGCAGGATTTGCATTTGTATTTACATGTAAATTATTCATGTATTTATTTATGTTGTAATTGTAATGGAGCTAAGCGCAAATCCTTGAGAGATCAACAGGGCGATCTTAATAGAGCAGAGCAATTCTAGGGTCGGTGGGAAAAAGCACATAAGCCATTATTATAATAATTATGACTATTATTTTACAAAATTGATAAAAATTTGGATTTAGTCATAATGTATTTTTACTTATTTATCTTATTTAACGATAGTTTTGACTTAAGTGGTTTTTACGTTTGGTTAAATAAGGTCTAAGAAATACTTTTAAAAAAATTACGTAAAAAATATTTGAAAATTTCTCGCTGACCCTAGAATTGTAATAGAGCAAAGTGCAAATCCTCGTGGGATCTACGAAGCAATCGTAATAGTGCTGGGCGATTTTAATAAAGCAAAGCGCAGATTCTCGAGAAATCTATAGGGCGATTACTCCTCCAAAAAATTATTTTTGCATAGTATTGCATCCTTATTGTAAAATCTGTTTTGCTATAACGAATTATAGCATAATTCGCATTAATTATAAAGTTTAATTACAAAAAAAATATTCATATTTTTACATTTCATCATTTATACCATAGAAAAAGTATTGAGTTGACACAAAAACTCTGAAACCTGATTTCACTTGAATTGTCCGCTTTTATAAAGGGGAAGAGACTTATAAAAATTATCTTATTTGAATAACTCCCTTAATTATTACAAGGGCCCTGGGATTTAATAAAGAAATTTTTAAAAACATTAAAATAGTAAATAAATAACTAAATAAAACATACTTTTATACATTAAAATAGTATTAATTTTTAAGAACCAAAGTTATATTTAATTTTTAATGATACTATTCAAAAATATTTTTTAAGAAATATCACTGCAGGCTTCTTAATAGATGTTTTTAGTACACATAAAAAAAAACACCAAAATATTAATTATTTATTAACTTCTGATGTTAAAAAAATTCTTAAAATTTTAACTTGTTCATTATTTTATTAATTGGGTTTGGAGGTTTTACCGTTTCCTGTAAAAAGGTATAGTCATTGTTTGGTATAATTTTCACATTATATTCGTAAACGTTAATTACTGCTGTGGTCCTATAATTGTATGTTGTGCCGTTGATTTATTATATGTGTTAATACACACACACACACACACACACATATATATATATATATATATATATATATATATATATATATATATATATATATATATATATATATATATATATATATATATATAGTCTGTTCAGTGGTCATGTTCAGTTAATGACTGAACTTAATGATTGAAAGTTTATTAAAAAACTTGAGGAATCGCTTTAAAGGTTATGTTGAGCCAATTTTTAATTATTTCAGTCATATTTTATATTGTTGGATCATTGAGTAGTTGAAGCTGAGTCTTCTTTTAGAAAGCTACCTCTTTCTCTTTATGCTTCCAATTTTACAAGTCTATTTTCACTATGAATTTTCGCTAAACAGTAACAACTTAAAATACTTTTAACTGTGGATCATTATACTAGTGAGTGTTATACTAGTATCATTGTATTACTGAGTGACTCAGATGGAAACTTATTTAAAATTACGTAACAGGATATTAAATGACATTGATTCGCGTCTAGTCATTGAAAGAACGTTTTACAATTTAATATTTATGAGTCTTAGAACAAGTAATTAAGCAAGTATAATCATTTAGAAAACTAAAAACACTATTATGAATTTTTTAAATGTTGTGACATAAGAAATAATTTACACTAATTATTTCAGTCAAACGAATAGCATAGGCTAGTATTAAAATCGCTTGAGGAGTGAAGGGTATTAGAAAATATGGACATTTTCTAATTGATTTAACTTTTTAAACAAGTTTTGTGTACGATTTTCGGTAAATCACATGAGGGTCATGCTCATTTTATAGTCAATTTGGTACTTCTTTAGATTAGATTACCCTTTTGTTTTTTATTCATGAATCATAACAAAATAATTGGCACAATAAATAAATGACAGAGGTAAATAATCACAAAAATCTTAGGGCTCACCTAAACTAAAGAAGTGCCGTAAATTTAGTCCCATCTTCTCTTCATGGTCCCAACCTCATTAGCTCAGCTTTTCCTTTGGAGATTATTCATTGAAAAAATAATATTTCAATATGCAAGAATTTTTCAAGAAATCACTTAAAGAAAAATATTTTTACAGCTACTAAGACCGGTCTTTCGCAGTTCAAATGAAGAATATCAAATTGCTACTTACGTCAATGATTGTCTTAAATATAAACTTTTTGACAAAATAATTAATATAATTTTTATTTTTGTTTGTTTTTAGATTTTATTTTGCAATTAATTGAAACTTATTAGTTATTTATGCACCAGGGGAGTAAAGAATGCTATTATTGAGCAGTAAGTTAGTTCATAGGGCGAAAGCCGAGGGAACTTATGCATTTCACTCCCAAGGCTACTCTTTGGTAAATAATTGTGAGGAAAAAAATAGCATTTTACTCCCTAGGTGCATACAAATTTTTTCTCCAGATTTTGACTTAATTTATTTGTTATATTCATATTTTAATACGTTTAATTGTTTGTTGCTTTTTTCGGTCTGATCCTCCTTATACATTTTTACAAATATCTTATGTGAACATTGATAATTTTCTACTTCAAATCTGTCAATACTCCCACTCCCCCTACTACGTGATACTGTGGAAAAATCAAATCTAGATATTTTTGTGATTATTGGTCTCCATAATAGTTCAATATTTTTGTTGTTAGGGACACTAAAGAGACTACTTAATGGTTGTTAATTTTTTATTTATTCATTACGATATTTCGCTTGTATTTCCAAGCATATTCATGTATAATCTAAAAAAGAAAAGGAAAATACAATTGTTTTAATATAATATTCATTGGTATGCTGGTAACTTAGTCATGCATAAGTATAAATTACAAGAGGAATTAAAAACTTACAGAAATAATAAGTTAGGATAGTTCTAACTACGTCAGAAATTAAAAAGCTAGTGCTACCATATTAATATCCCTAAATTCTTCTAGGCCTAAAAATATAAGTCAAAATTAGTAATAAGAAACAAGAGAAAAGTAAACCGTAACTTGAATCAAAACAGTGAAAAAATGCCAAGTACTTACATAGCCTCAAAACATCAAAATGCATTGTAAAGACACTATTTATAGGCAAAAACATACATTTAAAGAAAAAAAGGAGATCAAACAAGCAAGTAATTTAAAAACAATTCAAGTCTAATTAATTAATAATTAAAGACTAAATTAGTTGTCAACAAAACCAGCTAATCAAGTTCTTCCCCATCTTCTTTAAATAGGTATTAATTACTAAAATTAATATGATAGACTAGTATACATATAATTAATTACTAGGTTAAAAATTAATTAACTACAAGAAATTATAAATACCAAAATAATAAATAAAATTCAAGGATAGAAGAAACACTAAATTAGCTAAGATTATGAATAATGCCTGCATAATACTTATTAAAATCTCTAGAGTCAGTTTTGAAGTTAACATTGTTATGCTCTTGAGAAATATGAAATGCTTCTAGTAGTAACCTTTTATAGTTGTTACTTTCATAGTCTATTATACTGACATCACTAAAATTAAAGTTATGGCCTAAGGTTTTAGTATGGGTGGTTAATGCAGTCCACCTAGTCTTTTTGGATTTTGAATTAATATTAGCTTTATGTTGTTTTTTTCTATTTGTCCATGTCTGTCTTGATTCTCCAACATACTTTCCATCACAATCAGAGCATGGTATTTTATAAATAAATCCCATTGTATCTTCTTGGCTTACTTTATCTTTAAGAGGTGTGAAAAAACTTTGTCCGATTTTATTGACTGGTTTCAAACCAAATTTCACTTCTGGACAATCGAATTTCCTGAAAACTCTACTGATTGAATGTGATAGTCCTTTCACATATGTAAGTCCAGAGTATATTGGTTTAGTGGTGTTAGAAGGAGCTATTGTAGAATTATTATTGACATGGTTGTTGACATTTTTATTATTAATAGCCTTATGCCATAATTGCTTTATAAGCCTCAATGGATAGAAGTTGTCTATAAGTTTTTTATACACATTAGTCTTAACTTCTGCCATTAAATTATCATCTGTTAAGTCTACTGCTCTTTTTGAAATTATAAGCTGTGTTTTCAATCTGTTTATAAGGGTGGTTCGACTTATAATTTAGAAACCTATTTCCTTTGACTATTTTATTGGTCCATTTTGTCAATAATTCTCCATTAGATGTTTTGATTATAGTTACGTCAAGAAAGTCAATTTGATTGTTTTTTTCTAATTCAACCGTAAATTCAAATTTTGGGTGAAAACTATTGAGTTCATTCTTTAAGAATTCCACATGTCTGGCTTTGATTATTAAGAATAAATCATCAATGTATTTACATACAAGGCGTGGTTTCTAAATTATAAGTCGAACCACCCTTATAAACAGATTGAAAACACAGCTTATAATTTCATCAAAAGAGCAGTAGACTTAACAGATGATAATTTAATGGCAGAAGTTAAGACTAATGTGTATAAAAAACTTATAGACAACTTCTATCCATTGAGGCTTATAAAGCAATTATGGCATAAGGCTATTAATAATAAAAATGTCAACAACCATGTCAATAATAATTCTACAATAGCTCCTTCTAACACTACTAAACCAATATACTCTGGACTTACATATGTGAAAGGACTATCACATTCAATCAGTAGAGTTTTCAGGAAATTCGATTGTCCAGAAGTGAAATTTGGTTTGAAACCAGTCAATAAAATCGGACAAAGTTTTTTCACACCTCTTAAAGATAAAGTAAGCCAAGAAGATACAATGGGATTTATTTATAAAATACCATGCTCTGATTGTGATGGAAAGTATGTTGGAGAATCAAGACAGACATGGACAAATAGAAAAAAACAACATAAAGCTAATATTAATTCAAAATCCAAAAAGACTAGGTGGACTGCATTAACCACCCATACTAAAACCTTAGGCCATAACTTTAATTTTAGTGATGTCAGTATAATAGACTATGAAAGTAACAACTATAAAAGGTTACTACTAGAAGCATTTCATATTTCTCAAGAGCATAACAATGTTAACTTCAAAACTGACTCTAGAGATTTTAATAAGTATTATGCAGGCATTATTCATAATCTTAGCTAATTTAGTGTTTCTTCTATCCTTGAATTTTATTTATTATTTTGGTATTTATAATTTCTTGTAGTTAATTAATTTTTAACCTAGTAATTAATTATATGTATACTAGTCTATCATATTAATTTTAGTAATTAATACCTATTTAAAGAAGATGGGGAAGAACTTGATTAGCTGGTTTTGTTGACAACTAATTTAGTCTTTAATTATTAATTAATTAGACTTGAATTGTTTTTAAATTACTTGCTTGTTTGATCTCCTTTTTTTCTTTAAATGTATGTTTTTGCCTATAAATAGTGTCTTTACAATGCATTTTGATGTTTTGAGGCTATGTAAGTACTTGGCATTTTTTCACTGTTCTGATTCAAGTTACGGTTTACTTTTCTCTTGTTTCTTATTACTAATTTGACTTATATTTTTAGGCCTAGAAGAATTTAGGGATATTAATATGGTAGCACTAGCTTTTTAATTTCTGACGTAGTTAGAACTATCCTAACTTATTATTTCTGTAAGTTTTTAATTCCTCTTGTAATTTATACTTATGCATGACTAAGTTACCAGCATACCAATGAATATTATATTAAAACAATTGTATTTTCCTTTTCTTTTTTAGATTATACATGAATATGCTTGGAAATACAAGCGAAATATCGTAATGAATAAATAAAAAATTAACAACCATTAAGTAGTCTCTTTAGTGTCCCTAACAACAAAAATATAAAAAAAAAAATATTAAATCTAGATAGGCTCTAAAACTTCTCTTGAATGTACTTTTATGACATTTTTAATTATATCTTACAAGTATTTATAAAGCCTTGAAATTATCATTAAAAGTATAAGACAATGATAATTTGTTAAAACAATTTATTTTTATATAAACTATGCCAATTAAAATGTATAGAGGGCTGTGTAATAGTGCTGAAGCAAGTTTTTATGTTGTCTAACATTAGCACCTCAATGAAAATTGTTTTAGCTCTCAATTTTAGTTGAAATTAATAGTTAGATAAAAAGTCTTATTGAAATACGTTATTTTATTTTATTCAAATCAAACTCCTGCATATAAATTATTAAGTACCTGATAGAAATAGCAATTTTAAATACTAGGTAAAATGAATTAAGACATCGGTACTTATTTTGAAAATATGTTTAATTTACATATTTGCGATAGTAAAAAATGTTGCTTGACTTTTAATTTTTAGTTTAATATATTAATTTAAAATTTTCATTGATTTTAAAAATAAAGTATTTACCTTCTTAACTGCAATGGTGATTATGTTTATTTGATGTGTGTTATTATTCGTTTTTATCTGGCAAGGTTTACTTATAATGTGTTGATGGTTTTCCTTATTTGGTTTCTTTTAGCGAATTTGCATTGCTAATATGTGTGTGTACGAGTATGTGTGCAATTAATTTCATATTTATTGTTATTTTAACACTGATGATGCCTGGCTTCCCTTAGAGAAACCTCTGTTACATTTAAATTAAACATATTTTCAAAATAAGTCTTCATCAGTTTAACCATAGTATTTAAGATGTAAATTAAATTATTTTTTAATTAGCAATTTTGACAGATATTTGATATTTAAAACTTTCCCTGAACTGAGTATTATAATCTATACACTTATTTGGTTCTCATACTAATCCACCCTTTCCTTATGTTAAGTCTAAAGTTAACTAAAAGACTTTAGTTAACTTTAGTTTAGTCATAACCTTTATTACTTACCCTTATATTAATCATGTGTACATGATGCATCAATTACTCTTCACTCTTGTATTTTGTTTTGTAGAGGATATAAAAATAAACTTTTTATTCTATCTTTAGTCTTACATTGTTTATATGTCTTGTTTTTGATTATCTTCAATTAAGAGAAATAGAAAAAAGAGGCTGTTCCTTAGCTTTCCAAAGTAGGGTTTTTATTGTTTTGTCTATATAAAGATACAAATATATGAAAAACGGAAAAGACGGTAATACATTTCCATATATTTGTGACCGGGTTTGGAGGTTTCAAGTATCCTTTTAACCAGGTTGTAAATGGTCCTTTATGTTAAGTGGCGTAACAACATTCACCCATCCTAAGGCCTGCAGCTCCGATGATTTAATCTCTGTAGAAGCTTGTTATTGGCGTTTAAATGTTTTGAAATAATCAATCAATAATTAAATTTTCCCCCTAATTTCCTGCAATTTTTTGATATTTATTAATTTCTTATTCTTCACTAACATTTGTTTTTTATAAGGTTGAATCGTTTGAAAAGTGTTGTTTATTACGTAAAAAAATAACTTATAGCTTAACTTTCATTTCTTGTACTAACTACTAACTACTTTATTTTTTTTTCTTCTTCTAGGTTTTCTTTCAATTCATCTTCTTATTCGGATCGCACACGATCAATACCAGAGCATCAATATTAATAAAACGCGTGATATATAAATTAAAATGAGCATTAATATTTACTTCGATCTGTACTGCACATGGTCAATATATTGATTAATAATTTTCTTTATCCATTGATTCTATGTATAGGATCGATGAGCAATATATATATTGTACTATTATGTGACAAGGAATAAGCAATTACTTTATAACCCAACATTAAAAACTTCCCCTCGGGTATAAAGTCGGTAAAAGTAAACATTTACGATCTTTATCGGTATCGAGGTAACACGGGTCACGTGACTCAATAAACTAATCTAATGTTAATTACTCCTTTATTTTATGTTTTCAAAACAATAAGGGATCCCATCAGCGTTGACATAATGTCGAAATAAAAAAACATTAATTATAAGCTCTGAGCGTTAGAATAAAGTTGAATAAAAGAAAACTATAACTTATAAACGTTGAATTAGAGTTGAATTAAAACATAATAACAAATACATGGCGTTGACATATTGAGTTTAATTTGAGAATGTTGTACGTGAATTAAGTTTAATTCTGTTTTATTGGAGTCATGAAAGTAATTTGTATTAGAGCAGAATTAAATTAGATTAAGTATAATTAGATTGTTTAATTGAGTTATTAACTCAAAGATTCTTATCTAGTTTATTATTTTACTTTTTTATTAGAACAAATGAAACTATGGATGGTAACAAGAACGAATGAGTTAGACTTATTCATGTGTTATTAATAAATGAATTTGACTTGTAACTGTTGTATTTTGATATTCTGAATACAACAGTTGAAGAATATATACATACATATATATATATATATATTTATATATATATATATATATTATATTATATATTATATATAATATATATATTATATATATATATATATATATATATATATAATATATATATATATATATATATATATATATATATAATATATATATATATATATATATATATATATATATATATATATATATATATATGTGTTGTGTGTGTGTGTGCGTGTGTGTGTGTGTGGACACAACAATAACTTTAGAATGCTTTATAGAATCGAAATTAATCTTGGTATAAAATTATTATTGTTCCAAACACTATTATTTATGAAATGTGACATTAATTAAATCACAGTAATGAATTGGCAAATAAGTCAAAAAATCACAAAACTTTAAAAAGCTGTCAGATCAGGTTGAAATTTTTTACACATAAATTAATAAGTATAGTTATTGTCTGTTTTAGTTCCGACTTTATCGTTTGACACTGCGTTTCCCAACCTTTTCAGTACCGCGACCCTATAATTTGCTTTTCTAAAGTTTGGCGATCCAAATGCATTTATTTTGCATAACCTGAAAATTGCAGGCGTTTTTATTTATTTCCGAACTAGTTATGACTTCTGCCATTACGCCTATCCTATTAGAGAATTTTATTCCCAAAAGAAATTTGCTGAAAAGAATAAAAAAAAATAAAATATGTATGATATCAATGACTATTTTGTTGCTGTTGGTTTTCCGCTAATAAGTCAAATCGTGTTTTGTTTATTCATTTCACTAATTTAATTGAAACGTAAATGTATAAAATAAATAAACTGGTAACGCAATATTAAACTACTTTGATGATTGTTAGAACCAAATTTACATATAATTGAACATTATAATTTTTATAACTCGAACCTTTAAAAGAAGTGATAAGGATCTGTTAAATACAGTATTATCATTGGTATAACAATTCATCAAAGTTAGCAAGAATTAGATAAAGGGTGCCTCTGTCGGTAAAGGATTTCTAAGAAATATTTTGGCCGCGGCTTCTTTTGTTATCGCATGTTTAAAGTATTATCAATTTCTAAAAATAATATCTGTTTAAGCAAATCTGTTATTTGCTTATAATAATGTTTTTACATAAATCTTTGTCATTTTTTGGATTGTTAACAATAAAAGAATTTGGCGACCCAAAACATTTCGTTCGCGACCCAATCTGGGTCGCGACCCAAGGGTTGGGAAGGGATGGTTTGACATATATAACATAATGTGAACAAATTGCGTTTTTGAGTAATACTTCTGGAAATTCGCTTATATCGTGGCAGTATGATGCTTAGTATGATGCTTATATAAACTATTAATATGGCAAAACGGTTTTGGAAATAACAACTCAGGCGTGGAGCAGGAAAGTAACCGAAGGTTTCTTGTTTTATTTTTTACTTTATTTTTGCCTGAGCTATTGACTTTCTTTATACCACATGTATTTGTAATTTTTTATCATTGTTGCTCTTTAAGTACATAAATAATCCTCTAAAGTCTATTTGTAATCCTTACTTAACCATATTAAGGATTAAACATCCATCTGTCATTTTTCTTCTATAGATTTCCTATAATGTATATGTTAATTAATGTATACTATATTTTAAAATATCAAGAGGAAATAATATAAAAAAATTATAAATAAAATAAATCCAGTTAAAATGAAATATAAACAAGTTTAATATGTCCTTACTTTTGTCAGGAAAAAGCGTAAAACAGTAAGTTTAAAGAAAAATGTATGTCAAATAAATATATTTTTTTCATTTAAAATTCTGATCATGTATCGTCCTTGTTTGAACACTGCCTAGAGAATGGCAATCTGACAGGGGTCCCACAATATTATGTACTTTAGTGATATTCAATTATATTCCTTGATTATTTATATTACATGTTTTTACTATTTTTTCTTCGTTAATACATTTTGGTTATAGTTTCCTTATGATTTCTTTACCTTTTCTGTAAAAATTAAATGTGTAGTTATTTTACTGTAGTATATATTTTATTTATATTTGTTTTATAATGTTTTTAATTATTTAAGAGTTATGAATACCAATAACTTAAAATATTTTTTTGGTTGTAATATTTGGATATTATTCTCTATTTTTGAATATAGCTAATTGATAATTATTTTTAGATGAATATTTGAATTGGTATAGGTGTTGTTATTATGTTGGTTTTACATTTTTTAACGAATTTACTATTGAAAAAAAAGCTAATTGGACTGGGTTTATAAAGTTTTTATTCTACCAAATGTCGCGGGTTACGTCTTACAGATCCCAAATAAGAATAACTTCATAAGTTTCATTTTTGAAGACAGGAAAAATCAATGCTGTATGTATTTATGAAGTATTATGTTTACTGTATGTAATTTATGCATGTATGCATTGTTTTTATGAAAGTATTATATTTACTGTATGTAATGTATGTATGTATGCATTGTATTTATGAAAGTATTAGATTTACTGTATGTAATGTATGCATTGTGTTTATGAATGTTTTGCGTCTGGATGTATTTCCACTTGTGTTCGGAATGAAATCGGTGCTATGATTAAAGGATATGATTATACTATGATTAAATTGTGAGAAAAATCCAACAAGGTGTCTCAATGTGGAGCCATCTTGACTTTTTAAAAATATCTAAAACTGGCCAACCATCTGACATTTACCCACTTATGACTAGTGTAGTTCTTAGTTGTTCAAAGGAACATACACTACGGAACTTACCGTGTATTTTAATGATCTTTTAGAAATAAGATAAGGGCGCCTTCTCTTCCCCAGACCTATAACGCTAATTACTTATATACTATTTTTTCAATTCCCTCAATAAAAATCCATATTTATTAATAATCTTCCAATAGCACAATCTTTCTTAGTCCCTTAGGCCATCTCTTGTATTTTTGCGTCCATCATTGTCAATTAAGAAGGGAAAATCTTCGAGTTTGGTATCAAACTTGAACTATTTGGCTTATGTATATACGCCTATGTAAACCGTGCTTAGTTCGTGTAATAAAATATTCTTCCGGATACTAATTTGTCTCATTTATTTAAAACTCTTTGAAACGTTTAAGCAATACAGTTCTGTACAATGTCCTCCATTATTTTACTATTTGTCGTCGGTCCTGTACAATGTTCTCCATTATTTTACCTAATCAGTTCTCTACATTTTCATTACTTTACTATATGTCGTCAATCCTGTGTAATGTTCTCCATTATTTTACTATATCATCAGTTCTCTACCATTTTGTCTCCATTACTTTACTATATGTCGTCAGTCCTGTACAATGATCTCCATTATTTTACTATATGTCATCAATTCTGTGCAATGTCCTCCATTATTTTACTATATGTCATCAGTCCTGTTCAATTTTCTCCATTATTTTACTATTTGTCATCAGTTCTGTACAATGTCCTCTATTATTTTACTATATTGTCATCAGTTCCTGTTCAATTGTCTCCATTATTTTACTATTTGTCGTCGGGTCCTCCTTTACTATTTGTTCTCCTGTACATGTTTCCATTATTTTACTATATGTCATCAGTTCTCTACAATTTTCTCCATTACTTTACTATATGTCGTCAATCCTGTGTAATGTTCTCCATTATTTTACTATATCATCAGTTCTCTACCATTTTGTCTCCATTACTTTACTATATGTCGTCAGTCCTGTACAATGATCTCCATTATTTTACTATATGTCATCAATTCTGTGCAATGTCCTCCATTATTTTACTATATGTCATCAGTCCTGTTCAATTTTCTCCATTATTTTACTATTTGTCATCAGTTCTGTACAATGTCCTCTATTATTTTACAATATGTCATCATTTCTTTACAATGTTCTCCATTATTTCATAATGATATTACAAGAGGTGGAATATAATATATTCAATATTAATTTAGTTGGTGTAGGCGGAATCCTATCTCAGACAACCTCTGGACCACGAGAGACTGGGGAAGCTTTAGTGGGATTAACATAATACTCGCAGAGTGGGAGTAATGTCGTTTCCCATTGGACAGCGCACAAGTGGGAGACATCTCAACATTTGCATAATATTATAATAAAGATTTCTCTTGTATCTCCCACCTTATAATGTACCCAGCATCTTAAACCCTTTCGTCATACTTATGATTAATATTTCAATGGCGTTTTATATTTTGATTTTAATACATACAATTTTAAGTGACTATATTTAAACTATAATTATTATGATGATTTTTGGTAGTATACTTTTACTGAATGTTTATAAAGACTAAGGCCCGTATTCAAAGACGTTTTCCTAACATTTTCCTAATTTCTCCTAACTTTTCCTAACATTTTCCTAACATTTCCTACATTTTCCTAACATTTTCCTAACTCCTAACATTTTCCTATCGTGTTTTAAAAGTCTTTTAGAGGCTTCGCATGATTTAGTAAGAACCTAAGGTAGTTAAGTCAAAATGTGATACCATTGTGAGTAACGTAATATATCGCAAAATATCAATGTTATTCACTTATTACCTGGATTTACGACACACTTTGTCATAAACAACAATGCGGCCTTGCTTTGGCGAATGTTAATATATTAGAAACTTTATTTACATATGTTTCAGTAAACAGTAGAGTTAATACAAATACAATGTTCAATTATTGCAACAGCTTTTATAAATAAAGCAGTATCAAGCGTTTCGAGTTTGAACGTGGACCAGGTTGTACGAATCCAAAGGTGTCTAAATGAAGACCTGTTAATCAGTGCAACACTGTTTTCATTTTGCTAAATCATTTACACAATTTTGTTTTTCGTATTTTGTCATCAAATTCATTTTTGTTTGTGTAAAATATTTTTGGTATAATAATGACTGAATTATTCACACCGGACCAACTGAATTTCCTCTTTGAATCGATAGCCTGCCACAAACAGACCATAGAAAATAAAAATCTAATTGTGTTAAAAGAATTTCAGGGTTAAGTCCCTAATAGTAAGGTAAGTGGATTAACAGTAACTTCTATTATGTAAATTTATGTAGATAGTTATTAATACGACAAAGTGTGTCGTAAATCCAGGTAATAAGTTAATAACATTGATATTTTGCGATATATTACGTTATTTACAATGGAATCACTTTTTGACTTAACTACCTTAGGTTCTGACTAAAAAAAATCATGCGAAGCCTCTAAATGACTTTTAAAACACGGAAACGATCATTTAAATTTTGTGGCTTAAAAACATTTCCCTTACCTAAACCTAAGGTGAGTGTTAGGAGAATGTTAGGAAAATGTTAGGAAAAAGTTAGGTGTTAGGAAAATGTTAGGAGAATGTTAGGAAAATGGTTTGGAGAATGTTGTTTGTGTAAAATATTTTTGGTATAATAATGGCTGAATTATTCACACCGGACCAACTGAATTTCCTCTTTGAATCGATAGCCGCCACAAACAGACCATAGAAATAAAAAATCTGATTGTGTTAAAAGAATTTCAGGGTAAAGTCCCTAATAGTAAGGTAAGTGGATTAACAGTAACTTATATTATGTAAATTTATGTAGATAGTTATTAATACGACAAAGTGTGTCGTAAATCCAGGTAATAAGTTAATAACATTGATATTTTGCGATATATTACGTTATTTACAATGGTATCACTTTTTGACTTAACTACCTTAGGTTCTAACTAAAAAATCATGCGAAGCTCTAAATGACTTTTAAAACACGGGAACGATCATTAAATTTCGTGGTTAAAAACATTTCCCTTACCTAAACCTAAGGTGAGTGTTAGGAGAATGCACTGAGAAAAATAATTCTGAAATCGATTAACTAGAAATTAGTTAAGACCATTTTCATTGGTTAAGACTAGAATTTCATTTCCGTTAAATTAATTCTAGCCATCTGAACCAAACGCTTTTAGAAGCTCCAACTAATTGATTTTAGTTAAGAGGGAATTAGCTGTATCAACTGTATTATTGTTATTTACAATGACGAACTAGTTAGTTTAATTCAATTTTTTAAGTTGACTTATCTAAACGCGTTTAGTTGAAATCTTAATAAATTCTCCAACCATTCTTAAGTAGAGTTAAACAATTAAATAGCTACGGCCAAGACGTGATTTAGTTATATCAAGTCACCAAATAGTTGTGCCAGAACTCGACATTTGCTACTGAGTATCTGGTTAAGTTAACTAGAATGTTTAGTTAACTACAGTTATATGCATGGAGTTATGAGCTGATTTAAATTTTATAATTTAATAATTAATGTACTTAATTAATTATGAAATAAAAATGTACGAATAACAATATATGAACTGAATAGACAATACATGAAGTCTGGCTCTTAATCTTTCTTGATTCCCAAGATTGATGTTACATGTTTACTATACGTTCACACGCGGAGTCGAAATGCGGGGGTTAATCGTGTGAATACCTTAGGGGGTCGGGTTGAACCTCGAAACTCGACCCACCCTTTTTAATGGGGTCATATACCCGGGGTTTAACCTCCCGGGGGGGAGGGGGGGTCAACCCCCATTTGACTCCGCGTGTGAACGCAGTAGTTCTTCCGAATTTTGAAAGTTCATTCATCACGTGCAATAAAAGATAACTTTTAAATTCCGAAAAAAGCCAACTATTTCCCATGAGATTTAAATGTTTTTAAGTAGACTTCAAGTTTATTGTGATCCCTTGAAAGGTATACAATTTTCCAAAGTAAAATCGTCTATTTTTCTATTCCTGTTGGAAATAACTAAAATTTTTCAAAGAACGAAAGAAGGAAGTCACTCCACAGTTTATGATATTTATTCTTTCGATCTTTACGATGGACTCCATTTATGCTCATTTTAAAACATCTGGATCGGCAAGTCGAGCCAATTTGAGCAGCTCACATCAAACAAGCACTGATGATGACCTCTTGTTAGGTCGAAAGCGCTATGCTTTATTGTAAATTAATATCATAAACTGAGGAGAGACTTTCTATTCTTTCGTTCTTTACGATGGACTCCATTTATGCTCATTTTAAAACATCTAAAACTTATTTGGTTTTATGTTTCTTTTAGTCATTCCAGTAAAATTCTATTTGTTTCTTCGTTTCTTTGAGTTATTCTAGTAAAATTCTAGTAGGAGACAACAAATGTAATGTGAGTTTAGATACCTCTACCAGAAAATTCTGGTTGAGGGGCGATTCTAGTAGATTTAATTAAGTGTAGTTAGGTCAAAGGGAATTTCCACTGAAAAGTACATTACGTTTAGTTAAAACCTACGGTTTGTCCAGTTAAGTACAACAAATATCCCCACCCTAGCGTCCCGAGGCCCTCTACTGAAGCTTTATCTCACTCACAGTATTTCTCGAGCTCTCGTGCTCGTGCGTGATCTTTGCTATTTTACAGTGCTTAACTCTCTGTGTGATGAGTACATTTCAATTTAATTAAAGTAATTGCTACAGTGCTTAACCTCTTGTGTGATTAGTGCATTCAATTTAATTAAAGTGATAACTCTCGTGTGATTAGTGCATTTCAATTAATTAAAGTGATAGCTACAGTACCTACTCTTGGTGTGATTAGTGCATTTCAATTTAATTAAAGTGATAGCTACAGTGCTTAACTCTCGGTGTGATTAGTGCATTTCAATTTATTAAAGTGATAGCTACAGTTCTTAACTCTCGGTGTGATTAGTGCATTTCAATTTAATTAAAGTGATAGCTATAACAGTATGAAACGTATGAATGTTAACATCCGAGATGTTAACCTTCATACGTTACTTTGGCCTCCTGGTTGGAGACAAGGTTCCACGGAGGTATCCTCAGTGGGCGATCCAGCAAAGAGTGGGGGTAAAATCACTTAAATGGAAATATCTCCGTTTCTAAGCAAAATATAAAAATTCTAAACTGTACTTACTTCTAATTTTTATTCTGCACATTTTAAGACCCGTTTCAATCTTCTGGAGCAAACAACAGTGGCGCAATTTAAGGACTACAATTTTAACGTACAGCCTATCGTTTAGTTTAAAAAATCCCCAAGGTCATAAGTATTTGGGATTGACCAATCATAGAAGCCGCTGCCAACCTCTCACTTAAAAAAGAAAAAAAATTCCTCACATAACCGTTGTAGGGAAAAAACCTTTTCCCGGCAATCGTTTACTTTGTTTGTGGTTCTTTTTTTGATTACATCGTTTTGAAAACTACTTTCAAATTAATCTTAAAATTATATTTTAAAATAAAACTACACAAAAGAAATGTAAAAAACATCGCCAAGAAAATACGGTAAAATAACCTAATTTGTTTACATAGTTTTTTCCCGCTCCCTTCTTGCAGGGATTTATTTTCTCAAGATTCAGTGGTGTCTAAACTGACCTGTCAAGATTTTTAAACTAAACGATAGACTTTAGTTCTCAAATTGCTTAGAACCGATGATATTTCCGTTTAAGTGATTTTACCTCCACTCTTTGCGGGATCCCCTTAAGAAAATGACTCTACATCTTCTTTGTATGTTAAATAGTTGCTATAATACACATAAATTATATCATTTCATAAGTTATTATATAATTAATAATTCATGATTACTTACTTACTTACTTATTATTACTTACTTACTTACTTAATTACTTAATTTAATTAAGTAATAATTTAATTAATGTATGAAATGATTAATTAATTCATAAATTAATTATTAACATAACAATTAAAAACAAGTATATTTATTATTATAGCTACAATTTAAAATTTAAAAAAAAATCCTTTCTTAATCATAAATTGTTTTTATTGTATTTTACTTTTATTTTTATTATTTACCTAATTTCATTCATTGTATATGTTAACAATTCTACAATATTGTCAAAACAACTGTATATTTAATATTTGTACAAAAAATTAACATAAATAAAATGTTACTATTTCCTTTATAATGCTTTTCATTTCAATGTCACTCAACCCTGTGTTATTTTTCTTTAACCACACATTGTATGATGTCTTTAACTGTTTGTTAGTCCAACCTCTATTACTTTTTTAGTTTGGTACATCTAGTGCTCTTAGTTGTGCATTGCAGATGGTTAACTTTTGTTCAATTTTTAATTGTAATGTATGTATTGACATATTTCACATAACTAAAACTTTTTTGTTCTATGATAGCGTTGCACTCACAATGATTACTGAGAGTGTAATATGACCAGGTGCCATTAGTTTATGTGAAGTTAGTTAATGCGGTATTTCAATTATTAATTAAACATGAATTAATTATCATTAATGTCAATCCTATAACTAAGTGCACCTGTAGTACTACTAAAATCGAGTAGTAGAGGGTACTAGACAGA
>JACMZG010000022.1:27901787-27926964 GCA_018340805.1 Microvelia longipes
TCAAGAAAATTATTATTGTGGTCCTGCAAGCAGGATCATGTACTCCTCTTATTTATATACTTAATATAAATAAGAAGGCCCCTGTTATCCAATATCAATCAGTCAATTATTTCAATAATGATTGTAAAAATTTACCTCTGTAACTGAGTTTCCTGTGAGCCTTTTGCAAGACTGTGGTCTTATCACTAGTAAATTTAACTTAAAGATTTGTTCCTTCTTGAGTACATCAATTAGCTTTAACCTGAGGTAGCTCCAGCAGGGATATTCCTGATGAGCTTAAACCTTTTAACGGGCATCGTATGTATTTAATTTATTGATAAGAAATTATTTTGTTTGCAGAAATGATGGGGCATTAATAGAATTTTCCTGCTAATTAATGATGTGGACTCAGTTATAATTTTTAGTACATCACCATTCGTTAACACATTATTTTAAAGACATGTAATTGTTTGAAGTAATAAACAATTTGAAGTGTAATGAGTTTTTTACTTATTCATTTCCTTATCACTTTTCTGAATACATATCGAAGGACAAGAGATTTTAAAAATGTAGCTGAACCCTATTATGTATTTATGCATTTGTTTTATGCAGAAGTGCTTAAGCATTATTATGATTATTTGGGAAACGGTTGACTTTAGTTTTACAAGCTATATATTTCAACCCCTTTTGGTCATCTTCTGGCCTAATAAAAAGTGCAAAACATTTAGAAACATTACAAAACAAAAATTATACAAAAAGTTCTGATAGTACATTGTTGTGATAGTAATACAAATGGTTGACAATACTGCAGAAAAATACTACAGAGGAACTAATGAGATTGGTTTGATATGGAATTGTGTTTTAACGTCCAAGATTTACCTTATTGGCTCCCTTGCACTACTTTTCCATGCTTTATCACAAAATTTGGTGAGATTTTGATGATATTATTGCCGAAAGTCGGCTTTAATAAATTAGGTGTTTAAATCGTGGAAAGACGTTGTTGTGATATATATATATATATATATATATATATATATATATTATATATATATATATATATATATATATATATATATATATATATATATATATATATATATATATATATATATATATATATATATATAATATGACTTAACCAGTTTTTCTGTGCCATTAAAAAATATTAAAAAATCGATTTAAACAAGAAAACTGACCGATTAAGTTTAATTTAAAACAATAGGCCTTCAGCCTTTTGGCCGCTCCGCGTCCTTATATATATTATATATATATATATATATATATATATATATATTATATATATATTATATATATATATATATATATTATATATATATATATATATATATATGTATATATATATATATATATATATATATATATATATATATATATATATATATATATATATATATATATATATATATATTAACATGTACAAGCAAAGGTGTAACAGCCTCGAGATATTGAATATTGCAACTGGGAATATGAATATTCCGGTCCGGTCCGAGGATATCAATATCCCTGAACCTGTTTAGGCATAACGCCATCACCAGCACGCGGGGCAATACTAGAGCTCCTTTGAAGATTAGAAAGGGTGTGGGAGGGGGTTTATACAGGTAATATGTACTGAGTCATTGCCGTGACCCTGAGAAGTCAGGTGTATTGAGTCATGATAAGAGTGAGACGTTATTATACTTTGTGGCTATTATTATGATGAGCACCAGTGTCACAGCTTTCCCGTTTCCGTTTTTTGTCAAGTGTTGGTTTGAGGATAGAAAAGTAATGTCCGAAAAGAAAGTAAGTTGTTCGTTAATAATTGTCTTGTGAGTAATTTGGTGTTCGTATATTCAAAGTATACAATCACCGAATACTGACAAGGATATATATATATATATATATATATATATATATATATATATATATATATATATTATATATATTATATATATATATATATATATATATATACAATGTAATGTACATTAGAGAATAAATGTAACTTGTAGTATACAAACTTGTACTTTCTCTGCGAAAAGGGTCCTTATTTATATTTTTGGACGCTTAATCGAACAAAACTAGTCCGAAGTCAATGCGACTATTCTAAGTAACCAAAACGTCAAAAACCGTTGAAAATAACAGAAAACAAAAATAAAGGTCGGTAAAAAACTTTTTTGAGTGGGTGATCATTTTTGATGTTTTTTGGGAACTGAATCTAATAAAACCATCCGGAGTAGATAAGACTACTCAAACCTAGGGGTCCCAAGTTTGAATCTTGTACCGGCGTTAATTGTTTTTGTATTTTTTACAGTATTTAGGTTTATAACTTTAAAATAATTCTGGTCCACCAGCCAAGCGAATTTTCTTTTAAATGCGCTCTCTCTTGCTTATCAATCCCATTTGAGTATTATTTTACTTAAATTATATTATGGTATATATTTAATAACCTGAGCAGTAGCGTTACAACTTTTTCTTTAATTTTTCCAATTTTTTCAAAGAATCGAAGAAAAGTTGTGACGCTACTGCTTAGGTTATTAAATATACCACAAAAAAGCATAACTTGCATTGATAAGCAAGAAAGCGCGTATTTCTAAAGAAATTTGCCCGGCTTGCTGATCTCCGTGCCAGAACTTACTTTAAAAAGTATTATAAAAATTTGTTTATTGCTGTATTGTGTTTTATTTTTGTTATGTTACTTTTATTTCTATTAGGACCTTTAAGCAGTTTTTGTTAAAAAAAAGAAACTCGCTGCTTTTAAATAATTAGAAAGGAATAAAGCAAATGCATTGTATTTATTTTTATGGTTTATAGGTTAAGCTCTGTTGTTTGTTTATGTTTACTATTTTAAGAAAATATAGAACAGGTAAAGGTGTTCCTAATTTATAATACCTTTGAGTAGTCAGAAATCTGAGTAATCAGATAAATTGGCTTTTAAAAAACTAAAAGTTGAGTTTTATCTATATTAGAAAAAAATGAGGTGGCTCGTGGGGTGGAGGGTGGGGTTCCATACAGTAGTGTGTCCAAAATCCGTTTTAAGGGTCCCCAACAACGAAATCGAACGTTTTGCAAGACCGCTGAATCAAATAAAACCGGTACAGAGTCAAAGACGACTCTAAGTGACCAAAAAGAGCGAAAAAGCTATGGAAAATAACCAGAAAACAAAATAACGGTTGATGAAATAAAATTCAAGTATGGTGTCGTTTGCTATGTTTTGGGTACATAGCAAACGGTCTTATTGAGTAATTCAATAAGACCGTTCCGGAGTCTATATGACTACTCAAATGTAGGGTTTCAAGGTCCCAATCTTAGTGCCTAGGCTAATTTTTATCGCCTCATTTACAGTATTTTAGTTTACAAGTTCTTTCTCGCTCGGTGGAGGAGAGCGAATTTTCTTTAAAAAGCGGATTTCTTGCTTATCAATCCAATTTTCCTTAAGTTTTCAGTATATATTTAAAACCCGAGCAGTAGCGTAGCGTCGCAACGTTTTGTTTAATTTTGTCGATTTTCAAAGAAAATGCACAAACAATTATAGCATAAACTGAGTTTCAAATGGCTGAGAAAACCTGTGCTGTGTAGTATATAATCTATAGGATAAATATGCCGTTTTTCTATAGAAAATCGCAAAAATTAACAAAAATGTGTGACGTTACTGCTCAGGATTTTACTTTTCCTTATTTATACTATAGGTATATAGGAAAGTATTGTGTTTCCTAAATAAATCCGAAAGCGGGATATCCGATGATATTATCCTTTTCATGTGTTTTTAGGACCTCTTAGGTGGTTTTGCAAAGTTGTCTGTCTGTATGTGTGTGACAACTGTATCGACTTCGGATTAGTTTTATTTCACTCAGCGCTACAAATTTCATTCACTAAGAACATTTCCTCGCCAAAAAAAAAATTTAACCTTGAATTGTACCGATTTTTGAAATGTTTGCTGATTCAGTGAACCGGGTTAATGACGTTACAACCTGGTTTTTTAAATAGGGTCGTTTCCTCCCAAGGTTAAGGTTAATTTTGTACCAAGTTTAACTTGAAAGTATATTTCATTCGAAAGATGAGTTCTTAAAAAAGTCCGTAAGAAATGTATACATACATATATATATATATATATATATATATATATAATATATATATATAATATTATATATATATATATATAAAGTTTAACGAAACGTATCTTGAAACTTGTAGTTTTAAGTTTCAATATTTAGGTCTAGTTGTACTCGTCGTTGATCCCCCACAGCCGTCATTGATTGACACAGCAAACATTTTAAAATCTTGAAACAGGGAAAATAATTGAATTAATGAGAATTTTGATTGGGAAAATTCATATAGTAGTTTTTTTAACGTCAAATAAAAAAAAATATAAAATTTACACATTTAAATAATTATGACCATTGTCAAGTTGTCTCATTAAAACGTAAATACGGAATAAAATTATTTCATAATAATAACTTTAGAAAGGCGGGAAGAGTGTTATGATAAGTGGGGGTAAAGCATTGATAAGAAGGGTTAGTTTCGGACCTGTCCGCTAGAGATCAGCACCTTATAGTGGCGCCTTCTCCCAAATTCACCCCCACCTCCTGTCAGAAATTGTCGTATTTCTTCTGACATTCTTATATTTACTTATTCTTTGGCCACTTGCGTAAACCAGTATTATGACGAACTGACAAAAGACAACAACCATGTGGCCGCGAAGCGGCCCCCAGCACCGAGACCGCGGAGCGACAAAGAGGCTATGGCCTCTTGTTTTTATTACCTGGTTGGGTTTAGTAACCAAATAATTCTTGCGAGAAGGACATCAAGCCTGGCGAATTTCCTTTAGAAGCATGCTTCATTGTTCTACAATTTATATTTTGCTTAAATGTTCTGTTTATGACTCATCTCCTGGGTAGTATCATTAATACTTGTCACTCCTACTTGTTGTTGTCCAAAATGCGCTTAATCATTTTTTTTTCGTTACGATAGTAACAGACAAACACACACACACATACAGACAAACAACTTCGTAAAAACTACTCAGGAGTCCTTAAAAACACCTGAAACGGATAATTTCGGTGACATCCCGGTTTCGGTTTTTTTTGCGAATCCATGGTTCTGGAAATCAAGAATAACAAGAGAAGATATTGAAAAAATTAACCGATTAAGAATTCAACATGCGAGATGCATCCAATACCTCTACAAGATGGGATTAAGCTTAATTATTTTAAAAATTAAGATAATCTAAGATTATATTACGAATAATAATGCTGTGCATTTCCGAAGAAACGAACAGAGTTTGAAAAGTGAATGAGTTCCAATCATTAAGTTCCGAGGTACCCCATACCCGATTTTTAGTCATATAGTAAAATATTTTTATTCACTCCAGTTTAAGGTTTATATAGTTTATGAATATATTTAAATTGTAATACTTTAATGACTAAGCACTTAACATTTTTTAGACTTCTTGTTGATATTAATTTATTAGCCTTTATAATCCAGTAATTAAAGCGAGAATGCATTATGCTTAAGTAGGCTAAAATTATGCATCATTCGCCTGTTATTTAGCTGGTTATAATATAATGATTTTACAATATAACACCTGCTTTTCCTTGATAGTTCCGAAGAATTTAAAACACTTTGTTAAAACTCTTTGTTCCGGAACGATAAACTAAGTTCAGTTCAGATGCTTTGTTTCAAGAAAGTATTGCAGTATATTAACAAATGGTAGACCTTGTTCTAATTTTTAGTAGTGTAAAATTTAATAGAAAAGTGTGGAGTACGTACGAGTATCTTTGAACATATTCTCTTAATATCGAATTCGCTTTGGAAAAATATTCTTATTTACTCTTAATTCATTTTCTCACAACTTTGGAAAAATGATTCGATTATTTTGAGATTCAGCTTGTAGATATTTTTAAGACCAATATATGTGTCAAGTTTCATCTCATTATCAGCATTTGTTCAAATGACTTATAGATATATGATTTTTTTAAATTGTAAAAAATCGAAAAATAATCTAATCGAGTTAAAATTTGGTACAAGAATATCCTTTTAATTATAAATAAGTAAATAAAGTTTCGGTTCTATACGGCAAGTACTTCTTCGGTTTTTGTTGGATCATAGAAGTTAAGCAGGGTCGAGCAAGATCAGTGCCTGAACGGGTGACCACAGGAAATAAAAAGATTTTATTTACTATCTGAGGATGGGCGGAGCAAGTCCGAAGTAGTGAGAATGAGCGAATAGCGAATCCGATGTATGGAAGAAAAGCTCCGATTTATCCCGTACCTGATTTTTTATAATTTCTACTTTTCCTCAACAACTACTCTAAGTATAAGAACAGTATCGTGTTGACCCTAAAATTCCTAAACCGAGGACTCATCATGATTATCCGTTTTTAGGTATTTTATGACATAAATGTTTTTATCTACTCACGGCAGCAAAATTAGCCATTACTGGACCGTTTTTAAGCTGCAAAATGTCATTTTACCTACACTGTCAAACAATACGGAAAATATTTTAAAACAGTACGCAAAATGTTTCAAAACAGTACGCAAAATGTTTTGGTAATGAAAAAAGTACTAGGGAGTTATGGCTCATTTAAATAACATGGGAAACAAGTCAAAACTCCCAAGGCGGGAAAATGATGAGCGGAGGTTATTATTTTACAAATTATTGCATGAATTTCGGTATTGTTTTATTTTGTAAACTATGATTTATTCTAGCTTGTTTTTAGTATGTAACTTTCTTTATTGTTATTTAAAATTACGATATTATTATTAAATGTTTAACATTTAACATTTGTTTATCTAATAATATATAATGTTTTGGAAAGAAATTGGCAACACTGATAATTTTGGCATTAAATTAAATTATTTACCAGCTGTTTATGAATCGACAGATTTTTAATGTTTAAGTCGTCAGATTTTGTATTTCATGTTGTTATATTTAGTTTAAGTATATAAAGTTACAAAAATAGAACGTTATCAAAAACTAAATCTGTAAACTAAAGTTAGGTTACTAAAACATAATGAGTGAGAACAACAGTTAAGTGAATAAAGATACAAACATTGTTGACATTGACGAGTTATTGGACCACACTCCACCTGATATTGTCAGCGTTGCATCTACTTCAAAGCAGTCTTTACTGCCTGTAAAATCTCGCAGCAAGTATTTAAAATAATCTCTTGTGTATTTTTTCTGCCGTTAGTAGATAAAATAGTATATGCTACTATGCAGCAAAGGAAACATTGCAGACTCGTGCAATTAATTACCTGCCTCGGCTTACGCCTCTGCAGGTAATTCGCCATTTGCCAGCCTCGGCTTCGCCTCGTCTGTCAAATGGGTTAATTACCTGCCTCGGCTTACGCCTCTGCAGGTAATTTCCATAGCCCACCCTCGCCTTCGGCTCGGGGGCAAATTTATAAAACTCGTCTGCAAAATACCATTTTGCTGCCTAGTAGCATAATATACTATTAATAATGCTGAGTGTGTGTGTATGTGTATATGTCTGCCTGTGTCTCGCATAACCACCCACTGTGTTTATGCTATAGAGAGTTGAACCTTGTCATAAATATCAGACTTTAGGACCAAGTTTCGTTGGCTATTTCTTAATGATTTTGGTTTTGATTCAGCATAATGTTTAACATATAATATGTAAAACTTATGTATACAATTTAACAGCTCATCAGCATAAGTTAAATTAGCCATACATGTTTAACATTTAATTTATTTTTTAAATATTATTATTATTAAAAAACATATTAACAAGGTTATTTTATATTTAATTCTCCAAACTAAGCCGATGAAAAGCACATTAATTCATAAAAGTAAGTTCGTGCAGTGAATTTTTATACAGATTTTTGAGTGTTACAACATAATAATTTTAAACTCTAGATAAATTAGCGTTTGATAACGTAATTATTAATTTTCGGTGGGTAATAATTCATAAAATAACACTTTAAAGGCCTCTTTTGGGGGATTTGAAAAATTAACCAGTCATATTTTATGTTATAATTCGATATTGCGTTATATTTTTTTCTGTCGTTTATATGAAAAGTCAAGTCCCAAATAACTTTGAACTTCTTTAGAACTCCTCCCTGTTTGAGTTTGTAGATTATAAAACACTAGGTTTTTAATTTCATTAATACAATTTTTATAACATAAATAACTTTATTATTTTAAAGCATACATACATTATAATATAAATAACAGCATAAAAATATATTATATATAATATATATAATGATAATAACATAAGCATAGGCAACTAGAACAGTGTCACACATAAGCTTCAATAGCTCATTCTATACATTTTAATTTAAGTTTTATTATATATATATATATATATATATATATATATATTATATATATATATATATATATATATATATATATATATATATATATATATATTATTATATTATATATATATATTATATATATATATATAATTTCATTAGACATTTATATTTATTATATATTATTTGAATATATATATATATATATATATATATATATATATATATATATATATATTATTATATATTACATTCAAGATAAGCTAACAGATTACTTTTCAAAAATTTATCGAACATTATAAAATATATTTTATAACATAATAAAATATCATAATCTTGGATAAGTGCTTGTTATGGCTATCCTTATACAATTCTTTAAATTGGATTTGCTCCTTTCCTTGGATCCACAGAAAGGTAAGTTTGTCCTTCACTTGGTATTTAATCAAATCTGATTTGATTTAAAGTTTAAATTTAAAGTTATCATAAATATAAATAAATAAATAACCATTTATTGAATAAAATAATGACTTACAATTTATAATTATTACTGACTAATACTAAAAAAAATGATGAAAAGATGAGCGCAGCGAATCCGATATGTCGAAAAAAAGTTCTGATGGACAGTGCCTTTTTTTTAAATATTGTGGACTGAAACCAAGACATTATATAAAAAATATGCCCTTTAAATGTCAGTTTTACTTTATCCTTATGACAATTATCCCTACTGTATTATGATACAGGGAAGCATATATTAGTTCATTTGTATTGCGAAGATCCTTGGTACCTTGAGATAATTAGTTTTGACTTACCCTAAGATACTGAAAAGATACTAAATATGAACTAATATTAACAAGATACTAACTATTAACACCATAAATAAAAAGATACAACCCATTATTTCAGACTATAATAAAGTTTTTTTTTACTAAAATTAATTCTTTACGACCAATAAAATATATCATTTACATAAATTAACCAAATACTATTCAAAAGCACTATCTTTATTAGCATTCATAAATAAAACCCACTTGAAATCATATGCGTAATAAAACATAATTATTCCTTGTTTTCCCGACATAATATATTTTATTATTAATTAATTTGTATGATCGTTATTTTGTTTAGGGGAATTGTTTTATTCCTTTTTTATAAATCTGCAAAGTGTAATATTAAATGAAATGATCAAATGAAGTAATTTCACGTGTAAAAAATTCCTTAATAAGATTAATGATAACGAATTCATAAATTCAATGCAGTGCTCTAGTCTAATTTCTTCGTCTTGAAAATTATAATATTTAAACCATAATTTCATCTACACAAGTACCTGCATACCTTATAATTTATTTAATTTTATTATTATTACACATGTAAATGTTTAAGATTCAAAATAATACTTCTATATTGTGATTAGTGTTTGTAGATTGTTCATGTTTTATAACACATGGCTTATTTTTTTATGTAATTATATTTTAATAATAAAAATAAAAATAAACCCGGTCAGAAATCCCGTTACATAACCTATAGCATTAACGATTTTTTTTAAGAAGCCTAGCTCAGATAAATAAAATTTTGGCGCTATGGTCCGCATGTCGGGCGTATTTCCTTTCGAATGTGTTTACGTGCTTAACAGCCCATTCTTGCTCAAGGACCGTTTTTAATCGATTCAGCGCCACAAAAAAACATTGTAAAATGATACCATAATCGAAATTTATTTTTTATCGTAATTTTGGTTTCCTGAAATTTACTGTTTTTTTTATTTTGTTCACTTAGAGTGTTCGTATTGACTTTGGACCGATTCATTAAATTCAGCACCCTAACCATAATAAAGTTCTTTTTTCGCGGCAAGAAATATTAACCCTGAATTTTAATCTTAAAAAGAATAATATTTTAATAGGGCAACAGTCAGCTTACAGAAAATGGTATGGAACTGAACCTTCCTTGCTAAATCTTCTCGAAGACGTAATACTCACAATGAACTAAAGACTGGTTACTGTTGCTTCTATTAATTTAAGAAATATGATTAGCTAATATTTCTCTTAAAATACTTGAACCTATCTTATGAAAGGTCAAATTGGTTAGACCTTATTTGAATTAAACCAATAAATTGCGTCAAAGTAGAAATACCACAAGGCTCCAATCTCTCTGCTGTTTTATTTGTTGTTTTTTAAATAACATTAAATCGTGTCTTGAGTGATGCTGTTTTCATATATGTAGACGACTTAGCTGTGTACCTAGCCTGCAAAGTTGAAACTTTGTTTGATACTCTATGAAAGAATGAATTAATCAATTGAAAGAAATGGTGTATACCAAGCATTGTTTCTTGACTAATCTGGAAAAGAGTTCTTATATTATTTTAGGAAGTCAAAATTTCATTCAATTTGTAAAAGCATTAACTTTACCAAGAATTAATATTGATAATGTTTTCCTGGAGCAGGTAGAAAAGATTAGACTGCTGGGTATATAGATAGATTGACTCATCTCTCACCTGGAAGAGTCTAGTCTCACATAAAAGTGGTAAGATATTTTCGAGTATTGCTAGGATAAGAAAACTGTTGAGTTCTTCTCCTCAATCATTAAAAAGAAATTTAGTTCAGTTACTGATTATACTACTTATAGACTATGCCTCAGCTGCTAATTATAATATTAATTTTATTCCACGGGAGTACCAAATGAATGTGTAAGGTGTGTATGTTATATTCCTTTGGGCGACTTAATAATATAGAAAATTAAAACGATTAAAGGTTAATGTACGTATGACTTAAGTCACACACTTTACAATATAAACATTCCTTTGTTTGAAAGTCTGTAAAATTTTTAACTCATTCGTTCACAACTCCTTTAATAAAATTTCTTATAATAGTTTTTAGAGTAATTATAAAAGTAAATTGGTAACTTGATATAATCAACTAACATAAAACACCAAATCTGTTATAATTAATAATATATAAGTATCATAATAAATTTGAAAATTTCTTTTTAAACAAATAAATATTGTTTTAAAGATTCTATTATTTATCTTATTATTTATTGAAAATTCTATTATGACATAATAGAAATAAAACAAACTAAAAACAACTAGTAAAAAAAATCATGGACATGGGATAATAAGACCGACCAATATTGTAATTTTTCTGAGATATGCAAAGTATGCTTTAATTTTTATAAAAAAGTAATTAGTGCATATTTAAAAAATAATAATATTAGTATTTATATAAATAAATATCACTACTGGATTCAGAAAATAATTTAATAAAATTTTGATAAATATAAAAAAGTTTTTTAATACCGTCGGGAATGAATAAAATATATTCTATATTCATTGGCCTCTATATGCATGTAATGATATAAATGTATGAATGAATAATATATACGTATATATTTATAATTCATTTACTACAAGATAATAAAATTATTTAAAAGTCATTACTAAGAATTATTACAAAGTGAAAATTACAAAAGATAAGGGACAAATTAGTCCCTGTACAGTATTATAAATAATTGTTACTAAAAACAGAGCTAAAACAAAACAAAAGTAAAACGAGCCCTCTTTTCTGCTTAATTCTTTACTAACGATGATATATTAGAATTATTCTTACCCTCCTTTCTCGACAGTAACTATAATTTCAACGAAACCCTTTTATCAACTTAACTGATGACAAAAACACACACTAACCAACTTACAGACTATCCAAAACTAATAAACTAACACTAACAAACGAAGCTGTAAGTGTACGGCATTAAGTATATAAGTTTTTGTAAAAGTCATTAAGTTTCATTAATATAAGATATATGTGAAAGTTTTGTGCTCATCTAACTCATATTTAAGACGACAGACTCTCACACCTACAGTCCTTCGAATTACAAAACAATATATCTTTATAAATGTCATTTATTAAATAATTATTATAAGTTTGTTGTTTATTCTTATAATTAAATTATTTTATTTATATCTTGATATTTATTTTCTTATTTTTTTTCACCCTTACTATTTATTAACTTAACCCTTATAGTTATTAAATTATTATTATAATATTTTGACAGCTAATATCTTATCAAATAATTAAATCCATATCTAATTGCACAATTTAAGTCTACATTAAGTTTAAGTTGCAGGAGTAAGGATATGATTGGATCAAAAATTAAAAAAAATGGGTGTGGGTAGCCTTACACCTTTAGCAAATCCTTTCGGATTTGCAACGCTCATCCTCACCACTTAAAACTTTTTTCACTAATTATCAGTGAGTAAAAACATCCGTTTTATTCCAACGGTCAATTTGTGATTATTGTGATGCAGATTATTATAATCAACATGTAGATGCAGTCATGGTATTATCCAGTACATTGATCGGTAGTATTTATACTAGTTATGAGTTGCATTAGGAACTCACGCCAAAAATTGATCGCCATATTGGCCTTCATTATAAAATTATCAGCTATTAGGATCGTTTCATGTATGTTTTGTCTCTTTTTTATTATCTTCAAAGCTTTAAAACCGTATGCAACACGATTTTTTTGCTTAATTTTTTAAATCGTCCGTCATTTTAAAATTATTGCTTACTTGGCACTATAACCAAGTACTATATAAGTCCTAGTAGAATTACAATGTCTGGCACTAGTAAAGTACTAGTCGTACTAGTGGAATTACAATTTCTACCCCTAGGACTAGTAGAATTACAATTTCAACCGCAAGTACTAGTAGTTTGCTTCCAATTGAACCGTTTCCCACCTAAGAATTCCCTCAGTAAGTATAAACGGATAAATAATATATTTACTGGTGGATAATTTTAAAAAGAAATCTGATAATAAAAAATAAATCTTCTAAAGCTTACAAATAAACAATACAATTTGTCAATAATCTTAATACAATAGAAAAATAAGTTACTATTCGAATAATTATTTTATCCAACGAATAATACTCTCTGTAAGCGAGTTTGGAGTTAAGGCTTACTTAAGTTAAATAGTACGCTTGATTTAATGATGTTATTGTTGTATGGGCTTCTTTGTATCAAAGAACAATTAAAAAGAGCTACTTTTTAGAATACCTTTTTAGAATTATATTGAACAAAAGGAATGTTTTTATGTCAATTATTTTAATTTTTTCTTTTCTCCATCTACTAGGGTTGGTGTCGTGGAGGAGTATTTTTTTCTATTATTGAAGAGAAAAAAATAGAGGAGTATTGGTTTTATTATTGATAATAATTTATGTATTTAAATTCATGTAGAGTTTTTACTTTTTCCATCCTAAGAGTGAAGTATATGAACTGTTTAATTTCAGTCATTTGTCTTCTATTTTGTTTTCACATTGCGCAATCTTGTTGCTGTTATTATCTTTAGCTTCTCTGCAACTCCCGTTATTTTATGTTACCTTTAATTTTGATAACCCTTATCTTTTTCCATTTTTTCTTTTATAGTGTATAAATAAACAATAACAAAAAAAATAAACAACAAAACTTAAAATTAAAGAAAACTCAACAAATTAGAAAAATTTACATTATAAAGTGTTCATAATGTAAATTTTTCTAATTTGTTAGGTTTTCTTTAATTTTAAGTCTTGTTGTTTATTTTTTATAATAAAAGCTCTTTACCCTAATGACGACCAGGTTCCCTGGTTCAAAGTTTGGTAGTTGTATCTCAACTATTTTTGAGTATACTGTCTTCTTTCTTACAAACCTTTTTTTCTTCACTTTATTATAGTCTATTAATGTGTCTTTATTTTTTAAAAAAAAACTTAATGTCTATTTATTAAGGTATTATTTTACCTAAACATTATGAATTCTAAAATTCAATAACCTGTTAGATCAGCGTATGCAGTACAGCATATTACATAACAGTTTCTGTAGAATTAATTACACCAACAAACGCCATTCAAAGTATTATTTTCCAATTATACTGTAAATCTTCAATTAACAAAAGGTACTGTAATTGCCTTTAGTCTGTTTGCTAAACGAAGTCTATTTCTCATCTCAGTGCACATCATTTTCACGTTCTTGAATGTAATGAAAAATTGAACTTGTACATTGCTTACAATTTTTTTTACTTTTCTTATTTGGTGCAGTAAGAAGTTTAAAAATTTTTTGTAAATGTACACTTAAGAAAATGTAGGGACTGTGGACACTAAACTATTTTGTCAGAGTATAAATTTTATTGACCTTTTTTGGTTTATTTTATTCTTATGATTTTCTGGTTTTGAGATAACTTTTAAGATTGTTTAATAATGGTAAACAAAATAAAATAAAATGGTATTAATAATGGTATATGTCTAAAAATATTTTATTAATTTGGTGGTGGAATAGATTTGATATTGTATGTATTGTTATTATATGTATAACATTAATAATAAATAATTAATAGCATAAATTGATTCTATGTAAGAATTATCTGTTCTTATAAAGGTGATTCTTTATAAGAAATATCTTCTTTGTAACAATAATCTAAGTTTGCTTCCCGTATCTCCTAAAAGGAGGGAAATCATTTAATTACCAAAAAAAATACACCCAATTTTTTAAAAACACTTGCAGGTTTTATAAAAAAATTGTACTTAGTAAACATTAGAGGGAGTTATAAATAAAAACAAGTTTAGGAACGGTGGAAAATAAGAGAAGAATAATTCTTCTCTCAAACGTTTATATCCCCTGTTATGTTTACTATTTTTATTCATGGGAGTTAAAATATTCAAATTGATCTAACCTGACGTATCGAAACTCTGACACTTTAAAATTTTAAAAATCGTAAAAAACATTTGTTTAATAAATGTTTTCTAATGTTGCTTTAAAGTTTTTTAATTCAAAAAGGCCTGAACCACATCTGTGACTTGCGGACTTCTCAAAGTATTTATATAAATAGATAAGCACATTTTATTTAATCACGCTATTTTATATGGTAATATTATTTGCTCCTGTACTTTTTAAACATGTAGGGAAGCCTCGTTTCATACTTGGCAGCTTGTTTAAAATTTTTTCATTTAGGCTTTCTAATTAATGGCTTAAACGGCTGACTGACTTAGCTTGATTTTTTGGGCACTGTAAACAATAGCAGTCGGTGGTGACTAAAAGTATTACAGGAAGACAATATTGTCCTTTGCCTGAACCTATCGATCTTTGGGACTTGGGATACATGATAATTCGGGACATTCAGACTCAACTCTTTTTATGTAGAGTTTTACAATTTACACCGATCATTAACTTTAAACAATTCAACATTTCATATTAAGATGCGTTTTGATTTCACTAATTATTCGACATTTATTGCTTCACTTTATCTTATCTATTACATACTTTTGTTTTAGATAATTTTGTGGTGTTTAAATAAAACATGCATCAAGTTAAACCGGTTGATAAAATATTTTCATATTTCGGGGTTGAGTTGGCACTAGACATCTGTGCGGCGGTTAAGTGTGGTTACCTGAATAAATCTAATTGTTCCTACATTAACAAGTAGTTTTTTCATTTAAAACCCTCGCAAGCGTTTAGTAGCGCTAATTATTTTTCTGGGTTGTTTTTATCTTCATATCTCAATTGTAATTTTATGTTCTAATTATAATTTTATGGCTAAATAAGTTTTTTATGGATATTTGCATATTGCGATCCCTTGCCGGTATATAACCAACATAGTCCTTTGGAAAATATTCTATGACACTATTTTGAAAAATATTCTCTACATCCCAGTAAATTCATTATTGCCAAGAAAATTAATATTTATATCAAAATATTTGGAAACTGCGTTAAATCTTAAGAATCTTTATTTGAAATTTTTCATTCGTGTGGTTTTAAACAAAAACCTATGATATATTTCAAACAATTACTTGGTGAGAAAATACTGCAATATTATGATATAATTATCAGTTTTATAGGTTTCAAAAATAATTAATATTACTATATGATCTAATTTAATTTTCGTAAAGTTAGTTAAAAAAGTGATAATAATATTAAAAACCATCTGACTAAACTAACTGACGAAACTTACTAATTTTTTTAACAATAAATTTAAACTGCCAAACTAGCAAGAGTCAATTAAATGGGAGTAGAAGCCATTATCGAAAGCTTAGGACCATGTTTTCCCGTTATTTTAAGGAGTAATTGGTGCACCTGACAGTGTTTTCTCAAAGTTGTCTGTCTGTATTTGTATATGTGTGTATGTGTTTGTGTGTGTGTCTGTTATCATCGTAGCTCCTAGTGTATTTATGCTAACAAGTTGAGACAAAAATCAGTCCACTGCTGTAGTTGTGCTACTCGAAAATATTTTTTTATGACGTGATTAACCCGCATATATATATATATATATATATATATATATATATATATATATATATATATATATATATATATAAACACACACACAGAATGGGGGGTGAAGTCTAACCAAGGATATTTACCTAAAACTGCCCATACCTAATACCACAAATCCATTGGTTTGCCTCTTTTGAAAATATAATTCATTAATCTACTTTTGCTACTTATTGGTTGACCTCTCCTAATACCGCGGTGCTATACTTAATTATACGATTAATTGATGAGGAAGAAAAGAATGGTGCTTATCTATTGGTTAACCAATTATCTATATTTAGTTTAATAAAAATATAAAAATAAAATTTTAACCTTAAAAATTTAATTGTTTATTTAAAAATGCCGAAATACCTCAAATATATATTAAGGCTGTGCTACCCGTAGCGAATTAAGTTTTCCCCATTTTTCTCCGTAACTATTAGTCGTAGAGGCTTGAAATTTTTTATACATGCTAAGCAAATTATGCTGAAGAGGCTAACGTCGTCCAATTTTTAATATCATGCCTAGAAACCCCCTTTTTATTCTTGGACGAAAAAAATCTAACGACGTTAGCCGCTTTCTAGAGGTTTCAATATGGTGTATACCAAATTTGGTACAATTCTGATGAAAATTGTAGTCGGAAATCGGGGAAAACTAAATACTAACACTAAGAGAGAATTTACACAAGCTTACTAACACAAAGACAAGACTAGTTAATTTTTACAGGGATTAAGCTCTCAAGGTCAAACATTGTCTGTTATCTCCTTTAGCTATTCCACTCCCTTCCTTCATCATGGCTGCCGTTTTATAACGTAAACAAACCTTTAGATTTAAAAAAAATATCTTTTCGATAATTTTTTATATTTTATTACTTAACTAATATTCTATATATTACAATGCAGTATAATGTATATATTGTATATTATTTATATATTATATATAATACATATAATAAATATTATATTGCCCTCCCCGTTACATGTACTACATTTATTAAATATATACATATATAGTCATTATATATATTATTTATAATAGATAAAATATATTATATTTGATGTAAGAAAATAAAAAAATATCATATCATAAGTATGTATTTATTCAAAAGGTAACTTGACAACTCATGTAGAATAATACATAACTTCAAATCTCATAAAAATCGGGCACAGAGAAACCTCCGAACTTTTCCTCATCACATCGGACTAAAATAGTAAATAAATTCGTATTATTTTTAGCGGTCGCCCATCCAGACATTAACCTTGCTCGAGGCTGCTTAACACATATGATCCAACAATAATTGTTGATATACTTGCTGAAGTGCGTAAGTGCAATATATATATATATATATATATTATATATATATATATATATATATATATTCTTGATCAGTGAGTCCCCCTTTTCAAAGCTAGATCCCCTGGCCCCCTCCATGACCCCCATCCTCATAAACTCATTTTTTATTTTAAAATTTGCTAATACAAATTAAACAAAGTACATTAGTTGGACAATGTACTTTGCGTCATCAGTTTTGTAATCACTATAGCACCCGTGCGGATGGATAAACTTTATTTAGAAAAGGTATATATATATATATATATATATATATATATATATATATATATATATATATATATATATATATACACAGTATTTTTCAAAGTATTGCATGTCTTACAGAATATAGCAAATATATTACGATAATTATTTTTTAATTAGTAAACTCTAGGAACTTATTTTTACAGTATTTTTCAAAGTATTGCATGTCTTACAGAATATAGCAAATATATAACAATAATTTTTTTTTAATTAGTAAACTCTAGGAACTTATTTTTATAGTACTTTGCGAAGTATTGCATGTCTTACAGAATATAGCGAATATATTACAATAATGTTTTTTAATTAGTAAACTCTAGGAACTTATTTTTACAGTATTTTGCAAAGTATTGCATGTCTTACAGAATATAGCGAATATATTACAATAATTTTTTTTAATTAGTAAACTCTAGGAACTTATTTTTACAGTATTTTTCAAAGTATTGCATGTCTTACAGAATATAGCGAATATATTACAATAATTTTTTTTAATTAGTTAACTCTAGGAACTTATTTTTACAGTATTTTGCGAATTATTGCATGTCTTACAGAATATAGCGAATATATTACGATAATTTTTTTTAATTAGTAAACTCTAGGAACTTATTTTTACAGTATTTTGCGATTATACAAATAGGGACAGACTGTACAAAAATATACAGGTTTAGATAATAGATATAGGAAATAAAAAATGTCCAAATGGTAACCGAGATGTTGTAATAAAAACTTTTGATAAAATTAGAATAAAAACGATAAAAACACTTTAAACACGTATAACTAGAAGTAAACTAAGAGAAACAGTACGAAAAAAATCGAAAACACTAAAATTACAACACTAAAAAACAAAAAAAAATACGATATACAAACACGTAACACTAAAATGTAAACTAAAAGAAACACCAAGAAAAAACGTAAAAACCCTAAAGTAAACGAAAAAACAATAAAGAAACACGTAAACCTAAAATTAAACTAAACTAAATGTCTAAATTAATTAAAATCAAATCAATTATTTATGTAAAAATCAAATAGTAAAATATGAGATCTTTTAAAAATACGAATAAGAAAAAAAAGGAATATTCTAAATCTTCAAAAAATAAAATAAAATGAAAGGTGTAAAAATATACATAAAATGTTTGAGATACGTGGAGCAAATGATATAAATTATTTAAATTATACAGATATTAATAATAATTATAATTATGTATATGTAAATAAAATTAGACAAAAATATACAGAAAAGTATAACTTTGAACGATATAGTTTGGATATGACTAAACAATATCTAAGAAGAGAGCACGTGTCCAACGTAACAAGAGCTAGCGAGGGACTAATATAATTAGGCATTATTTTGAAAAAAAGATAACCAAACAAAAAAGAGATAAGAGCTTTTTTGGTGACTCCAGCGATAGCAATAACTCAAAATCGGCATTTTTCGACTTATCACCTTTTTTACTATTTGGTACACACACACACACACACACACATATATATATATATATATATATATATATATATATATAATATATATATATATATATATATATATATATATATATATATGTATATTGTCTGGTATATTGTCTGTGTATTTTCTTGCTTTATTCTGTAAAAAAATCAATTCTTTGGAATATGCTGTACAAACTGGAAAATAAGTTCCTTGATTAGTAAATTTAAACGGGTTTTCTTTATAATTCGAAGTTATATCTCCGCTATGACACTTCTATTCCCTGCTTTTATATTAATTTTTTAGGGCGAATGTAAATTGTCTATTTTACACGCTTATAAATGTCAGTATAGAACAATTTGATTGCTAAGGCGGTTCGCAATTTTGTATTTAAAGTAAAAACAGTATTTTTTTTTTTTTACAACCCCTTTTAAAAAATATTATATGCAAAATGGCCGTAAGGCGATTTTATTACTGTGAAAATTAATTACGGACTCGCTTTGGTTGTCAATAAACATAAAATATAAAAAAATTAAAAAATTTTATTGGCTGCAATAAAATATCATATAACAGCCTAGTTACATGATGTACCATTTATTAATTTTAAATTATTTCGTAGTATCAAATATCAAATAATTAAACAATAATTTTGATGCATGCCGTATTAGATTCTAGCTATGTAGGGAATGGGTAGAGAGAGGTAGAGGCGTAAGGAAAGCATAGGGGGTGTAGGGTTGACGTTTTGGCGATGTACAGGGGATAGGACAACGTGGAGCAGCGACATGCTCTCCCTTAAATCTAAAGAATGACTGACTGTATCCCCACTTCTCTAGTGTAAATTCTGCTCTACGGGTAGCACAGCCTTAAAGCAAATGTCGTAAGCAAATTTTAATAAGTACCAAAGTATTTTAAACCCGCTCATAAAAAAAAATTAAAAGTATCCACTTTCTGAGACCCCCCCGTGCCCAAAAGCATGTGTGCGCTCAAGCTGTGCGAAGTTACCCGATTGCTTGGTTTAATTAGTCGGGAAAGTCCGTCCAGTCGATTGTTTACAACTACATGTGGTACAATGCTGTACAAGTCTCTGCATGTTCAGACCTGTCCGATCCTCTGACCCCGTTCAGTATGGATTTATCTCTTGAACTGTTAACATCTATCCCGCAGTGTAAGTAACTTATTAAATAATATCCATTATTTTTTGGCACAACTCGGTAGTATCAAATGACGTAACTATCAAAATCATAAGTATCTAAATCTTAGATAATTTAATTAAAAAAACGGACAAATAGTCAATCGCTTCTTGATTTATTGAATGCGTAGTAGTAATTAACCTATAAGATTTGGTTAGCTTTAGATTGTTTTTAGTGGTTTATATGACCCTTTAATAGTTTATATTGAGACATTTACGGAATAACATTGATTTTTATCATTTAATATCAAGTTTATGAGGTTATTTATCTTAAAAGTAATGAATTATGTTAATAACAACGTAGAAAATATGGAAGTATAACTTGGTTTATTTAAACAGTAAGTATAACGAGTCCGAAGTCTCAGACCTCTGTGTGTATTTTAACGTGCTTTTGATTACTCTCAGACCTCTATATTTGGTTCGGAGTTTTCCGCTTAGTTATACCAGTTTAATTTTGGCTTTCCTCAGTGCTAATGCGCAGTTAACCTTCGTTACTAAGCAAAATTTATATTTTTGTAAGTCATTGTGTATGAAAACGTAGTTTTTTTACGAGATATGGAATAAAGGGGCTGTTCTGTTCGAATTTCATTAAAGAAATCAAGTTTAAATTTATTGTTGTTTTGTTTTACTTTTAGTACAAATTGCGAAATTATTACTTGGAATTTAAGTAAATAATTATCACAGTGTCAATCTGCAGAATGTTTTTGTTAAAAATCACGGAGTAATTGATAGTTTTATTTAAATAGATTTTCGTTTTAAACGAAGTGCGTTGATTCCAGTTACTCTAATTAGAATTAGATTTTGAGGCAAGTTATGACATGTTATAATCAATCACCACAGGCAGACGCTTATGAAACCATTAAAAGCCATGGTTTAAACTAAAGTAATATGTTAAGCAAGTAGAGAAACAAATGCAATTTTTGTCAAACCTGGTATATAGTTCACATTTTGTCCACCAGGGAGTTGGCTCAAATATTCCTATGGGCGCGGCCAATTTGTTTTACCATTGTAAATTTAAACAAACCTTTTACGGTACTCAACATTTTTATTTATATTACATTTCTTTGTACATTTTAGTATAAAATTTTAATACTATTTTAATATTTTTATTTTTGAGCCTGCTATCAGCTGATCACGCATGTCTAAATTTTATTACACAGGTTAGTAAAGGACTTTACCTATTTGGTTTATAAATTACTTTAGTTTAAACCTTTGTTTTGTCAAACTACGACTAAATTTTCATCAATCCGTTTTGTTCTTGAATAAATTAAAATATCGGGTATGGGGTACCTCGGGACTTTTCCACATCACATCGGGTTCACTATACGCTCATCCATCCTGCTTCGGACTCGCTTCGCTCGTCCTCTGATTATACAATTGATAAAAATTTATATTGCTACATGTCTTCAGAATAGCTTTGCTCGTCCCCAAATAATAAATGCATCCGCGTTTCATTCTAAGCCATCGCTTATACAGCACTGACCACGCTCAATGCTGCCTAACTTTTATGATCCAACAAATATCATGAATATACATGTCGTATTAAAACGAAACTTAGTGTACTTGTTTATTACGTTAATTTATAATTTTGGATCAAATTTCAACTGATTTAAATTGTTTTCCGATTGTTTACAATTTTTTAAAAAACGTACACAAGTTCATTTGATAAAAATTGAGCTAATACTAATGCTGAGATGAAACTTAACATATATCCAGTATAAGTTACTTAGCATTGAAGTTCCCTTAGTAGACGAGAAGCAACTATAAAATTAAAACTCTCCATTGGTTATCCAAAATTATAATATTGGGTTCGAGGTACCTCGGATATCTTGTCCTCAGAATGTCATGCTTACATAAGTACCGAAGCATAAAGTAATATTACATCAGTATAACAATGTTTATCTTAGACTTAACAAGTCTAATTTTGATGCCAAGTTTCAAAACATGAACTCACGCACTCCGACGCACGCATGCAGACATACAACATGGTCAAAATCTCTCAGAACGGCATAAAATTACCTGAATCGCATGATTCATTCATAAATATTTCGAATATTTAGGGTTAACTTAATACTTTCCCAATATACGTCCCTAAAATTAATTTTAATCTAACAATGTAATTTAATTAAATTGTATCAAGTAAAATTTAAGTTTGCTAAAGTTAGTTATATTATTTCTCCTCCATTTGGCTTCTATCAGTTTAATGTTCTTTACATAAAAATCAAAGATGTTTATGACGATATAGACATAGACGACGACTTCATTAGCGTAATTTTCTTTGAAAATTCGCTAAATAGATATCAATGAAAATATTACTGTAAAAATGCATGTATAGCTTACAAGTTATAAAATAATTAAATGGTTTATACATCTTAATTTGTTGCTAGTTCACCTGCATCGTTTTTATCAGACCGTTTAAAAACACTGGTAGCTTCTTATTTAACATCTTCATTTCCATATAAACATTTGCTTTTTAAAATTTTTTAAAAAGATTTCACAGGTATCTTGTTTTAATGCAACATAAAATGTTCATAAATGTGTGTATAAACATTCTCTTTCCAGCGATATATCATTTTTATAGTTTTTAATGACATTATTATTACTACATATTTTATTTTTTTGGTAAATTAAGAGATAAAAACTGCTATAAATAATAATATAATAATATATTTGGTCAAAGGCATATAAAATAAAAAGTAATAAAATAAATAACAAAATTATAAACATGTTAAATAGGTATGTATGAACTAGAGCTTAAAGATATAAATAATAATTAAAGCTGTCTGGTTTAGTTAAATTATTAAAAAGTGTTCTATTCGTGTAGACTTGTAGACTAAAGTAATATATAAACTAAGTAAGGAAACTCCTATACTAACACATGTGAAAAAATTAAGAAATTCTTGATTAGCTGAATATAAAAATCGCTAAAAGCGGAATAACTGCATATATTAGATACCTGGGATTAACCTTTTTTGTCTTTAATTTCATTGACGACACTGATAATTCGGTGAGTTTTACTTTTTATCCTGCTTTCGCACATTATATGTACGTGCTAATTTAAAAATTTTGTATTAAATTCAGAAAAAAAATATAAAAAAAATTGTATTACAGAAAAAAGAAACTTTAGTAAAGGTGTACATTTTCTTTTTAAGATTTTGAAAAATATACAGACGAAGGGGAACAACTCTTATCACTTGCAAAATATATTTTGCAACTGATATTTTTTAATAAAAATTAAATTCATGAAGACTTCAGTCCTTTTTAAAAAAGTTTTTTAAAATAAATTGATGATAAGCTTTCTCCCAGGGATCTTGGCAGCTTCGTTAGGTTTTGAAATTGACAAAAATTATTTTTTGGCCAATTTTAAGAACTGACGAAGGTCAGGATCTCTGGGCGAAAGCTGTTCATCATTTTTTTAAAAAAGGACTAAAGTCTTCAGTTTATCAATTTATAACAGTCCAAAAGCTCCAAAATGATTAATAATATTTTTTGATTTGTTTATTCAATAAGAAATTATTATCTTTTAATCTATGTTTTACTATTTTTAAAGTAATTTTTCAAAAATTTAAATATGTAAATGGAATAAGCATAGAGAGCTCTGTGCTATGCCTGGTAGAGTATGCTTTATTTGTATTGACGAATTTCCAAAAATTCAATTTTATTTATCGTACCTTTTATTTGTAATCTAAAAATCAACCAAAGGTTAGTATTAGGTCTTAGAACTTGATGAAGCAGGTCTTTCTTACTTTTATGTAGGATTTCCTCTCTACATAAGAATCTAGTTCTTGATCTAAAATTAAGCCCCATTATATTAGCTAGATACTTATTACTATTCAAGACTTAACTTTACATAAGTCCTGGGACTTCATTAAACTCTAATTATTCTACTTAAAGTTCCACTAACTTATTCCTTTTTTAAACTTGATGAAAAGTTAATGAAGGCAGAAAAGCATTTCTCAAAGTCCATACTTGGACTTTATAAGCGCATTAACATGCCGCTCGGGAGAAGTCCTTATAGTGAATTCCACATCAAGCATTATCATAAATCTCGTTTTTTTTTTCTTTCTTTTTTCCAAGATTCCGCCAACTTATATAAAACTTTATAACTAAACGAAGTTGGATATCGGTGTCCTTGAACTTGACGCTTCATCACGCGGTATTTGATGTCTCCCGTAGCTTCCCGTCTTACGCATAATTGTAACTCGTTTTGTCTGTGCCACCTTCCGTCCAGAACAATGAGATTCACTAAATTTTTTCCTCAAAATCGAAGGTAACTTTTTTGATATTATCTTTTTAACTATACTTTCTTTTTTCTTATTATTGATGCTTCCTGCCATTTTTTCTCTTTTTAATAAATAATAATAAGTATTTATAAATGAATTGTTGTATTTGGTTTTAACTTTTTATTGTTTTATTTGACTTCTTGAATCTC
>JACMZG010000022.1:27926974-27929474 GCA_018340805.1 Microvelia longipes
ATAAAGAATTCCTTTCTTATCAAAATAAAGTTTTTTTTCTGAAATAATATTACTCTAAAAATATCTTAAAACACACACACACGCTCTCACCGTAAAAAATTATACATAAAACATTACATTCTTACGATTTGTTACTTTCTTTTTCAATGTCAGTCAGACATCGATCATAATATATTTTCATAAAATATTATAAAGATGCTTCCGAATTATTCTTGTAAGAAAAATTATCATTATAAAAAGATCGAGGTGTATGCAGATAATCTGGCGGGAGGTGAACGAATAGAAATTCACGTATGCTTACAGATTCTCTTCAGACAAGATAACTATCTTTTATAGATTTTTAACATAACTTGTGGATAGTTATTACAAACCCTGTTGGTCTCCCTCAACACTAGTTTTGCATACCTGTATTTTTTTTAATGTTGGGTAATACACCTAGTGCATATTTTCAATTATTGATTAAGAAATGAACATAAGTAATTAAGGCTTCAATTCTTTGGTTCACTTCTGAACTTTTGCTGATATTAAAATTGAAGTAGTTTTAATCTTTGGCTTACTATAATAAAAATTTGTTATAATATGTAAATAACTTTTACTATTCTGCTAACAAGTTCCATCAATCTTACTTTATTCTTACATATATGTGATACTACATGATTGTAAAAAAGAAACACAATATAATTTTGACAGACACACCTAGAAATTAACCACGAAACCTTATGCTACATCTGGAGAACTGCTCCATCATTCGTCGTTCTCATTTTGATGCGCCACATAATTCAGACTCATTTTTATGTTTAACTCTTCATGCTGCTGACACGAAGTCACTCTCTCTCTCTCCTCACTTAACAATTTCGAAGAACATAAAGTAACTTATCTGAGACGCAGTGCTTCGCTTTTCCCTTCTATCTTGCTTGCAAGAAAAAAAACATCAATCATTCGATACAAATGAGTTTGCCAAAAACATGAATAGTTTACAGAATATAATTATCGAGAGACACACACACACACCATAGTCATTTTGCTTGTTGCATATCTAGTGTCATTTGCTACAATTATATTTGTCAATTATAATAGTATTATTGGTTTCTAACAATATACTTTTTAAAATCAAACTTTTACTTAATTTTTATTACCGTTACCAATGTCAGTGAGATTATATAAGTTCTCCATTTTAATACACTTAATTATTTTAAGCCTTATCATAAAATTCTTTGTTATATTGAAGTAGCAAACTTCTATGTAATTGGTTGATGTGGATGTAGTAAATAATCGCTCTATAATTTGCTAAGTTATCAGTGAAAAGACATGGAAAATTGGTTCCGCAGGGAACATAGTAAATAGCAAGACTTCAAGTATTCTTATAGAAATTTCATCAGCAAAGCAGTTGCGTTAGCCAGAATTTAATTCGGGCTGAATGTTTAAAAATTTTATATGTATATATATATATATTAATATATAATATATAATATATATATATTATATGTAATATATATATATATTATATATATATATATATATATATAATATACAATATATATATACTATACTATTATATATAATATATATATATATATATTATATATATATATATATATATATATATATATATTATATATACCGTTAAAATTATTAGACAAGATTACAATTATTACATTGTTTCTGTTTAAAGTAATATAATCAAATAAATACACATAGTTATAAAACACAAACTATATTTTGCACATAATGTATTAAAAATTTTTATAACGTAAATTAATAAAAAATTAATTTTTATATAATATATATTAATAATTTTGAAAAATAGTCCCACATCAGGTACTTGTCATTTACGATTAGTACAAACCAGAGACTATACTCCTATATACTTAAACAGTAAGACTGTCGACCACACATGTAGAAAATTTGGATCCGATCGACGCTAGCGCCGCGGCAACCTACTTTTCAACTAATGTAAGCTGGTTTAATTCCGCTTTTGCCTGATCATTCCATTTGAAATTAACCTTTTATAAGTCATATATATAGTCCAAGAACCAGACGCAAAAAACGCCGACCGTCTAACACCCCAAAGTTTTAAACCACTAGATCGACTATCTGGCTCTCTGAAATGAATCAGATGTATGCCATTCAGTATAATCTTACCCCGCCCTTTAAAATCCTAAAATGAACTCAAATTCTGTTTTCGCCCAATAACGTTCCTATTCATTTATCCAAAAATTAAAAGGTTGTTTTTTAAAGTTTATTAAATTTGATAACCATTTTAACCATCAAAATCGGTCCAGGTAAAACCGGAATACAAATGTTGGAAAAGATTACCGAACACAAACATCTAATAAAGGCATACATTTTGTCCAAAAACGACCAAAAAAAACCTTAAAAATGTCAGTTTCTTCCATTATTAACATGTTAGGAATTAGCCACACATATAATGCTATATATATATTCTATCAATCAATAATAATTTCATTGTATATATATATATATCAGACTAATATGTGAT
>JACMZG010000022.1:27934474-27955361 GCA_018340805.1 Microvelia longipes
ACTTAATTAAGTAGCAAAACAATAATAAAAACACAAATGAAATCTTTAAAAATATTTCAGATAAAAATAATAACTAGAAATAGACAACAAATTTAGTCACTCAATAAAAATTCAAAAATTGTTTCTTTATACACATTATTTTATTAATTTTAATTTTAAATTGTTCTTTTTATTTATTGACATATATAACTCATGTAACTATGAAGATAGTTATCTTATAAAAATACATAGATTGTAGTCGGTATAATTTCAAAAGAATGTTTATAATGGTTATAATTTTATTATAATTTATTTAACGTGGGCTAATAAACATTTTTATGATTTTAATTACTTGTTTTAGTAAATAGACTTTCCTCAATTAAGAACCTCAAAAATTGTATTTTCGTATACTAATGTTGCAGGATTATGAAGAATGAAATGTGTTAATGTGTCTCATGAGCCTATTTCTATATAGATTGTTTTGCTATAGCAAATGTCCTTTGAAAATTGAAAAAAACATATACTCACACACACAGATTATATTATATATAATATATATAATATATATAATAATATATATATATATATATATATATATATATATACGTATGTAACTTTATACATGTAAATATACAAATACGAGTATACATCATTTGATACTGCCAAGTTTTGCAAAACATGAATAATTGACACAATATAAATTGTGCAACTACAGCATCGTATTTTGCTTATTACATTTCCTATGTGTCTCTCGCATAATTATTTTGTGCCAACTATTCATGTTTTGCAAAACATAGTAGTATCAAGTGATATATGGCGACAACAGAGCACTTTTAGGGAATTTAATTGAAAATCAGAGTGAGTTTAGGCTCTTTCGGCGCCCTGATAAATTAGACATAATGAAACAAAGTGGGTGATGGCATTATGTCGAGCCACTAATGACTAACGTCGAATTATGGAACAGGATCCAGATGTAGCATTGTATTTGTCGTGTTACAGTTCCTATTTGTCTTGCAAATTATATTCTGTCAAATATTGAGAAATTTTGATTTTCTGGTAACAGTATAGTGATGTCAGTATCTGTAATACATAAGAATGATTCCTTCCTAAGAAGGCACTAACCTTTCCATGGTTTTCAATGAAAACTAGCCCGATTATCTTATATAAAAGCATAAGGCTGACGGTGACTGGTTATAACATGGTAATGAAGGGTCATGTTATCTAAACTTCTTGCTAGCTGTCAAGATTTCTAAATGAAAACCTCTGTGTTATTGTCGCAACATGTATATGATTTTAGCGACAATGCCCAGCTAGAGCGGGTAGCATATGAAATATTGTCAGTTTTCATGTATTGCCCGGGCATTGTGCACAATGCCCGTCTCCTGTTGAGCAATTTGGTCTTAACAAATCTTTTCAATTTGTAATACTTTTAAATTATTTTCTTTAAGAATAGATGCCAATGAACTACATACATATAGACCAAGAGCCCAGGGGTGTTTTGTTAATAAAAAGTGTAATGGCTGGAACCGGTCTCAATTTTTGGTAAATACCTTCCTGAACAAGGATCTGCAATTCTGCCGACTTGTATCGGATGGGTGTCCCAGGCAGAACGCACTTTAGGGGTCAAAGGTTCTGCCTGGGACACCCATCCGATACGAGTCGGCAGAATTGCAGGTCCTTGTTCAGGAAGGTATTAACGACAAATTTAGACCGGTTCCAGCCATTACACTGTTTGTTAACTTGGGTGGTAAATTTGACCTGTAAAGTGCGTTCTGCCTGGGACGCCCATCCGATACGAGTCAGCAGAATTGCAGATCCTTGTTCAGGAAGGTATTTAAGAAAAATTAAACCCATTTCCAGCCATTACACTTTTTATTAACTTCGGTGGTAAATTTGACATGTAAAGTGCGTTCTGCCTGGGACACCCATCCGATACGAGTTAGCAGGATGGCAGATCCTTGTTCAGAAAGGTATTTACGAAAAATTGAGACCGATTCCAGCCATTACACTTTTTATTAACAAAACACCCCTGGGCTCATGGTCTAATATAATGGATTTTTATAATTGAAAAATACATTAATATAGCCAGTAATGCTATTATGTATTACTTCACTTACTTTTTACTTTTCCTCATTTATACCGTAGGTATATAGGAAATGTATTGTGTTTGCAAAAAAATCCGAAACCGAAATATCAACAGAATTATCAGTTTCAGGTGTTTTTAAGACCTCCTAAGTGGTTTTTACAAAGGTTTCTGTCTGTATGTGTGTGTCTGTTATCATCGTAGCTCCCAGTGTATTATTGCTAGTAGTTTACTAATCAAAATTTTAATTAACTGGAGTTCCTTTATAATTAAAAACTATTTATATTTATTTACAATGTATAGTACAAGTAAAAATGTGTTAGACTGAGTATAGATATCATGAAATTTTATATTAAATTAATTTAATAGTGATTAAAATTGAATTCACGCCAAATTGCCCAACCTAAACTGGGGATTGTGAACAATGCCCGCATTACCCATATTGCCCGCAAATATTCAACTACACTACTACAAACACTACTATTATATGATTATATTTTAATATTAATTGATTTTTGCGTTATTTGTTTCAGGTATTGGAAAATTTCATAATTAATAGAAGGTACATTTTATTTTATTTATGTAAGGGATAAAATACGTAGCATTGCATTTGTTGTGGTGTCTCTCGCACATTATATTGTGCCTATTCATTTTATTGCAAAATTCTAAATAATATATATAATATATATATATATATATATATATATATATATATATATATATATATATATATATATATATGTATGCATATATGTATATGTATATTTTAAATAATTGGTTATCTTAGGAAATTAAACATTTCGTCGGAAAAGATCTTTTTATGTTTCTCGGTACGCTATGTCGAATAAAACCGGTCTTATTTAGCTATAATTTTATCAGGGTTATTTTTAAAATGCAGTCAACCACTGTATAGTGATTGATAATATTGCTTTTTAAACCAGCGTGTTATAAATAAAGAGCACAACCAAATTATTTTTTGATGTTTGGAATCTTTTAGTGCTGAAACGTTGACATTTTATGAAAAAGAGTCGTTGTTACGTTTTTTTGCGTATGCAATGCTTCCCTCTCCTCTTAGCGAAATGTGAAAATAATGCAAATTTAATACAATAAGACTAACATAATTACTTTTGACTTAGTATTATCTGATAAAATTGTTTAAACTTATCCATTGATAACTTTTACCGAGGCCCACACATTATTTCATTGAAATATTCTGCATTTAAGCACGCAAAGTACACCTGAACTTAACTATCTAACTGTTGAGCCTCATTAAATTAATCGAATATTACTATAAAAAGGCTTCCATATCCCTTTAGATTTTATCTGAAGGATAAATAAATATAATAAAAACAAACAATAATCAGACATAGCAACAAGTGGTATATGTAAATAAAGCTGAATTTAATCTTTAGGACTTAAATTATTTTTGAATTGATAATTACCTTATTTGTACTTGGTGGACTATAAAAAAATCAATAAATTTTTAAAATTTATTTAATGGCAGTAAAAATTAGTTTTCATAAAACTGGTGTTTTCTAATTAATTTATCATTTGTCATATATATACATTTATTTAAATGAAGTTTAGTTGTACATTGCGTGTTTAAAGTTTTCTGTAATCAAGATACAAACATGCAAAGTTCGTAGTTCGAACAGAGAAAGTATTATTTTTTACACTTTTAAGTTTCATTTCCGTGTCATTTGATTCAATTTGTTTGAATATTTATTGTAGTGGCTTCTGATGTTTTAAAGAAGTGTATAAAACATTTTCACAAAACATTTTACTATGATTTCGTAAATTATTTTTTTACATTATTTTTACATGAGATTTATAGAATTAAAAATAATTCTATAAATAGTTTGAGTTTGTTTATGATCAGGCATTTCTTTTTAAAATATATGTATGTGTAATTTTTTATATAATAATATTTTTTTTCATTAGATAATAAAGTCAGACTACAGACTATTCACCACAGCACAATGCTAATGCCTTAATGTGGTGAATAATCCAATGTTAATGACACAAAATACCAAAATCTATTTTGTATATATAATCTGTTATGAATTGTTTTTTAACTGAAAATAAAGGATATATTATTTTTTTTTTTAAAAAAGCTGGACAAAAACTATTTTTAGGGCCTGTAACACAGCTTTAGTTTTACAAAATTGGATGTGGTTTGTTGCGTCTGTATGATAAAAACTTCTACAAAGGCCTATTGGTATTGGCCACTCACCCAATAGGCCTCAGCGTTGGCACTTGAAACCACTTAATGGTCACATCGTTGTTGTCCTGTATCATTTTGTCGCATTACTAGTTTTTTACCCTATTTTAAACGGTTGTAACACTAGATTGTTTTATAGATTTTTGGACATATTTAAGTTGGAATGCAACATTTTATTTTTGAAAAAAGTTGGGATAAAGGCCTCAAACTGAATACAATTACATATTAATGGAGCAAAGAGCTGCTGTTATTAATTTTTGTTTTATTGGTCCAGGTTGGAATTGTGTTTAAATAGATATCTTTAAGCATATTTTTTATTACGATTTAGTAAACTTTATTTTAAAACTTTAAATATTTTAATCTTAAAGAAAAATACCATTTATGAAGTTGTTCGGATGACGGAAGTGAAAGGGCATAGTGGGGATCGATTCCGCTTGGCCCCCTTATAATGATAATTCAGGCAACCAAAGCAGTAAGTCAGGTTTTGAAAATGTGAATTAGGTTTCAGAAGGTAAGTCGGAAGAAAGTGTACACTCGAATTCTAATAGAAATAAAGAAACCCCCAGTATTATGGCACCTAATAATCATAGCTCGTCCTCAGAATATGATACTAGCAAAAAAATATAATTTTGAAAAAAGGACTAGATAGTATTAAAACGCTTGAGGCCATACATTAGAGTAATGCTTTTATTCAAAAAAAGAAAGTAATAAAGAAATTTTGACAGATGATTTTAATAATTAAATTAATAATGAGTACGTTTTATAAATATATTTTATCCAGTTTTTAAATAACCAAAAAGTGGTTGTTTTTTTTAATTTATAGTTTTTTACATGGAATTGTTAGGGTGTGTAATTTAAGTCATGTAAAACAAGTTTAGAGTTTTTACGTAAGTTTTTTTTACACATAAAAACTGGGTATTGTTCTAAGATTTATTTACACGCACTGTATATGTTATAAGGTTGTGGCGGCCCACTGTTACTGGGCCCTATTGCTTGGGAAGAATTAAATATAAACTTGTTTATAATTTAGAACTTGAATCATATTTCACAAAAAAGTCTTTATTTGATTAAAAGTTGTAAAACTGACTTTCCTCTGTTTTAGAGATGATATAGGTTCCTACACTCAACGCGAGGTATCTTTTTCTTTAAAAGAACAACCAAAGCTTAAATATTGAAACATAGAAAAGTTAAGTTGAAGCAGAAACACTTATGAATAGCGGGGTACTGACACAAATCGAATTTATTGAATGGGCTATATTGCACGTCATAAAAATAGAAAACAATATAATAGTCCGCTAGATATAAAAGGATAAGTTGTATCATGGAATAAAGTCCACTTGATAATATAAGGCCGTGTTATATTTTGGAAGGAAGTTCCCTAAATAATATAGTATAAGTTGTTGTATGTGTTATATTTTGGAATGATGTCTAATAGATATAAGATTATAAGGATGTGTTATATTTTAGAATAAACTCTACTGAATATAATAGTATAAGGATGTATTATATTTGGAATGATATCTAGAGATATAATAGTGTAAGGATGTGTTATATTTGGAATTATGCCTAATAGATATAAGATTATAAGGATGTGTTATATTTTAGAATAAAGTCTACTGAATATAATAGTATAAGAAGGATGTGTTATATTTTAGAATAAAGTCTACTGAATATAATAGTATAAGGATGTATTATATTTTGGAATGATATCTAAGAGATATAATAGAGTAAGGATGTGTTATATTTTGGAATTATGCCTAATAGATATAAGATTATAAGGATGTGTTATATTTTAGAATAAAGTCTACTGAATATAATAGTATAAGAAGGATGTGTTATATTTTGGAATTATGCCTAATAGATATAAGATTATAAGGATGTGTTATATTTTAGAATAAAGTCTACTGAATATAATAGTATAAGGATGTATTATATTTTGGAATGATATCTAAGAGATATAATAGATAAGGATGTGTTATATTTGGAATTATGCCTAATAGATATAAGATTATAAGGATTGTTTATATTTTAGAATAAAGTCTACTGAATATAATAGTATAAGAAGGATGTGTTATATTTTGGAATTATGCCTAATAGATATAAGATTATAAGGATGTGTTATATTTTAGAATAAAGTCTACTGAATATAATAGTATAAGGATGTATTATATTTTGGAATGATATCTAAGAGATATAATAGTGTAAGGATGTGTTATATTTTGGAATTATGCCTAATAGATATAATATTGTAAGGATGTATTATATTTTGGAAGGTGTCTAATAGATATAATAGTGTAAGGATGTGTTATATTTTGGAATGAAATTTTGTGGATATACTTATACTATTAGTTCATTTTTTTATGAAACTAGTATATGTTATTTACTTCATGTCTGTAAAGGTAATTAATATTAATATTCTTTCATATGAAAATTAATATCTTAACGAAAATTTATTTATTTTGTCCTAGCTACAACATAACAATGTGACGACAAGGATGCGATCCGAACCCTCGCGGCTACGGGTTGCGTAGGTTGATATTTTATAATCAAAAATTAATAAAAGACCCCAAAAGAACCAAAAGTATTAAGATTAACAAATTTTGGTGGTACTTAAAAAAATAAATAATGGCTTTTAAAAAAAACTCTAATTTTTTCAGTTCCGGAGGTGGATTTACAATAAAATATAGGCAGGTTATTGTATTTTGAGATATAAATAGTAAAAAGATTAAAGCATGGAAGGCACGTGTTAATGCGACCGATCACGTTTCGTTGAGTTTTCTCGACTTCCTTCTTCAGGTACAGAAAACCTGCGTAGTTTTCCCTATTTTTTCTGTCTAGATGCATCTGCGGTATCTTTTTAAGTGATGGGTATTTTCATTTTATGTGATGAAATCTTTTAGGACAGAGTTTTACCGACAAAATTATACAAGAAAAGAGTTTAAAAAAGTATTTCTCTTTTTACGATTATCATTAAATAAGCGTTTAATTTATAAGTCACGGTATTTATACTAGAAGGATCTAATTAGATTATACGTGCCTCGAGTTTAGATGTTTTGGTTTCATTTACAGCTTAAGGTACGGTGGTTGTATTGGAATTTTGACGTGAAAAGTTATTGGTGGCTTGTGGGTTAGAATGTTTAGATTACGAATAAAAATAATGCATGGTATTTGCTCCGCAACCTATTGATTGAATTTTGAAACATTGAAAAAGTAACCTGAACACCTTCGACCTTTAATATAATCAAATAAAAAGAACAGAATCACAGTAACTTATATCTCTGCCAAAACACTTGTGTTAAAAAGCCAATTCTAGCTTAAAAATGACTTAGATTTTATATTACGTCAAATCTTATGAGCTTCACACATTTCATTTGCATTCTAATAAGTAAGCATAAAAGGCCGTGATGATTTCACTTATTTGACTTAGCCAGTACATATTGTAAAGTATTAAGCACCGAGTTGCACTGCGAAATTGCACGTACTGTTTATATTAAATAGAACAACCATATTATTATACACTTCTGTGTGAACTGCGAACTGCTTGCTTACTAGGATGCTAATAAAATGTGTGAGGCTGATTAGAATTGGTGTAAAATAAGACCTCTATTCTTTTTACGCTAGACTAGGCTTTTTTACACTAGTGTTTTTGGTCAGGATTTCATTACTTTTTGCGTATTTGCTTTAAATTTCTTGGGTTGTTCTTCCCTTTTAACTCTTTTTTAAATATAACTCTCTGAAATTTTAGTTTAGATTTCCTCTACTAGGTATCGCTAATAGTAAAGATTTATTATGCACTTTCCTCTATTTAAATTATACTTGAAATTTAATGTTAGGATTAATTTTCGTCTTTAACAGTACATGTTAACAAGAAGTAACTGAGCATGTTAGGTTTTTAAGAATTAAGATAAGTGAGTGTCAAATTAAGAACATATTAAGAGAAAAAAGAAGAGGAGCATGCATAAATAACCTTAATCCATAAAAACCTTCAGGACAGTACTGATCAATTAAATTATTTACTTTGTTATTAGAAACAAAGTTAAAATAATATGCATACACATAATTTACCCAATAACAGCAAACTAGGATTTATAAGGAAACTAAAATAATTTTGGAAAAGAGCACCGGATATAGGCAGTCAAAGATGATATTTCAAACATTGGACTGAAGGAAATCTAGATGGGCTCTTAACCTATGTAAGTCTAGTCTAAAACTTATTGTAGGAGTAATCACTGGACACTGCAGGCTTATCCATTTAGCCCTAATGAAGGTGACTGAGAGTCCCATATATGCAATACATGAAGACAATGAAGAAGAAACAGCTTATCTCTATTTCAAACGTGTGAAGGATTTGTAAGGCTCAGCTTCTTTAAATATTTGGAACTGGAGTGCAAGACGAAGAGGAAACGGTGTCACTAAGATGACAGGACATTCTTACTTTCATCTATCGTGGCAGGAGGTTTGACAAGGATAAAGTAGTGGAGTTATAGTGATAAGTAGTTGATTTCGGTTTTTGTGAAAAGGACGCAAAGGTGTGGACTAGGCTTGACCTCACCACTATTACTACTACTACTTAATATAACAGGAATATTTATTTATTTATTACGTAAAGGTGTAGACTTGTGTGTAAAGGTGTACCAAATTTCAACTCAATTGGGGTTTTTCAGATTTTTTTTATAAAATGTACACAAGTCATTTAAAAAAAATTGAACTAATACTGATAATGAGATGAAACTTAGCATATATGTTAGTCATATACATAACTACATGCGTGCTAAATCTCAATCCGATCGCATCATTTTTCCGCGTTTTATAAATTTGTGAAATGTTTGCTTGGTCATTTTTGCGGGTTAATGAAGTCATAAAAAATTATTTTCCGACTAGCACAACTGCAGCGGTAGATTAATTGTTGTACGAAGTTTCAACTATCTAGCATGACTATACTAGGATCTACGATGATAACAAACACACACACACTCACACAGGCAGAAAACTTTGCAGAAACCACTCAGGGGGCCTTTAAAACACCTGAAACGGACAATTTCGGTTTTATTCTGGTTTCGATTTTTTTTTATTTATAAAACAGCGAACTCTTACCACAGCTTGGCTAATTTCCTTTTAGGCAACCACATGCATCTCATCCCATATGCATTTTTCTTTTCACGACGTTAAAGTTTTTTAAGTCATTACTTTAAGTTAGTTAAATCATAAAAGTATTGGTCAATTGTAAAAATATATTTATCAAGAATAAAATAATTGTAAAATATCATTTAATTATTAGTAGAGTTTTAACTACTTGGCAAAAACAGCGCTGTCGTGCTTGTCTTAATAAAATTAGAATCACCTATTATTAGACACTACGGCTGAGAATCAATGCAGACACAATGGGCTGCAGGGTTACCCCAGCGGCACAAATCGTTTTAACTACTTCAACGTCACTTCAAAAAAAGATTAATCCCGCTCGACTCAAATAAAAAATTTTTTATTATTAAGAGTACATGCTAAAAAATTAATACTATTAATTATAAACCTATTAAGAAACCCTTATTTAATTATAACCTTTAGTTTTAATTATAAGGTAATATCTTATAACCTTCTGCAAAAAACCATAGAGAATAATCCGTCAAAATATAACTTTACAACAAAAGTTTATTGTTCTAAGAAAAATAGTCCGCCATGTTAAGTTTTTATACTCCTTTTTGATGAAATGTTTATAAAGAAAAATCTATTACTAGAGGAAAACACTGAAGAACATTATTAATAAACTTAGGAGCGACGGTAGTGCTTTTATACCGCGCTACTTCTATTACACATTACGCGAACTAATAGGATTGGCGCCACTTTATTGCTGCTTTTTAATGGAAAAAGTTGCAATAATTTTTTTTAACTAATTACTTTTGTGAAATATTGATATTTTCGTGGTAAATTTTGTAATTGATCTTTATCACTTATAGATTAGTTGTGTTTTCAATCTACCTGGGAACCTGTCCTTCAAACCCTTTGGAATCTGAGCTGTGGGATGTATACGTATACATGGTATTGAGTTTAACATTTTAACTCAAAGAAAGCTTTGTTGGAAGGAGCTTTTCTTAAATGTTTCTAAAAGATTTATTACGTTCTGATGGAATTAATTTTTGGTATTATTGAATTTGAGTTTATATCTACTCCAAGTCAATGAAGCATTTGATGAATCAATATGATTGTATTTCTTTAGATCAGGGGTCTCCGAACTGGGGTACGCGTGCCCCGGGGAGTACGCGAAACCCTAACAGGTTATACGCCAAAAATATGTTAAAATATATTAAATCATATTAATATAAAGAATATAAAAAAATATTGAGGAAAAAATGTGTGAAGGAATAAAAGAAGGTGATCAAAGATAAATATAGTTAAAACTAATATAAGAACCTTCACAGCAGTATGGGTGACCTTTGAGAATAAAACTGTTGTAATTACTGTCTGAGGACGAGCGAAGCGAATCTGAAGACGAATTACAGTTTAAATTTGGCAAATTTTATGTTCTGAGGACGAGTGAAGCGAGTCCGAAGTAGGGAAGTTGAGCGAATCCGATTGTACATAAGTACCCCGTACCCGATTTTTTGTGTACTAACGTTTACTTTTTGACTTTTAAGTAGTAACTAACATTTTATTTAGTTTAAAAAAAAGACTTATTGATATATTGATCTTTTAAAAAATCCTCCAAATGCTTGGATGGGGATGGTGATGGGGGGGGGGGGGTTACACAAATGGTTTGGTCTACTTTACGGGGTACTGAAATAAAGTTTGGAGACCTCTGCCTTAGATCAATTTTTCTAACCGAGAATCTTAACTTTTTTTTTATGTTGACATTTTTTTAGGTTAAACAAAACACGCTATCTTTCAAACGGAATAATATTTTTTTTTTGAAATTAAGCTTAGTCCAAAAATCAACCTTAGAGAGAACACGATCGCTATTGAAAGCCAGGTTGTTGTATCGGCATAAACACGATTTGCTGAGTCATAATTTAAAAAAAACAGTTAATTTAAGGGTTACATTTTTTACCAAGAAAAAGTTAATTTTTTATGTTTTTTGATGCGCTTAATTGATTGAAATCGGTCCGGAGTCGATACAACTAATCCAAGTGACGAAATGGTCGAAAAAACAAAATAAGTAATCGATTTCCCTAAATTTGGTAGGTAAACAACCAATGTAGAGTATCGTCATGAAGCTATGCCGTTTTCGATGTTTTGTGGGGTTCTGAATCGAATACAACAGGTCAGGAGTCGAAATGACCACTAAAATGTACTCAAAGCTAGGGTTCCTAGGTTTGAATCCTGGTAAGGTCGATTTCTCCGTTTAAAAAAATTTCCTTCCCAGAGAGTTATATTATTATAAATATATATTAGTCAAAAATTCGAAATAGTTTGAAATCATAGCCTCAAAACCTAGTATAGTACATTTTACCTCTTTACCTTGCTTGTCAGACTGTAGTTATAGCTGTTCTTTGCAAGGATTCCCTATATTTTTGAAAACGCATGTGTTGTTAAAACTGAACACTCGAACTCAGCTCGTGCACCTGAAACTAGATTTTATACTTGGTAAACAAATCTAAATTATGCCAAATAATATTCTAGAGAATTATTCTTAAAAAATATTCCAATTATTTGACTTCTATATAATTAACACTGCATCTTCTTTTCTTATTTCCCTGCTGCAGCAAAATGCGACATCTCTGCAATTCCTTCACCTTCACATTTTTACTCTAAGTAATTATTTATTAAAATTCTTCATAGACATTATGAAAAATATTCTTTAGTATATTTAGCCTTAGAGTAATAAATCCCAAGTTATTAAACATATTTTTATATTTTCTGAATTTTTCTCTTTATAATTAACCGGTAATACTTCTTTTGAATTACAAAATAAAGAATACTTACTAATAATAAATACATAATTATTCTTTTCTGTTCTTAAGTGGTTGCTAAGTATTTGTATTTTTTATAACTCCATGCATTACTTCATTTTTTCTTTATTTTTATTTTCATCTGTTAATGTCATATGTATACCTTCTTACATTATATTTTTTGTACAAGAAGAATGTTAAAAAGAAAATAGTAGTAGATATAATAAACTATTATTATTTTTCTCGACTATTAAACTTTTAAGTTAATTGTTATTTGTGCTACTAGACAGGAAAATGAAATTTCATAGACAATTAATAAATTTAGTCCCCGAGCTGGAAGCATAGGTAGGCTATATAAATTATTAACTTCAGATCCGAAACCAATGCAGATAATTTAGAATTACATTGAACTTACGGATAATAGCTCTCCCCCGCCCTCTTAGATCACTATTATTAAAAGTTGGGCGTGAATTGCCCACCCCTTCATCACCTTAGCAACTCAAAAGGGTTGGATCATTTGAATAATACAAGCAACGAACTCCCTTAAAAAACCAAAATCCTACCAATAGGAGTTCTTAAAAAAAGACCCTCTTGGAAATTGATAGGGTATAAGAGCGCATGTTTATTATCTTGCCCCTTGGGGGGAGGGTTGAGAAAAAGGGTGGGATTTGAATATCATACCGCCTTCATTTGAATATACTGAGTTCCACTTCTTGTAGCTTCTATATCTTCGCTTACCACAAACGACATCTGTTTAATCGAACTTCTTATTCATCCTAAGTTATTTAACTTAATTCTAGCTGCATGCAACTTAAGGTTGTACTGACGCTATGTTTTTCGTATTCTCCAAATTTCTCCGTCCATGGTGCCACGAAATTTATTGCAGGTGCTAAATAGTTATTTATGCACCAAGGGAGTAAAGAATTCTACTAATTCCCTGAGCAAAACCGAGGAAACCAAAGCATTTTACTCCCGAGGCAAAGCTAAAGGATTTATGTGTTTAACTCCCGAGGCAAACCCGTGATAAAAATAGCATATTACTCCCAAAGTGCAGACAAGATTTTTTCTTCTGGCGTTGATGTCATTTAATGATTGTTATTTTCTCATTTTCCTATTTTTTGTTGTATTTATTTCTAAATTGTAGGTAAAAGATATTTAATCGAATTCATCGTTAGAAATTAATTTTTTTTCTTCTTAAAAAATTATTTTCTTAAAAGATTCATTCTAAGGATTTATATATTACGTGCACCCAATTTGATTAAAATTCTAGCCGTAGTTTGGGGAATAAAATTGACTTTTTGCGTGAAAAAATTAGGCTATGTAACGTCACAAGGATTATAGGTTGACTTTTTGAAGTAAAAATATGATAAGATAACGAACTTGATTATTAGAGGTGAATTTAAAAATAAATAAACACCGATTATAAGCAAAAATGAAAATGATGTAGTTTTTCTCTAAGTGGTAGTATGGGTATACTACCACTTCTGGTACCCGTACTTAAACTACTTTCTGAAACTAGTTTAGTAATCTTCTGGGTTGAAGATTACTAACTAGTTTTAGAACGTAATTTTTCTGGAAGATGATTTCTTGTTGATGTAACAAAGAAATATGTTGTTCCTTAAGTTATATACCCTGTAAAAAAAATCTTGGGCATCATAACGTTGAATATGCATTTTACTCAAAAATGTTTGTATTGTATAAAGTTCTTTATCGAAGGAAAAGGGACAATAGAATGTGTGGCCAGTGAAAAAATAACTGTGAAAAAGTTAGACAGTAACCTAGATTCCGGAGTAAGCGACTAAAGAATCAAGAAGTAGCAACTACTGCAATAATGGTCTTCTAATTACTATGAAAACTCCAAGTTAAGAAATCTTAACAATCAAAAATTACAGAAATTATCCTAGTCATTTAGTTAATTTGAATACACACTTGATTTATGGTAAGATTTGAATATGCTAGATGTATATTTAATGTTACCCTTGATGTATCTTTTGATTCTGGTGTGTTACAACTTTTAAAAAGATCTTATTATAATTATATAAAAAATTTCCTTTCATTTCTCAAAATCTCCATGTCGATAGAAGGCTTAATGTGGGCGCCTCTTCTCCCAGGACATTCGTCCTTAATTATCCCACATTTGAAAACATCCTTTTCATAATACAAGCATTAGGAGCTCGGAATTATCCGAGCAAGCCAGTGGCGCATTATCATTTATAAATTCCGCGTCTTCTCCTTCATACGAGACGCGGTAATTCTTATGTCCTAAATGATTAATATGATTGTTGGCTACCAACATTTCTTATATTTTCTTTATGTGATTATTTCCTTGTGATTCCCATGCTAAAGAAATATTTGATGGATTCTACGATGAATATTATGGACAAATTGAGGAATAATTAATTAAAAAGAAGCCAAATATTGTTATCAAGTAATTTGATGATGAAAACCCTGTTACCAACCCATCGCGCATCGAAAGCATGCCTCACTGATCTCAAATCTCTGTAATAAGTAGAAATGAGAGTGACTTTAATCCTTACCTTACCAATTGTTCGTTTTATACAGGTTTAACAAAAAAACAAGTGGAATTTGAAGAACATCTTTTATACCACATATAAGAGGAATTTAAGATATAAAATCAATAAAAATTCTTCAGAATATGGTACTAAAAATGACACCTTTGGCTATTGAAGTATTATTTCATGAAGTAGACTGATTTGATTTAATCGCTTTCATATTATCTTAGCCTCTTCATTTAAATGCCTAACCGTAAAATAAGCAACAGGTTGATAGAAAACCCTTTTTGCATTCGAAAAAATTTGAACCGGAAATAGATTTTTTAGAACCTGTAAAGCAAAAGAAACATGACTCTCAAGATCTTATTTATGATGAGAGGGTAATTATAATATCCTTTTTTTGTGGTATCAGCAAAAATTTACTAAAGATTAAGCGTTGCAACGTCGTGTTTAACATTACTTTTATATTTAGTTTAATGTTAAGTCACTAGGTAGCAGCACAGATTATTTTCTATATGAAAAGAGAATACAAAGATTGTAGCCAAAGCATTAAGGATCATTAAATCAGTTTGGGGGCTACTGTATAAAAAGCGGCAATTTCTTTATATACGACGGAACTATAAGCTGAGATGTACACACGTATAACAGCGTCATTACCTTTACCAAACCCCGAAATAAAAAAAATATTCTTTTATACATTTCCGACATTATTCTACCTAATGATGAAGCAAATCCGACTCAATCCTTTTCTTCCCCGTCCATCAAAATAATGAATATATGTGGACGACCTTACTAAAGTCCTTTTTGAATGGGTAATAATAAAATTCAACTTAATATTCAATTAATAGTACTTTAACCTAAGACTTTCTGTAACAGCATCAGATTTCTTATCCATCAACTCAGAATTCACTCTCATTGATCTTTTTTTCTCATCATTCATATTTTCGGAATATTCTGCTCAACACTAATGACAGCGTAAAGTAAATATTTAAGAACAGGACTGAAGCCATTTAAAAATCTTCTGGTCATATCAAAGGTTCACCTCTCGACTTGGTTGTTGTATAAGTTCAGACAGTTGTGTGTACTAAAAAATTCTTTTAGTGACAAAGATAGTTACCTGCTATGTCTTTTGTTGATTAGATGAATATTATTTTATATTCTGTTCTAATATATTTCTTCTTTTGATGGCTAATAAAACAATTAGCTAATAAAGTGACTGACATGGCTGGAGAAAAACTCGGGGTGAGTCAGAAATACGTTTCAGAGTTCTTGGTTTTTTAAACAACCAAAAAAGACATAACCTAAGAATTATAAAAACAATCAACCTTATACTGGAAAAGATTCCGATTGAAAACAAGTTAGGTGAAATGTTGTTAACATTATTGCTAAATCAGTAACATTTTTTTTACAAAATAGTTAAATAAACGGTTACAATTTTTAGCCGGGGAAAAACGAATTTTCGTATGTTTTTTGGGGCGCTGAATCAAATTGAACTATTCTGGCCACTTTAAGTACCAAAAAATAAAACCAAGTGGTAAAAATCTAAAAGGGCTCGGTGAACATGAAAAGTTGAGCGGCGTGTTCTTTCCGAAATTGTTTCGGCTCCTGAATCGTTTAAAACCGGTTCGGACTCAATACGACCACTCTAAGTAACTGAATAACCGTAAGGGCCATGGTAAATAACCGGAAAACATAATATATGGTAAGTTAGACAACATTTCGTGTATATAGAGTCGCTTTATATTTTAAGTCCCTGAGCTAAAGAATCCGGGCCATAGTCGATACGACTACTTTAAGTAACCGAAGTGGATGATAGGAATAATTACTTTTCTATGTTTTGGGATGCTGAATCGAAAGAAACGCGTCCGAAGACTATTAAACCATATAAAGTACTTAAAGTTAGAGACTTGGTTTCGAATCCTGGTTCAACTGATAAGCATCTATTGTTTTTATTCCATATTTAAGATTTTAACTATAAAATAATTCTGTTATGGGGGTCCGCAAATTGACTCCCGTGCCAGAATTTCACTATTTTATACAAAAATACTTTGAAGTATATATTTAATTTTTAAAACCTTAATGAATTCTGTAGATCATTATAGGATCGGATAAATTTGGTCAAAAATATATGTAATCAAGAAAATCCTTGACATGAATATAGGAAGGTCAAAACTAAAACCATGTTGATTATCATTTGATTGTTATACTTAACGGCGTATCATTTTAGGATTATGAAATGAGTTTTAATAATCTAAAGTTCTCTTAGCACGCTTTAACTAGTAAATGGTCTCGGAAGGGAAGAGGAATTTCGTAATTATAATCTAATGCTGTATTAAAATATGTATTTAATTATATCAAGCGTTATCAATTGACTTCATAAAATTTTGACGCACTGTATCATAATTGTAACAATTTAATTACTGTAATTGTTACAATTTATTATACTGTAACAATTTTATTACTGTATCATAATTGTACTGTTACACTTCAATCAAACTATTACTCAAACTTTGATTAAGATATTTTTTCTAAAGACAATAAGATTATCTTTTGGATATCTACTCCCATTTTATGGCATAGCACTTATGATTTTATAACCAAATTGAAACAGGCCCGTAGCCAGCCAAAACTTTTAGGGGTTGGGGCGAAACCAATCCCAGAGGGGGCGATATTCATACATCCATAAAGGACTTCCACGAAAAACTTCTTCGTCAGAGGGGGCAACATTTTTTCCAGGGGGGATGTCCCTTAGGCCTTTTCCTGGCTACGGGCCTGAATTGAAATGGTCAAACCAAAAAAAGGAATATCTAAATAGTTGACAGGCCTCAATATCAATTACTCGGTTCTTGTCTGTCTTGTTTGTTATGTGTGAACTCAAAAATACTGTAAGTCATAGTATAGCTTTAAACTACATTACCTTTTATAAATGAACTCTAAAATGAATAATATAAGTAGAGAAAATAGTTAATTTCAATTCCACAAAACAATCAGACAAACGTTGCGGATGAAGGAAAAACATTAAAAGAGAAACTTTTATTCGGAAAATTTTCTTCTAGGTACAGCAGGAAAAAAGAAAAATAATGATTGCAAAAACTATGATTAAAATACTGACGATTGTGTCCTTTTTATTTAACTTGACATTTTTAAACCTACTACATAAGATTCCTTTTATTATAGTAGATTACTCCTTTTGGGTGAAGCATATAGGACCTAATTTAAGAAATGAAGATACTGAATTAGTGATTACATTTTTAAAAGAGGAAAAAGTTCAGTAATTATATGTTTGCCATAAAAATGCTGATAATTTTTATTATCAATAGCATTTACCCAAAATGCACAGTTGGAAATCATATATTATTTTATTAGTGACATAAAATGGCTGTATAGCTGTTAAAGGCCAATGCTGTCAAAGGAAAAAAACTGAAGTTACAATTTAAGAAAAACAAAAACTAGACGCGAGATAGAATATATTACCTACAATGAATAAAAAGTAAGAAGAAGAAGTTAAAAGTTGATAGAAGAGCAAAGAAGTAAAAAAAGCCGTAATTTAGGATAATTTTTGTTTGTTCCATTACTCCAGTGTGTTAGATAAAAATGTTTCTCTTCATAATTTATAAATAATGTATTCGAACGAAACTTACTAAGCAATGTGCGCTCATCTGTAACACTCTTTTGAACTTGTGGACTATAGGATTATAATAATTTACAAAAGAGGCTTTAAATTTAACCTTTATAGACTTATTACGTACTTTATTTATAAAAAATTAGGTGTTAACTTCGTGCAACCAATTCCCTCGTTTAACCTAAAATATTGTAAATTTGACAAAACTTGTCGATGATATGAAATTAATGCTTCCAGGTGAGATAACCTTCATTTTCTCACTTTTATTAACATATTTTTGGCTGTGGCATATATTTGAGTTCATTGGTCAGAAATCAATTCGTATGGAGCATATAATTTAGTTTAATTTAGGAAAATAGTCGTTTTTAGTTTAGTTCGTATTTTAACCTTTGAATTTATAAACTTTGATCTATAACTTTTACACTTCAATCTTTTTTTCATGTTAGGTTATAGTCCGGCCATTAGTCATTGTAAGAATAAACTGAATTTTCAATGTAAGCTGTCAATAATGAGTCCTGCAATGACATCACATATCATTCATAAAAAGTCAGGTTAAAACCTCCGACTGCGTTTGGTTTGTTTACATCCATTTAAAGTAGCTTACAACAGCCCATCACCATGGTGTAAACGTAATGAATTAGCAGATTAACGAGGTTTACCTATAGGTTAAGGATGTACTGCATCTAAGAGAAAAAACCCTCTACTCTAAATGCAAAAATTCATTCTCGTATAAATATATATATATATATATATATATATATATATATAATATATATATATATATATATTATATATATATATATATATATATATATATATACACATATATATATATATATATATATATATATATTATATATATTATATATATATATATATATATATATATATATATATATATATATATATATATATATATATATATATATATATATATATATATATATATATATATATATATATATATATATATATATGATATATATATATATATATATATATAGTAATATTTATAAATTGACCTTGATCCATGAAGTTCGTTTTCTTTTCTTGGTTTTTGGTAATTGGTAATGCTTACAATTTTTACCTTGAGACGTTACACACATTACACAGCCTTTTTTTGCTATGTAAAAATTCTAGTAGTAAAATCCAGGAGTAAACTAATAAGTTATTTTTAAGTAAAATAGAAAAGAATATCAGACCAATTATGACTAAATTGTTAAATAACAATAAAACATTGAAATTTTACTTACCACGCCAAGAAATATCACCACAGGGTGATTTTTCTATTAAGTCTGCTATTAAGTCTGCTGAATCACTTTATGTTGTTTGAGCACTATATCAAATAAATTTACTGTAGATTTTACTGTAGAATTTACTGTCATTCGACGTTCGTCATCATTGATGGCTCGACATAATTTCATGTCCCACTCTGTTTCGTTACGTCCAACTCATCAGGGCGCCGACAGAGCCTGAACTCACTCTGACCTTCAATTAATTCCGAAGAATATAATGTGAAGTACTTACCAGAGACATATTTCATAAAAACATATTTCATGAGTTGGACGTAACGAAACAGAGTGGGACACGACATTATGTCGAGCCATCAATGATGACGAATGTCGAATGATGGAACAGTTCCCAGATGTAGCATTGCATTGTGCTTTTTAACTTTCCTAGGTGTCTCTCGCACAATTATATTGGATAAATAAAGTTATTAAAACAAATTTCTAGAGCAGTGTTCCCCAAACGGTGGTGCGTAGACCACTGGTGGTCCGATGATGAGGTATCAGGTAGTCCAGAGAACATTTTCAGGGGTTTAACATAAATAAATTTTACATAAATAAAAATAAATAAATTTAAGAGACAGATCAAAAACAATGTTAGTTGTAACTTGGTTGTATATTGCATTCGTAGAAATTTTAATCCATATTTTATCTATGACTTATTTCTTTGTATTTCTTATTTTCTTATAAGATCCTTTAATTTCTTTGAAAAGTAACTGAACACCAAGGAAAGGTGCATTCACAATACTGCGGTAGCGATGCGTGCGTAGCGGTCATTGCGATGCGGAAAATGGTGGTTCCAACAAATTGCCACGCTACGGCCGCAAAAGCCGCTAACGCAGCGGCACTCTTGTTTCCGAATTTTGGAAACAAACATATGTTTTTCTTAACAGGTTTTTTTGGACGAGCTGTGTCTTTTTAGATTTCATTTTAATTTTAATTATATCAAATATTTAATTTATTTAATCATGTCTAATGATAATGGGAACTTTCACATTAAATGATAGTTCTTCTTCTTGTTCAAATTATTTTGTCTTATTTAAAATTTCATATGGTCTAAGTTTAAATATTCTTTATCTGATCAACCCGATCAACACGGCAAAGTATTACCTTGTTCAGTTTATTATTATGTAACTTGTTATAAAATGCATTGTTTTTTAAAAAACATTTCAACTCCAGGATCTACTTCTTAAATACTATTTAGGCAGTAAAACCAAGAAAACAGAAATGACGTATAACATTACAGAACAATTACATTAAGATAAAATAAACAGATCAAGATAATAAAACTATAGCATTCAAA
>JACMZG010000022.1:27955371-27969747 GCA_018340805.1 Microvelia longipes
TTTAAAATAAAATGTTTAGGCTACAAGAACGTAGTAATATAAAATTTGTTGCTTAATTCCTTTTGCTATTTAACATATCGCAACATTCACCACAGGTAAGAGAAATTCCATGGAAAATTTTAGTATTGAATGAAAAGATAATTATTGAAAATATCAGAAAAGAATTTGGAGTCTTCAAATTTTAGAATGTAAACAAAGGAGGGATGAAGAAAAATGTTTTGTCAAAAAATAGAGAATTGGAGCTCAACATGTGTTTTTGCAATGGATTTGATAGAAAAGAAGAAGATCAATTAGAGATTTAATGAGCATAGTAAATTTGGGGCTCAGATTGATTGATAAATGATTTTTACTTAACAAATAAATGGACATGAGGATCTCAGCGGTCCGTAAGTATCTAAAATGTGCACGCAATTACATAATTAACGTAATAATTTTTTAAAAATGAATAATTTAAATTTTGATACTTTAATTTAGTTACTTAATTTTTGAATATTTACTTTATGTGTTCGTCGATTTTGTATAACAACTTTGTATCAAATTGAGTAAAGTTGTTAATAATGAATTTAGTAAATGAATTCTTAGTAAGTATTCAGTAAAATTTGTTGTAAAATTCGTAAAGAAAGAGTAAATTGAATAAACAAAATTTGAGAATGTGAATTTGGTAGAGAACTACGACCGACAAATTAATTTTAATAATATTTATTGATAAGCCTCCCCCGCGATGATAATTGCTTGGGAAATTAGTAGATATGTCGTAGTGTTATAAACAGTTAATAAGTATTTAAAATAAAACTAACGGAGCTTCCTCCGAATGATTCAAACAAGAAACGGAGATCCCGCATGAAGGAAAATACAAAGTAACCGGAAGCTTCCTCCGTAATATCACAAAAAAAACCGGATCATTTCTCTGGATAATAGAGCAAAATCAAAATACCGGAGTATTCCCGTAAAGACCAATAAAATATACCGAGACATTCCCGTGATGAATTACGTTAAGATATCGATCATTTCTCCGTTGGCGATACCAACATTCTCTGAAAATGAATCAAACATGCACGTATTCTTCCGTAATATCAATGAAACGATACCAAGCATTTCTCTGGAAAACATCGAAAAGCTCGGACATTTCCCGTAATGATCAAAGGGACAATAATGAAAAAATACCGACTATTTCTCCAATGAATAAAGAAACATGAAAAAAGTAGCAGTATTGAAATGAATTTCGGGTAAATTAATGAAAATAGAAATATTGAAATATAAATGAGAAATACTCTAAAGCTTAATGAAATGAAATTGAGCAATTACCTGAAACAGAAACCATGAAACTAAAATATGAGGAATATGAGTACAATATTGAAAGAAACAGAATTTACCGAAACTAATATTGAGAAATAAACTGAGGTCTAGACAAAAAAATTTGAACATAAATGAAGGAAAAATATTATCGAGTGAACAATTTAAACATGAAATGAAGGATTATTGAAACAAAATATGAAACTAAATTGTGGAAATCACCGAAACCAGAAGTATCGATACGGAATCGATAAAATAATTGAAAAGATCTTAAAATGCATTGAAAATTAATGAAACATAAATATTGATATAAAAGAAAGTTATGAACAGAAATATGAAATGAAATGAGAAAATTAATTGAACAGAAATTTGAAATAAATTAGAGGAAATTCAAAGCGGAAATATGAAATTAAATCGGGTGTACCTGGAACCAAAATATTGAAATAAATGTAGAAGGCACCAAATCAAATGCGAGAAGTTTAAAAACACTAGAGAAGACAAACGGCCTGAATTAATGAATTTTGTGAGAAATATACCGTAAATAAAAAAAAAAATCGACATCAATCAAGAAGAATTTAGTCTGATTATAAAACAAAGAAAACTTGTCCGAGAAGTGAGAAAATATCGGATAAACTCTCCGAAATAAAAGAAAATACAAAAAATATATGATGGTTAAGAAAAAGGAAAAATAACATGGATGAAAATATCGAAAAACAGAAATACTGTGTAACGAGAAAATGAAAATAAATATGAAATCCGACGAAAAGAAATTCACTCGGAAGGTGAGAAAAAGAAAATATGAAAAAAAGAAGAAAATTATACGAAACAGAAATGAAAAGGAAAAATATTTCGTTCAAGAAGGGAATGAAAGATAAAGATGTTTAACGAGGAATCGAAAAAGTGAAATACTTAAATAAAAAGAACACCATAGAAGTTGAAGAAAGAGAAATATTATGAGAACAGAATTCTAGTAAAAAGTATCCAAAAAGCCAATAAAAGGAACGAATGGACGGATACTGCTTAAAAAGCAACAGAATTAATTGCTAACGTCTGAAAATCCCACCTTGTCCTTGACATCGCAGCAGCAGAATAAATAAGTAATTAACGGAAAATAGAATACGGACAAACAGCAATTAGACAATGCACGCGCAGGTAAATAGCACGTAATTTGACATCTAAAACAAGCCTGAAAGCCCACAATTCTAACTAATCAGTTTCCACTAATTCCGTTTCGTTTCTGTTAACAATTATTTATAATTATGTTTAATTACAATTATTGTTTCTTAATAATAGTTTTGTTGGCTTTATACAAATATTTAGTAAAAAAATGCGAAAACATATTATTTTAAAATTCTAAACTAATAAAAATTGCAAAGCATTACCAATGAAAATAATGAATTTGGATTTAAAATGAAAAATATTCATTAAATATCTAAATTCTTTTTAAAAATTAAAAATGGAACTGATATAATATTGTGCTTAAATAAAAAGATAAAATAATTAAATATTATATATTAAATATAATATTTAAATCTATATACTATTATATTTATATTTTTATATTAAATATTGTATTATTTCTTTTATTGTGCTTAATTGGCTACAATAAATCTTATATTATTATTTTACCACTGTTTTCTCGATAAAAACACCATGCATTTGCCACGTACACTAATGAATCTTTAAAAATTTATCAAATCAAAAAGATACAAGTAAACAAATTTATATCTCTCTCTCAATTTAAAATAATAAAAAATATCCATGAAAAGACAAAGTCGAAATTCAGATAAAGAACAAACAACAGAAATAAAACAAATTTTATATAATAATAATTTTGATCGAAGCTTATCATAAATCGGAATTCTGGTAAACCCGACAATGGTTAAGTCCTAACCAATTATTCGCTGCAAATATAATGTTAAAAAAAAACTATTTGTAAAGTTAATAATCTTAAGAAATAATAAATTATAATAAAGAAAATAGCCGCGATAAATGGAATCTGCTCCAATGATTTTTGACTCATACTTAGGGTTCGATTGTGTGAATAAAATAATCACCTCATTTTTAGCTCTTAACTCAACGTGTATCGACAATTCTAAAGAAAACATGTTTTTCGAAATTTTTATTTATAGTAAAATTCGATTATTCCAATGATAATTTTTTCTCTGATTCCTACATCCAAACCATGAAAAACATATGTCAGATTCTCAAACCGATAGCACGATTTTTAACAAGAGAAATAAAAATTAAATAATGTTTTTTTAGCCTTTGACAACTCTGCCACTCACCAAATTCGCAAAAAGCTTTTTAACTCTCAACACTCAGGAATTTTTGAAAATTTTTAAGTGGGGACAATTCAAAAAAAATTAAAAACTCATTTTTTCTTAAAATTAAATATAAATTAGAAATTTTTATTTGTAAAAAAATAAACATATATTATACTTAATTATATTTCCTATAGTTAATAAAAAATAATGTATTTATATAATAAAAATAATTATTATTAAATATTACTTAATCTCCTGAATTCTTTATGTTACTTTGTCAAGATATTTTGGTAAAAAATTTTTCTACGTATTATTGTATAAAAATAAATATAGAAAAATAACTGAGCACATCATGTCTCAAGAAGAACACTATCCATGAATATGCTCGCCAGTCTATTAATTCTACAAACAAAATCTGCAAAATTGAACAAGCTGGCTAAAGAAATTCTTCGTTCATCAATTCCAGAGCCTTTCACCAACGAAAAACTACTTTGAAACATTTTGACCCATCCGTCCATTTTTAAAACATTAAACACTAAACGAAAATACTCAATAAATGATCCGCATGAATTGAAATGAAAAGTAAATTAATCTAGAAAGAGCATTGACCTACTCCGCGTAACAGAACACGTCCGTTCTTCTGATCTGTTAACATATGAAGTGTTTCATCGCCATAAAACATACGATTGACGCAGTGTTACTGCGATAAAGTCGATAAAACCAAATTCAATAAAATCAAATATGATATTCCGTTGTGTGTGAGAAACTCGTCTGATCTATAATGTTTTCTTTGAATCGGTGATACAATATAGCAAAAAGTATCTCTAACAAATGAAAAAATATAATAAAACCATATCTGAGCACGTAAATATGGTCTTCAGAAGAACAATACTTACCCATACAATGCCTCGCCAGTCAATATGTCGACAACAAACTGCAAACTTGAACGCCTCAATAGAACAAGCACAATCCGACCGTAGAAGCGACAAATCAAGGTAAAAAACCATCCCACATTTTAATAACATCTAAACACTATAAAATCGAAAAACCCAAACATCTGACCTTGTTTGGGCCTCCCTTTGGCGTGGCACCTTGATCCGGGCAATCTTGAAAATGGTCATTTTTAAAAATTTGCATAAGCCAATATAATATCTAAAAAACACATTACCTGCCCCCATTTTAATAAACTAATAACATTAAATTGTTTAATTATTCTATTTTAATGACAATTGCAGGAAATCGAACAATTAGGTTAAAAAATTATCATTTGAAAGATAAGCATAAAAATAGCTAAAAATTATACGCTAAATGCCAAGAGGAAACTGTTGCAGAATAGGAACAACAAAGGCAACAAAAAATATGATAAAAAACTTCAGAAATATATATGAAATATATGACAATAACATGCTCAGAATAAGAATAAATACTTCCAAGTACAATATCTAAAAGAAATGATTCATAAAAACTTTTCTATCAGAAAGCTCCGAAGATAATGCCACAATCAATGAACATCATTAAAGAATAAATTAAAAGTGGCCATAAAACATGTAAATAGTTCATTTAAAGCTCCAACGGCTGTTAGAAAATTAAGTAAGCCATGGTTTAGAATTATAAAACATTCAGGAACACAAATCGCAACCAAAGAACAGCAACTGTAATTGGTTAGAGATGCCAAACAAATGCATAAATATGGCCAGACACAACCATATTAATCATGATAATACGGCTCGTATACCTATCAACAAAAATAAAAGTTTTGTTGAAAGATTATGATACTTAAAGGAAAACGACAAAAAGATCGTGTACATCTGCTATATAGTCGAGCACGAGTGGCGAAAAAACAAATCCTTTGATTTATTGAAACGTAATAAGACCAAGAGCATTAAAAAAAGCAATATCAAACTCACTTCCAATCAATATTATCATTCAAAAAATGCCTGGAACAAAAAGTCTAAATATCTGGATAATCATGAATAACAAATGAAATAAAGCAAAGAAAGATATAAAGGGATAACGCTAGTCCTCATGTTGAGATTCAACTAAGCAATATTGATAGATTCTTTCTCCTCGAAGAACATACATCTTATCAACCATTGGATCTGAAAATAAAATCTTTAAGAAATTATAAACTTTATTCTGAATCCCACATTTTTGAGTTGATGACGAATTAACGTAGTTTCAAAACAATGACATTTCTTGATGTATTCAATGACAATTGAGTCATGCGCGATATAACTGAACTACAATTATTCAATTTATTTAACAAGGCCTCCTTATAATGGGCCAGGTAACAGTGTAAATGGTTATAATGAATGAAACAGAAAATGATGATTAAAAAAGAAAAAACTTTCAGAAATAGAAACGAAAAAGGAAGTAGGAAAAACGAAAATAAATGAACGAACCACAAAATGAAAAATTGAAGCCGAAAATTTTGAATAAGGATCAATAAAACTTTATGATACAAACGCTCAAGATATAAATGGATATATGTTAAAACAAATGAAAGGCATAAGAAAAAGGGAAAAAAATTTGACATAAAAACTGATTACTTGTATAAAGAAGAATAAAGCACTTTATACCCAATTTGTCTTATTAGATATCAATTAATCAAAATATTTAACTGGCCATTTTCGAATTCATATTAAATGTTTTTATTAAATCTTAACTAATTTAAAAATTCCGAACAACTTCATTAATTTTTTAATTAGAACTTATCGAGATCTCCCATATTTTCATGATTGGATTTTATTAAGTTTACAATTGACTACAAGTTGTCGTTAAAAGAATATAGGTTCAGGACTAGATAAATACTAATTTTTTAAACATAAAAGTCCAATATTTTGCGAAGTTAAAAATAACATCGATAGAAAATATCTACCAGAAAATTATAGAATATTTATTACTCATAAATTGACAGAAATGATACGTGGATAGTCTCAATTCATTGAAATAAATTCTCTTTCTATACCAGATTGAGAGCCTAGACTTGGAGTCCTCCAGAATATCATACTTAATGAGTAATCGATTGTGCTTAAAATCAGCAATCCCAAATTTTAACGTCATATTGTTAATAACCGAATCCAGATCGTTTACCTCTATCATAATAACTAATAGTTAAAACCCAAATTATGATATGTTTTAATTTTGGGCATTTTTGAATTTGGGCACTTTTCAAAAAACGTGCCCCAAAAAACGAGTAGCTGTAAATTGATCTCGCATGAATTTAAATGAAATAAATATATGCCATCATGAAGCATGACGCTACTCGCGAAACAAAACGACCGTTGTTTGATCGTGAACATTGATGAAGGTGGTTCATCTCAATAACAGTTAGATGACTCATGGCAACCGCGATAAATGCGAAAAACCCAAATTGCATAAAATGTAGATTATGATATCCTGTGGGTGAGAAACCGGTCGATCTATATATAGTTCTGAATTCGGTGAGACGAGATAGCAAAAAGTACTTCTACAAATGAAGAAAATATAATAAACACTTCATATTCGAGCACATAATGTCTTCAAAGAAGGAACATACTTATCCATGCAATGCTTCGCCAGTCTAATTATTGTCGTAACAACTAAATCTGCAAATTTAAAAACGCCCAATATGAAAAGCAACAAAGCCGACCGTTAGTATTACGACAAACCAGGTAAAAAACATCCGCACATTTTAAAACATCTTAAACACTAGAAAATCGGAAAACTTCAATAAATGGACTCGCATAATCGAATGAAAATAAATAATTGCCATTATGAGAGCATTTGACGCTACTTCTGCTACAGAAACATTGGTTTTCTGACGTGTTAACATGTTGATGAAGGTGGTCATTCGCAATAACATACGATGACCAGTGGTGGACTGCGATAAAGAACCTGAAAAACCCAAAATGTCATAAAATCAATCATGATACCGTTGTGGTGAGAAACCGTCTATCTATATATGTTTCTTGAATTCGTGTGAACGATGATAGCAAAAAGTACTTCTACAAATGAAGAAAATATAATAAAACTTTCATATCTGAGCACGTAATGTCTCAAAGAAGGGAACAATACACCATGACAATGCTCGCCAGCTATAGTCCGTACAACTAAATCCAAACTTTGAAACGGCCTCATATGAATAGTCACAAAAGCGAACCGTTAGTATTGACGACAAACAAGTAAAATAACATCCGACATTTAACCACACTAAACACTTAGAACACGAAAACTCAAAACACCCGACCTTGTTTTGGCTCCCCTGCTGGGGCACCTATTCGGGCAATCTTGATAATGGGCATTTTTTCAAAAATTGCATTAGCTCCAATATAATATTGAAAAACACTATTCCTTGCCTCCATTTTATTAAAACTTAATACATAAGAATTGTTATTATTCATTTAATGAATTAATTGCTGAATATTCGAACAAATAAAATAATTATCATTGAAGATAAGCATAAAATGCTAAGAACCAAATTATAGCTAAATGCCAGAGAGGAAACTTTTGCAGAATATTGAAAAGCAAAAGGTCAACGAATTAAATAGGATTAAATAAGAAATCTTCAGAAATATATATTAATATAATTTTAGAAACATAATCAGCCACAAAAAAATAAAGAACTTCCAAAGACAAATTCTGTAAAGAAATGAATTCAAAAACTTTTCCATTCAAAAGCTTCGCGAGATCATGCACAACAATGAACTATCATAAAAGAATAGAAATAAAAGTGGCAAATAAACTGAAATAAGTCATTTAAAGCGTCCAACGGCTGGCTAGAAAATTTAAAGTAAGGCATGGATTAGAATTTAAAACATTCAGAGAACAAAAATCCGCAATCAAAAAGTCAGCAACTGAATTTGTTAGAATGCCTAAAGTCTAATGCATAAATAGCCAGTAAAAACATATTAATCATATAAACGTCTGTATTACTCATCAACAAAAATAAAAGTTTGTTGAAAGATATGATTACCTGTAAAGGAATACTACGAAAAAAAAGATCGTGTGACATTGCTATTAATTCGACACGAGTGGCGAAAAAAATACAAATCCTGATAGGAAAGTAATTAAAGCCAAAGCATTAAAAACTATATCAACCACTGTCCAACAATATATCATTCAAAAAATGCCTGAGACAAAGAAGTCTTAAATATCGATAAATTCAAATTGAAATGAAACAAACTGAAATTAAAGCAAAAGAAAGATATTATTAATGGTGATAACGCAGCCTCAGTGAGATCTCACTTAAGCCAATAGATATACTTTCTTCTCGAAGAACAACCATCTAATACAACCATTGGATCCTGGAATAAATAAAATATCTTTTAAAGATAATTATGAAAACTTTATCTTGAACCCACATTTGAGTGATGACGAATTAACGTATTTCCAACAATTGACATCTTCGATCATTCAATGACAATTGATGCATGCCGCGAATATAACTGAAACTACAATATCAATATTTAAAAGGCATTTCTAAAGCCAGTAAACAGGTAGTTATATTGAAAAAAGAAAATGATGAATATAAATAAAATCTTCAAGAAATAGAAAAGAAAAAGAAGTAGGGGTGAAATCGAAAAGAAATTGAAACCAAAAAGGAAAAATTTGATAGCTCGAAAATTTGACATAATGGACATAAAAACATTTATGGATACAACGCTCAAAAGAATAAAGGATAATTTATGGTTTAAAACCAAATTGATAAAGCAAAAAAGGAAAAGAAATTGGACATAAAATACTGATTACTTTGTTATACTAAGAATGAATAAAGCTACTTGTAAAAATTTGTCTTATAAAAATCATAATCAAAAATTTAACGGCATTTAAATCATTATTACATGGTTTTTATTTTAAATCGATACAATAATCGAACAACTTCATAATTTTAAATTAGAAACTTATCGAGATTCCTCCATATTGTCTTGAGATTTTAATTTAGAGTTACAATTGACTTACATTTCGTTAAAATGAATATTTAGGTTCATGGAGCTAGATAATACTAATTTTTTTAAAAAAAATCCATATTTATTGGCGATATTAAAATAAACACCGATAAAAAATTTCTTACAAATATTAATAATATAATATACCAAATGGGGTACAATAGATCAATGATTCAGTGGAAGCTACAATCAATTGAAATTAAAATTTCTCTATACTCAGTATGTAACCAGACTGTATTTTCCTCCAATAATATTACATCAATAATAACGATGTCTAATAACCTCATCAAACCCGAAATGTTTAACGGTCATGTTGTTCTATACTAGATCAATCGTGTACTCATCATAATACTAATAATATCAAAACGCCAATATTATCGTAGAGTTTAAAAATTTTGGGCATTTTTTGAAATTTGGCACTTTCAAAAAACCTCCCTAAACACGAGGTAGGACCTGTAATGGATCTGCAAGATGAATGAAAAGTAAATATATTTGCCATTATGGAATGCAATTGACGCTACTTCGCAGTAACAGAATACACCGGTTGGTTGAATCGTAACCATAAGAGGTTGTCATCTGCAATAACCAGTAACGATTTGACCTCAGTGTTGACCGCGTAATAAAGTACCGGAAAAACCCAAAATTTGCATAAAATGTAGATTATATATCCGTTGGGTGTGAAAACCGGTCTGATCTATTATAGTGCTTAAATCGGTGTGAACATGATAGCAAAAAGATCTTCAACCAAATGAGAAATATAAAAACCATATTCGACACGTAAAATGTGTCTTTCAAGAAGGAACAATACTTATCCATATCAAGCTCGCTTAGCTATTATGTCGACATCTAAATCTCAAAATTTGAACGCATCTAATATGAAATAGCCACAAAAGCGACCGTAGTAGTTGACGACAGAACAAGGTAAAAAACATCCGAACATTTAAAACATCTTAAAACACTAGAAAATCGAAAAACTCAATAAATTGGATCTCGCATAAGAATGAAAGTAAATATACTTGCCATATGAAAGCATTTGACGCTACTCGTAACAGAACGATGGTCCTTGATCGTGGTTAACAGTAAGGGAGTGTCTTCGCAATAAACATTGAACGATGACTCAGGTTTTACTGCATAGAAGTACCGAAAAACCCAAAATTCATAAAATGCAGATTATCAATATCCGTTGGGTGTGAAAAACCAGTCTGATCTATATAGTTCTAGAATCGTGTGAGACATGATAGCAAAAAGTATCTTCTACAAATTTGAAGAAAATAAAAAAACTTCAATTTCTGACCACATAAGGTCCAAAGGAACAATACCTATCCCATCGACAATCGCTCGCCAGTCATTATCGTAACAACTAAATCTGCAAACTTGAACGGCCATCAATATGATAAAGCACAAAAAGCGACCGTTAGTAGTTAACGACAAGAACAAGAAAAAACACCCATTTTTAAAACATCTAAAACACTTAAAAACGGAAAAACCATACAGTCCGACCTTGTTTTGGGGCCCATTGCGTGGGGCACCTGATTCGGCAATAATTGATAAGGGCAATTTTTTAAAAATTGCATTAGCGCAAATAATATTGAAAAACCACATTACCTGCCTCATTTTATTAACTTAATAACTATTAGAATTTGTTTAATTAATCTATTATTGAATTAAATTGCTGAAAATCAAACAATATGTTAAAAAATTCTCATTTGAAGATAAAGCAAAAATAGCTAAGAAAATATAGGCTAAAGGCAGAAGGATAAACTGTCAGAATTAGAACCAAGCAATAGGCAAAAATAGGAAAAAGAAACTCAGAATATATAGTAAATTATTTTATAATACATAATCATGTCGAAAAATAAAGAACTTCCAAAGAACAATACTGAAAGAAATGGATTCAAAAACTTTTTCTATTTCAGAAAGCTTCGCGAGATTATGCCACAACAATGAACTATCATAAAAGTAATTAGAATTAAAATGGGCAAATTAAACTTGTAAATAGTTCATTAAAGCGTCAAACGCTGTCTAGAAAATTTTTAAAGTAAGCATGATTAGAATAAAACTATTTCAGGAGAAACCAAAAATCCAGACAAAGAGTCAGCAACCGAATGTTAAGAATATTGCCAAACTACAATGCATAAATAGGCCAGAAAAACATATAATCAGATAAACCGGCTCGTATACTATCACAAAAAGATAAAAGTTTGTTGAAAATAGATACCTGTAAAGAATAACGAGAAAAAAAGACGTGTGACATTGCTATGTTTCGAGCACGAGTGCGAAAAAACAAATCCTTTGATATTGAAAATATAAAGACCAAGAGCATTTAAAAAAACAATATCAACTCACTCCAATTCAATATTATCATCAAAAAATGCTATGACTAAAGAAGTCTTAAATATCTGGATATTAATCAAATGAATGAACAAATACATGTAAGCAAAGAAAGCATATTATTTTTGTATAACGCTTGCCTCATCGTGAGATTCAACTAAGCATATATTGAATGATCTCTTCTCGAAGACCAACATCTTTAATACAACACATTGGATGCTGAATAATAAAAATCTTTTAAAGAAATATGAAAACTTTTATCTGAATCACTTTTTGAATGTTGTGACGAATAAGCTAGTTTCCCCAAACAATTCGACATCCTAGTCCTTCATTTTGAAAAACAAACAAATGGGTAAAAAATGCATGGGCCGGGATAAATAACCTGAACGTACACTTCAATTATTAACTAAGGCATTTCTTATTAAGGCCCAGGTTGAACCAGGTATTTTTAATGGAATTGAAAAGTAGAAATTGATAATTATAAATGAAAAACATTCAGAATAGAAATAGAAGAAATGGAATTAGGAAAACGAAAATGAAATTGAAGAACCAGAAAAAAAATTGAAAAATTGAAGCCGAAAAATTTTTTGAAATAATGGATCAATTAAAACCATTTATGGATACACACCCCAAAAATATAAAGGAATAGGGTTTAAAACAAATTGATAAATGCATTTAAGAAGGAAAAGAAATCTGGACATAATTACTGATTACTTGTTATAAAAGAATGAATATACAGCATTTTTTTTTTAAAAATTGTTCTATAAATATCATTAACCACCAAAATATTCCATAATAACGCCACACTTTAAAGCACACATTAAATAAGGGTTTTTTCTATATATTGGTTAATAAAACATCATCTGTATACAATAACCCCATCAATTGAACAAATATAATATACAATCGAGGAGATCCTTTCGAATAAGTTCTACACTACATAACATATATTATCTTAATATAGAAACTTATCGCCACCGATACACCCATATTTAAGTCATTGCAAAGTTCTTTAATATAACCAAGCTTACAAACAATGACTTACCCACAGTTGTCGTTATAATGAATATTTAGATTCCATTGTAGCTAGATAATGCAATCTAATTTTTTTTAAATATAAATCCATATTTTAACATGCTGATCTAGCATAACCAATAAACACTCGATAGAAAATGATTTCCTCATAACCAGAATACCAACACATATAATACAGTCACTACCATAAATTGCGTACTATATCCACCCCGACTGATAGTGCCACAGATGCCTATACACATATTCATCACCCTTAACATAATGAATTTCTCATCACTATCACTGCGCGCTCAGATGGTAAGTCCTATATGACCCAATGTAAAAATAGTTTTTTCACATTTGACCAGATACTCATATTTAAATTACATTATAAACAAAAAAAATCGATTGTGCTTTACACCAAAGAAGCTTAACTAAACCTTGTAATCCAAATTTTTTCTTAATCGGCATCTTTTCTTCAAAAAACTCCCATCGGTTGCCGATTCCACAAATCCGCCAAATTTTCACTTTCTATTACATTCGAAAGTTTTTCAATTTATACATACTACATCAAAATTTATCTTAATAAGCTAACTTTATTTAAAACCAGATACGTCATACAAAACATACCTAATATCAATAAGCGCTATCAATCTAAAGAAAATGCCTTTGTTTATAAAAATAATGTATGAGATTGGACCACTTTTTGGAATCATTGGGCACTATTATCGTCGAACAAAATCGCGAAGTCTCAAATCCACATATTGAACGAAAACAGCAAAATGGCAAACTTCGGAAATGATTCTCGCACAAATCCCGCCCAATATTAATGCAATCACAAAATCTATCTAAACATGTGGATTTTCGAGACCATATAAAATATAAGTCATAATTAGCTATTTACGCTTATCTAAAGATTTCTGCGATTAAAGTCACGAGAAACCGCATGGAGTTGATTATAAGATGTGTCATTCGAGGAAGAAGAGGATACCATAGCGTATAATATTTGGTTACTTATTCGGATGATCAACATCACAGCTATAAGGTACTAGCGTTATCAGCGCGTTACATTATATAATATATCTTCTTTCTAGCATTTCAAAAAATGATACAGTCTAATTGATCTATCCCGTATGAGTTAAGACTTCTTAATCTGAACCTCCCACGCTACATGTGGTTGTACTCGACGATTAGATAATATTGAATTGGGAAAGGGTAACCGGAGAAAACCCAATAGAATTGCATAAAATTATCATAGATAAACCCGTTTCGTGGTCTTTGAAGAAACGGGCGTCTGACAACATTATAATCCAAAGTCGTATGAATTCGGTTGTTATACGCGCCAAATAATACAAAAAGTATCTCTACAAATGAAGAAAAATCGAATAAATACTTCATACTCCGAAGTATCACACGTAAAGTCGTAACTTTCAAGAGGATCAGGACACAAAAATACTAAATACCTCTAACAATTCTCGTCTCAATCCCATTCCATATCAACATACAATTACAAACCATAAAACAATCTGCAAAATTGCAACTCT
>JACMZG010000022.1:27970644-28078538 GCA_018340805.1 Microvelia longipes
TTACGTATTTTTATGAAGAGTTACGCTTTCATTGTATAAACAGCAATGTAAAAAGATCTTACAACCAACTATTACGCTTTCATTACATTAACTGCAATGTAAAAAGATCTTACAATCTACTATTACGCTTTCATGGTCGCAGACTTATATATTAGGAAAATGTAAATGTAAATCAGAAAAAACGTTTTTAATACGTTTTACTTAAACTCGCAGAAACAATAAACCTATTACTTAAAAAAAAGGGTACAGGGTACCTCGGAACATTTCTCACCACATCGTATTTCTACGCTCATCCTCAGCATATACGCTCTTCTTCCTCAATGTATAAAAATCACAAAAATTATACTACAACACTTTTTCGGACTCCCTTCGATCCGCTTCCTTTGTTTTATTCACATTGGCCACCCATCAAGGCTGGCCACCATCCCGCTCAATGCTGCTTAACTTTTATGATCCTAAAAAACCGTAGGTATACTTGCTGTATTAAAAGGAAACTTAGGATAAATAACTTCGTACATAGAGGGATACACTTGTATCCGAGGTTGACTCAATTTGATTATTTTATGATTTTTAATAATTTTATAATAACGTACGCCTGTCGTATGAACCAATGCTGAAAATGAGATGAAATATACATATATATGATTATATATGATGGAACATATGTTGTTCTTATGTATAACTACATGTGTTCTAAATCTACATTTGTTCTGAAATCGATCGCAACATTTTTCTGCATTTTTATGATTTTTTGAAATATTTGCGGACTCATTAATGCCGGTTAGTGACGTCATAAAAAAATTCCTCGGCAAGCCTCGGGAGCTAATTGTAATTAATAATTGTAATAATTCCCTCGGCTTTCAGCCTTAGGAATCATTACAGATACCAGGGTTATAATGGGGGTCGTTATTCACTAGGTGCATATAAATAACTATTCTTGCAGTTTATATTAGACGAGATAGAAAGAGCTCTTTGTATTTTATCTGTTTATTTACAAAGTTTCAAAGGTTATAACGGCATTTTAAGTATACTAAATATTCATCTAAATTTCAACATAAAATAGATAGTATAGGTTTAAAAACGTACAAACGTTTGCTCTAACTCCTCACTAAAAATTATAAATTCACTCTAAACTAAAAAACCTACAAACTTAAACATAAAAACTAATAACATTCATAATAAAAATAAGAACATAATAAAACTAGAACTTAAAAATAATTTAACATTCATAATAAATAGTAGTTAAATCTAATATTATTATTTAATGACGAGGTACATGTGAAATTTCATACAATTATGCAAATCATTGTGTTAATGTTGAGTAATTCTTGAATATTAATAATTATTCTGAATAATAGAATATTATCATCTGGTCATCATTTGTTTTGTTATTTTCATTTTAAAGTTGTTATTAGTATGTTTATGTTTACTGTAGTACGGGTTTAATTCTTTTGATAGCGATCATTTTAATTAATAATTAGTCAACGGGTTTTTAGGTTTTACCTTTAGGCGTTGAAATCAAATTAAAACTATTTTATGTAATTAATATTTAATGAGATTCGGTTAAAAAGAAAACAGGCACTTGAAAAAATCAAATACCTCAGTGCTTTTCCTCGTGACTTAGCGGGCTCGCTAAGCTCGACCTCAAAATAAAAAAGTAATCTAAAGTCTGGAGAGTTGCAACTTCGGCATCGTTAAACTTGACCTCAGAATGAAGTAGTTATCCAAGGTATGGAGAGTTGCAACTTTGGCATCACAAAGCTCGACCTCAGAATAAAAAAGTGATTCAAAGTATGGAGAGTTGCATCTTTGGCATCGTTAACTCGACCTCAGAATGAAGCAGTTATGCAAGGTATGGAGAGTTGCAACTTTGGCATCACAAAGCTCGACCTCAGAATAAAAAAGTGATTCAAAGTATGGAGAGTTGCATCTTTGGCATCGTTAACTCGACCTCAGAATGAAGCAGTTTATGCAAGGTAATGGAGAGTTGCAACTTGGCATCACAAAGCTCGACCTCGGAATAAAAAAGTGATTCAAAGTATGAAGAGTTACAACTTCGGCATCGTTAAGCTCGACCTCAGAATGAAGTAGTTATGCAAGGTATGGAGAGTTGCAACTTTGGCATCACAAAGCTCGACCTCGGAATAAAAAAGTGATTCAAAGTATGGAGAGTTGCAACTTTGGCATTGTTAACTCGACCTCAAGAAATGAAGTAGTTATGCAAGGTTATGGAGAGTTGCAACTTTGGCATCACAAAGCTCGACCTCAGAAATATGAAGTAAACCAAAGTCTATTGTTTGTTGTAACATTGGTCTAGTTACGCTCGAAAACAATTTGTTCTACTTGATATTTATGTTTATCGCGTTTAGATTTCTAGTACTTGTTTTAAAGTATGGAGAGTAACAACTTTGGCATCGCTAAGGTCGAAAACAAAAGACATTTTCTTTAAGACATTAAGAAGTTTGATAGTCCGGGAGCCAGACCTAAAAACATGACTCATTTTATAACAGCTTTAAACTAATTTTTTTGTAAAATATATCTTAAATGATGAAAAACACATATCCTGCTATCCAGAGTGGAGTTAATATGATGACGCAAGCTCAAAATTTTAGAAATCGCTCAAATTTTAGGTTTCTTGAAGTAAGGGTTCCCCGTTAGTTGCGTGTAAAACTTGAAGTAAATATTTTTAAAGCTAATAAAATTTCTAATTAATTGAGTGTTAATTCATTAAAAGCATATAACTTCGACCTCATTCGCAAAATGACTTAAAAACGCACAAAACAAGTACATTTCTAAACAAAAATTCGCTGACTGCTAAAATTTGTAATTTGTAGGTGGCTTAGCCTAACCATCAAACATAACTTGGTAGTTATGTTAGTAGGTAGATGGTAGTTATCTGATTTTGGGGAATCAACACTCGATTTATTGGAAATTTTATCAACTTTAAACATTTTCTCTTCAAGTATATTTTCAAGAACATTGGTTTGAAGCAGTAAACAATTTGAAACGTTTTTTTAGGTCCTAGACTATGAGAGTTGTAGGCCACCAAATCAGCAAAATAGGTCTAAATATATGAAATTTCAGGCAGCGCAACTTGACCTTGAGCCTGATTTTTATTCCAAGTTTCTGCTCTAATAATTTTTCTTTATTCTACGCAGAATAAATCTACAAGCTCTTTCTTTTATTATTTCTTATCTTTTCAATAATGTCTTTGGTTTATTTGTTTTTGAAATTTTTAGTAATATGTCTTTACATTCTTTTGATTTAACTACTATTCTAAAACGCCTGGCGCTGATTTGACAAGAAAATCAAATAAGTTTAAAATTGGTTTTCAGAGGTTAGTTAACAATAATGATGCTGCTTTTTATCCATCATGAAGTTACCTGAAATAAAGGTTATAATTATCATGTGAATAAGGTAGATTAAAGATGGCGCCTTTATTTTTGCATCTAATGGTACCTCAAGTTATTGAGCACCTTTTTCAATTTTTTTAAAAGAGGCAGATGGTTTACCTGACATTAAAAGGTATTTTTGCCAGTTGGTCAAAAAATCATTTCCCTTTTTGTTTTTTTTTATCGGTTTTTACTTTTTATTTTGTTGTTTTTAACTATTTTTTTGTTAAAATATAAAAAAAGTTACTTTCAATTTTGTTCCAGGAAGTATGCCTATCTGTGTGTAAAGTCATTTAGGACAATGATGTGAGTTTATAATATTTTATTTATTAATTTTAATTTTTAATTTTAAACTGATAGCTATAATAGACAGCTTTAGTGAATTTTTGAAGTTGGCAGTACTGACTGCTGATAAAGGATATGATAAGGCCTTCATTTTCCGTATAATTCAGTAACTATAGGGGGGGATTTAACACATAGTTAATTAATTTAAATTTGTTTAATATTTAGGGCAATTCGTACATTTTAGTGAAATCATTTGATCATATAAGAAATGCTCTTCAATATCATTTTCCTTTGATAACAATCAGTTTATACGAAATATCCCATATTAAAGGATATTTAGAAAATTATTTGTGGCGAGAAACTTTAAGACCCCCTCCCCCCATGAGGTAGCTATAGGTTACCTTTGTTAAGCTGTCTATTAGGAAGCTTGAAATTCTTTCTTTTATCATTTGATACTACCGAGTTTTAGAAAACATGAATAGTTGACACTATATAATTGTATGAGAGAAACCTAGGATAATATGTCAAGCAAAATGCAATGCTACAACTAGGAACTTTTCCATCATTCGACATTCGTAATCACTCGGCTCGACATATTGTCATGTTCCTGCCCATGTCATGCCCACTCTGTTCCGTTACATCTAACTTATCAGGGCGCCGACAGAGCCTGAGCTCACTCTGACCTTAAAATTCCGAAGAATATAATGTGAAGTACTTACCAGAGACGAGCGGTGCCATCATGCTTGGCAAGGAAAACATTTATCATTTGATTCTACCGAGTTTTGCAAAACATGAATAGTTGACACAATATAATAGTGCGAGAGACTCCTAGGAAATGTAACAAGCGAAATGCAATGCTACATCTGGGAACGAAGTTAGACGTAACGAAACAGAGTGTGACAGGACATTATGTCGAGCCATCAATGATGACGTATGTCCAATGATACAACAGTTCCCAGATGTAGCATTGCATTTTGCTGGTTACATTTTCTAGGTGTCTCTCGCACAATCATATTGTGTCAGTTTTTTCTTATCTTATCGTGACAATAACCTGCATTCTATGCTTACTACCTTCTTTTATACCAGATAGTATCTGACATCCGATGTGTTTAGATAATTGTTTTATAGTGTTGCAACTAATATTAAAATTTGATCTCACTGCGGAATGGCAGTGTTAGGTTGAAAGAGGTTATTCCTTTTTCAATACTACTATTTGTATAATGTTTCCTAGAATGTTAAAAAGTAAAATAAAACGAAACTGATATGCATTAACCATATCAATTATATCAATATATATGGTTTATATAATTATATCAATTATATATCAATATGGTTAACTGATATGGAAACACGTTATTTTTCGTCTCATAAAAGAAATGACACGTGAAATGTGGATTATACGCTATATCGATATTTATTATAAAGCATAGTGTTGCTATTCTGTGACATTAATGTTTGTTCGAACAGCTCAAAAGCTTTTTCTAAATAATAAGTATATTTAAGAAATATTGAATAGTAATGTATTTTTTTGTTGTTGTTTGATGTCATCTGAGTTCAAGCAAATATGTAAGATATAATTGACATTATTATCTATGTATTTAAGGGAAAATAAGAGGTACCAACTCCTATAAGGACTGGAATAGCAAGACAGAATAACACTAAATTATTCTTCATAAAAAATATTTTATTTTAAACATTAGGAGCAGATAAAAAGTAAGATACAGGGTACCTCGAAACTATTCTCACTATTTTCGGAACCATTTTAGAAACCATTCTGAACTATTCTCGGGTTCAAACTCGCTTCGGTCGTCCTCAGAATATGGAAATCACCTAACTCATATTGCAGTACGTTTTCCGGTCTAGCGTCGTTCTTCCTTAGGCAGTTAAACATCCCAGCGGTTGTTCACAGCATCTTACCATTAGAACAGAAAGCTTCGATGTACGTAAATGAAAATTTACGTCATACAAAATGTACTTTGCTACAAGTTTTTACGCTCCTGCATGAACGCACTGTGAGCACACACACACAAGCAGACAACTTGGTAAAATCCACTCGCGGAGGCCTTAAAAACCTGAAACGGATATTAAGTCAAAATCCCGGTTTTGAATTTTCTATGATCTCTATTACATTTACTTTTTGCCTACGGTCTAAATGAAGAAAAGTAAAAAAATGCAGTTGCATATTATTTGAGTGCATTAGATCTTTTATTTTAATATACCTATGCATTGTTGCCTTGATGTATTCAACTTCACGCTATTGTATATTTTTGTATACGTATTCGCAATTTTTTCGCGCAGCTGTGAAGTAGTTTTTTTCATCTTTACAAAAGTAGGCGAAATGCGTTTTTACCGTCTGCAACAGTTTCGTAATTTTTTACTGTTGGCGACAATAAAAAACCACGAATCAGTTGCTGGTAAAGTTCCTCAAATGTCTACTAGGTTGGCGCTAGTAGTGTACTACAAGGTTATAACCTACCTTCCTTGTTCTTATTACTTTTTTCAAATAAATAATTGAATGTTTTTGTTAATGAAGTTTTTTTATTTTCGGAAAGTGAATTATTAACTTTTATCATTAAGTGTTTATTAATCATGGATAGTAATTCAAACATTAAAAATACGCCGCCAGAATTGAAATTTTTGGCCAACGAGGTGATCGAAAGAAGTGTACCGGCAATTTTTTATACATTATACTGTTTTTCTCTGAAATAGTTGTTTAATTAGTTCTATAGGATGAGCATAAATGGAGTCCATTTTCAAAAAATAAAAATAAAATAAAGAGTCTCTCCACAGAAAACTTTGTTTATTTACAAATTGTTTATTAAAAATCAGTGCCTGAAAAACAAATAAGAAAATACAAAATTAAAAACTCAAAGATAACAAAATGACAATAAAATAAAATTGTTGTAATAAAATAGTTGTTTCATATTACTACGCCCGAAGGGGGTCCTGGTGCCCATGCCACCCAGACAGTCCGGGTTTGATCCCGGTTGGAATAGAGATATATTACTAGAGGGGCCCTATTGGTTGAATTTTGAAACATCGAAAAAGTAACCTGACCACATTCGATTGTCATTTTCATCAAATAAACAGAACAAAAAACAGTAAATTATATAGTAGAATGTTTAAAATACAAATCACAACACAAACAATCTGCGGGAAGCCGAAAACAATTGATTAATTATAACCTTAACTCCCTCTTGGAGAAGGTTTCAATGAGGTTACACACAGCCCCTGAGAGCCCCACAAAAAATGTTTCGGCTTCTCAATGTATTAAGATAGGCTATGCCCTCTCTAGTATAGATCTCTATGCCGGTTGGAACATATGATACACGACTGGAAATGATTTTTTTTAACGTTGCGACTATATTTACCATCTCGCTTCTCTCGACAGTAAGTATAGTCGCAATGGTGAAAAACAAAACCTTCACAGTCTTGAAAAATATGATACTATTATTTATATACACGTGTAATGCAAAATGAAGCAGGTCATTTTGAGAAATTATTCTTATAATTCATGTTATTTAGACCTTTATTATAACTTTCACTACTTCCTTGTAATTTTATTTCGAAATCATCAAATGAAAACAGACAGTGCGTCAATTTTTTTACGTAAAATAATTCCTACCCCTAATTTTTTTACATAAGCATATGTTGGAGGTAATCTGTCATTTTTTAGGGTTATCATTATCGTTTTTTTCAGCTCTTATTATAGCTTTACCCCTTAATTTTTGAGACACGTGGGTGGATTTTTTTTAAATAGAAATGATGCTTTATTATTTTTAGGTGCATAAAAAAGGGGTGCAATAAAACATAAGACATATGCAAGGAGAAGGAATAGAAGTGTGCGCTTTATTGTAAGGAAAGAAAAAAAAATAAAAAGAATTTAATAGTTGCACAGCCACTGTGTATTAAGCAAAGCGAATTTTATTATTAACAAGAAATAATAATCGAAGTACTTTGATTTTGTCGGATTCAATTAATAAGATTTAATTAAACGACTTCTGAAGTAATTAGTTTTAATTAAATTAATATTGAGGTATATCCAGTATATAGTCTGGTTTTATTCATCTAAGAATTTATCCTTTACTAGTATAGCAAGTGAAAGGATTAAAAGCAAATTTTCCTTGGTAAAAAATCGTTAATGTTAGGATGAATCGTTAATGTTAGGATGGATCGTTATTGTTAGGATGGATCATTAATGTTAGGATGAATCGTTATGTTAGGAAATCGTTAAGATGAATCGTTATTGTTAGGATGAATCGTTAATGTTAGGATGAAGGATGAATCGTTGTTAGGATGAATCGTTAGGAATGAATCGTTAATGTTAGGATGGATCGTTATTGTTAGGATGAATCGATAATATTAGAGTGAATAGTTAATGTTAGAGTGTATTTCCAAGCACTATACAAAAGTATGGTCATCTAAAATACTTATTTTAGATGATCAGTCAATTTTCCTTTGGATAATAGACCAAAACTAAAAAGGCTATGAAGCATAAACTGAAAACTGACAGAAATGGATTGTTGAGCAAAAAAGAAATAATTTCAAAAGAAATTCATAAGATTCAGGATTATATAATTTTTTATAGAATTTTATAACCTCTTTGAAGATATTTTCAAACGTAAATTTTAATTCAAGTGATTATAAAATTCGTTAGAATAGGTTTTTTATTTCAAATTTAAGCAACATCGAATGAGGTCACTTTCTGGATGAGTGACCGTAGAAAATAAAGTGATATATTTACTGTCTAAGGACGAGCGAATTAATTACGGAGACGTGTTGCAATAAAAATCTAGTGTGATTTTTAAATTCTGAAGACGAACGTAGCGAGTCTGAAGTTATTAAGGTCAACGTAACTCATCTGATGTGGACCCGAGCTCTATTGAAAACCAGGTTGTTTGATTTATTTTCAAGAAATCAGTAAAATTCAAGTTTATTTTTCGCCGCCAAAAAATTGTCCGAAGTCGATACGACTACTCAAGTTTTTTTGGAGCGCAGAATCAAATAAAAAAAGTTTAAAACCAATGCGACCTCTTAAAGTGACCAAAAAATCGAAAAACAGTGGTCATTACATGAAAACCTAAAATACGGCTGTTGAAGGACATATTTTAAGGGGAGAGTCGGTTTCGATGTTTTTTGGGCCTGTGTGTTGAATCAACATGGATTCGAGCACTCAAAGTAAGGGTACCTGGGTTCGAATCCCAATAAGGACAATATTTTTTTATCGTTTTATTTTCATTTTACTAATGTTTGTGACTAAAAAATTATTCCGCTAGCCACATGGTCCGCATGCCGGGTAAATGCGTGTTTACTTGCTTGACAGTCAATTTCTTGCTTAAGATTGTCGTTTTTGCTATATAACTTAAGCAACTACTCAATTATCAAGCGCAACTCGTAACTAATTCTATTCTGTATTTTTCAAAGGAAATGCTCTAAAACCTTTATATATAAACACTAACTTTGCTTTAAAATAGTGCAAATAATAGTGCGCACTGCCAATTTTAGATCCATAGTTTTGTATTGAATAATGTGATAATTACATTGAATTGAATATAAACAAATTCAATATAAAATTTAATCTATAAAAAATTAAATGTATCTAATAAATTAATTTTAAAAAGTAAATTGATACTAGAAATAAAGTAAACAACGTTTAATATTTGGAGGACATAAATGTTTTTTCTATTATCCACCATCGCTTATGTTTATGTATTTATAAATAAGTTACCGAAAGTTTATCAGTTCATTAGAGTTCCTGTTTTTACTTTTAAAATTTACTTCCCTGGTTTTAACTTTTAAACTAGCTCTTTTAATTTGATAGCACTGCAATAATTCTATAGTAAATATTTTCATTAATTTACAACATATTTTTAGTTATTACCAAAAAATTATAAGGTTAAAGTTATATATTTCGGTAAACCTTATTACCATTTATTTTTTAAAGGGCATGTACTAAAACCTTTATAGATAAGCACTAATTAAGCTTTAAACTTGTGCAAATAATGTTGTGCATACTGGGAATTTTAGAGGCATAGTTTTGTTTGACCAATAGGCTTATTTAAACTCAAAGATTATACATAGAGAGCATGGAGTCGATTTAAATTCTGTGATGTTTTATGTGATTTTGTTAAGTTTTAATAGTTTTATTTGTATTTTTAAAGTTTTAATTAGGATCTGGGTATTATCTTTTTCTTTAAATAAGTCTGAAGATGGTAACACGGTTTACCAAAATATTTAGCTTTTACCTTGTAGCTTTTTGGTGATTACTGATAAATATTTTACTTAGCTTTTAAAGTTTATTTATTATAAACTTCCAAAGCATATTTTCCTAAAGACAATTCGTTACAATACAAAAAACTAAGATCTTAGTGAAACGATAGTGCATGAGCACTTCCTGGATAGGTAGCGCCACTGTTTTTGGGGTGCAACGTGCGCCACTGTTTGCGTTGTGGGGTTAAGTTGTATGATACTTTACGAGGAGTGAAGTTTTTTGATGCCTCTCACCTGTTTCCTGCATGTGTTTGCAATCCACTGTACTGTTATTATTGATTACCATCTTTATTAGTACTTTTAAAGACGATGATAGTTTTGAATATTATAGATTTTACGGTCATCGTTAATTGAAGGTGTAATTATTGCCATTCTGTTTAGATCTAGCAAAGTCTTTTTTTTTCGGTGATACCATGGCAGCCCCCGTTTTTTAAGCTCTTAAAGCTTAACGGCTTTAAAGCTTTAACTTTGACCCCCTCGGAGATCTGGTTCACATCCCATGATACTTAGTTTATATAACATTACTGTTCAAATAAATTATCACCAACATCAGATTACAGAGTGTCACGCTTGCCAGTAACATCGGAGGTAGTTCCTACAGAGGTGGTTCCTTCTTATCCCTGATAAGCCGCAAAGCTCTAAATTATTATTATTTAAAGTATTATTATTTTTTTAATATAACATTCATTCATTTATAAATATATAAAATTGGCCAGAAGTCTTCCCAATTCTTAAACATTGAACCGTAAAATAATAATTAATCAAACTTGGGGTACATTTTTTGGCTAAAAGGAATTTCTTCTTAGCTGTGTAGTTAACTTGGGATATTCTATGCCACACTGAATTTTGTAAAAAAAAAAATAAAAAAATTGGAAGGCATGGTTTTGTTGGGCTTTTTGGGTTCTAGAGATGAATACAAGACATTATTCCCATTGGACAATGGGAAAAATTTAAGCTTATGTATTGACATTAGAAATAATTTGCCAAGAGTAAAAATGCCTAATTTTTGGCCGAAGAACGCAATTCATTCATCACCTTACTTTCATTTTAAAGTATTTATAGTAGCTATTACTGTCAAGATTTGTCTAACTATTACTGGTAGATCTTGGGACAAAGGAATACTATTTTTTTTACTTTTCCTAATTTTACCGTAGGTATATAGGAAAAGCATTGTGCTTGTTTAAATCAAAAATGTAAAGAGTTAGTTGTATTCTAAAGCCAAAAATAAGGCATAGTACTCTTGTCAAATTCTTTCTAAATGTCTAAGTTTTACAATTAAAGCACTTATTTCCGACAAGATAGCGGAAAAGCAAAATTATGCAAGTGGCTAAATGTTTTGTATTCATCCCTTGAACACAAAAAGCCCAATAAAAGTATATCTTCCATTTGTATTTTTTCTTTTTTCTCGCAAAATTCGGTGTTGCGTGGGACACCCTGTGTTAACATATCATACTATAATTAATATTACAATACATTATAGAATTCCACTCTAAATATTAAAAAAAAAACAATGCACTGTGCGGCATTTATTATTTTGTATTATTTTATCACCACTTACTGATATAGTATTCTATGATCAACAAATTCTAACTATAAAATTAATTTATTTCTTTATTCTCTTTATTATTTTCTTGTCTAAAGACTCGGTGGTTAAGTTGAGAAGAGGATCTTTATTATAAGACATGTGTCGCGATCTGTTGAGGACTCTACAGTACTAAGCTTTCACCCTCTCCCAATACTTCTCTAAATATCAGTGATAGCAATAAAGAAACCCAATAAATTGATTCTTCTAACAACCTCTATATACCTTTATCACATTTTCTGTCTTTCTTTACTTTATTTTATTTCTTGGCTATCTTTTTCGCACCCTATCTTCTTTCGTTTTTCCATTGTTTTTCTCATTTTTACTGATCTATTTTTTTATTCCCTTACTCATTTTCATTCTTTGCCATCATAATGCTTATGTTGCCCACCTCTTTTTTTCTTCTTATTATTATGGGTGTCTTTTTGTTATTCCTTTAATACTGCTTATTACTTTAATCTATAAACTTTAATATTGTCACTTTATAATTACATTAGTCTTTGATTTGTTTGTTTTATGCAATATTTATTATTTAACTAATTTACATTATATTTGATTTTAATAATAACGTTTCAAACAGTCTGCAATAAAATATTTGGTACTTCTTTAACATCTTAATTGATATTGTTATAATCTGTTCAATTAAGTTGATTCAGAGTGACCAAAATAATTAAATTGGTATGCTTATAATATAACATCCAATATTAAATCACGTACTCTACATTGTCGTCTTATTCATTTCGTTAAAATCTAATAATCTTTGTCATACTAAAATGTAATAAGAACATCGTCCTCCATCTCTGATTACATACGTGCAAACCTAATTTGCTATTCCATTTTTTTCTATTTGACAAACCAAAGTTAGTTTTTGGGTCCTATTATAATTTTAAAGGTAATAACTTAAAGCTGGTACGATTTGTTGAATAGTTAACTTTATATGTTCAATTTTAGATCGATAAATTAGGATGATGGGCAATAGAATTATGAATAAAAGAACACAAAAATGTTTTCATGAGTCATTTTGAGTTATCGTAAGTTTGCAATTAGTTGTAGATCCTTAGTTTATTTAGATAAAAAACTAATTGCTCTTTATTTGGTAGAACTAAGACGTTATATGTAATTTTTTTAAGACACTGTATAGAATACCAATTAAAAATATAATAAAATGTTAATTTATGATCTATGAAAATGCTGGTAGTTAAAAATATTTATTTGGTTCAATCATCTTCATAATTTTTGTTTGGAAAGAATTAATAAAGTACATATATATAGATAAGACAAGAATAAATCCTGCATAGATTTTATAGGAATAGAGAAGACATTAAAGCGTTATAAACACCATGTCTCGGAGGTATGACATTAACCTGACAGATGAAATGTGTCCTTATTTCAGACGTAAAGACTTTTCTATTATTCTAAACTCAGTGAATACATCATAATAAGAAATGTTATTGTTAAGGAAAATTTCGTAGATTCCGATGCGTTGTAAAGTCGATGCTTAGAGGGAGATGTAACGGATTTAAAGTAACTGGTTTTTTCATTAGTTGATGCACTTTGATTTGATTATAATGGAATGTCAAAATAAAAGGTTATGCATAACTTATGTTATGCTATAACTCATTCTTATATTTTTTTCGAATACACGGAAAGATATATCATATGGAACACAGTGAATATCGAATATCTGAGCAACACTGGTTAAAAAAGATTTCGGAAAGAAGGTATGTAAAAATTATTGAAATAGAATAAATAAAATTATACAAAAATATGTGTTCTTTTAATAAGAAGAGTATTTAGGCACTATGGAGGAATTAAAATTACTAGTATTCTTCTAAACTCCATATTTAACTCTGTCCTCAAGGGCGCACTCATGTAATATATCTAAAATTCAAATATAAAAATGAATTAGTTGTTAAATGAAAGAAAAATAAATAGGCTTACCATGCTGATTAGAAAATAATAAACATTAAAACTTAACTTTCAATACTTTAAGATGATTTAAGAATAATATGAGGAATAGTAGTAAAAACTCATTCAAATTAATCCTGAACGGATAAATATGAAAATACATATATTGAAGAAAGTCCAAACTTTCAATGAAATTTTTAATCGTTAATTTGTTCTATTTATCTTGCAATGCTCAGCATCTAGTATGACCAGCGGTAATAAAGATAAAATTCATCACACAAAAAGAAAATTCAGTCGCAGAGGTCAGCAAGTCAGGAAAAAAGTAGCATTATTACTTGTTACTTATTTTTTGAGATTTTCAAATTAAATTCACATATTTATCTAATATTTATTTGTTAAAAGTTTAACAAAACTATACTTAGCCTTCAAAATCGGTGCAGCACATTTTCTCACTTATTTAATGCTCAATTTATTCTGATATTTAAAATATTTGTGTTTTTGAATTTCCTTTGAAAACACAAAAATAAATAATAAAAAGTTGTAACACTACTGCTCAAGGTCCAGAGCATAAACAAAGATTTTAGAGACAAATGTGTCCAGCTTGTGGCCCTCACCGTACCCAAATTATTTCGTAGTTATAAACTTACAGAAATAATATATCCTTAGAGTGAGCGTGAATGGAGTCCATTATAAATAATGAAAGAAAAGAAGTCTCTCCACAAAAAAACTTTATTGGCAAAGCGCTTTCAACCAATTTTTTGATGGCCTCCAGTTAGGTTGAAAGCGCTTTGCCAATAAAATTTTATTTTGTGGAGAGACTTCTTTTCTTTCATTATTTACAGAAATAAGTTATAAACTTATAGTTATAACTCATAAAGGTAGTCATAAAAAAGACAGGTTTAACACTACTTAAGGTCACAGAAAATATCTTAGAGTAAGAAATACTTTCTTAGAGTCACAGAAAATATCTTAGAGTAAGAAATACTTACTTAGAGTCAAGAAATACTGTATTTTAGGTTTTTCACTTATTTAATAGAGTTGTTAATTGGACTCCAAACCAAATATATTCTATTAAGAAATAGAATAACGCCCTAACGTTAACGCCCCCAAAACCACAAATGAATACCTTTTATAACATTTACTAGAAATGTTAATTTTAAAATTTTACCTTTCATTTTAAAATGACGTCACAACCACTTGGTTTTAAATGTCCTTTCTTTTGTAGATTTTTATTCCAAGTTTGATAAAATAGTTATTAGTTTGCTTGTTCGCAAGATAGTGTGTTTACAAGAAATCTTCTAGAAATAGACACCCTCTTTTTCATCATATTGGCTACGTTTCAGCTCCTACAAATTTAGGAAACGAAAAAATTTGTTGTCTCTAATTATTAAACTATGGATTTATTGGATGTATGTGCACTTTTCTTGTTAACACGGTACTTAAGTCAAATGGCTTAATCGAATTAAATGAAACTCATTACGAAAATCAATTATTATAATGATTTTAAGTTCTATTCTGCGAGGTATGTCTCTTGTTTTTCTTTGAAGTTTGACATATAAAGAAGCTTGCTTGCTTTAATACCTAATAATACATCAAATGTACCAATTTTAGTTCCCTCTGTTTATAGATTTTAAAAAAGTTTTATTCATAACAGTTATGAAAAGGAAATATGAACGTAACTGTTGCTGAGCTAGGAATTACTGGAAACCCAAGTAGCGGAAACTCTGCTATTACAATTTTAGATTGCACGAATTCTTTTCTAGCAATAAAATTGCTGGGTTAACAATTAGTGATAGATAATAAACCATTGAACCTGATTTCAATTACTTTCTTATCTTTACAACCAGAGAAGTAAAACGTCCACTGATTTAAATAAATTTAAGCTATTATTATTTGAGACATTTTATGACATGAGCCTATGACGAAGACAGTGGCGTTTTTAAACTGTGGTAGCTCCTAGTCGTAGTTATAACCACAAAACGTGATATCTGTTGAAAGTAAATTATCTTGCCAATTCCAATAGGTTTATTTATTTACTGTCTGCAGGATAAAATTTCATTTTTATCTGCAAGATTGTTAATGAAGTAATAATTTAAATAAAAAGGTTTGCTAAAGACTTTATTATTCCGAGGGTGGTCTATAGTACTAAATCACAAGGTACGTGGTTCGAGACCCGTTCTGATTTCGCTTTACCCTTTTACAGAATAAAATCGTGCAGTTTGCAGGAACACAACTAATATAGTCTAATTAGGTAAAAAGAGCCGCTTTTTTGTTGAATTCCGATTTGCTTTAGATCGGTGTGTTTTGACTAAACTGAGTGCTCTCGAGGCAGTGCTTTGTCTTCACGATTGTTCCTTTTGGTATTTCATTTTAATAATCCAATACCTGTGGGTAAATATTTTGATATTGGTGGTCGCCTATTTTTTAGGTCAAGTTATTTTATACTCTTTAATTCGTTCTTACAGTTGCTCGTTTTTAATGACTTTCAAATTGATAACTCCTCGTATTATCAAACATACGGTTTATATGTTACCTCATTTATACCAAAGGCATTCATTGGTATTGTGTTTGCATTTAAAATCCAAAACCAAGACTTCATTAGAATTATTCGTTTTAGATGTCTTAAGGACCTCATAAGTGGTTTTTATACCAAGTTGTCTTTCTGCGTGTGTTGAGATACATTTGTTTGTTTTATATCTCCATAGAGTGCCTGATGTTTTATATGTATGGATACTTTGCCAATATTCTCCAGCCCTAAAGGCCTAGGTATAAAGAAAAAAGGTTAAAACCATGTGCCAAACCGGATATAAACATAAATTTTACCTTTCTACCTCTTCTTCCTCCCTCCTCAGCATCTCCCATTCCTATACCTACATTTCATGCTATTCTATACCTTACGCTCCCTTTTCCCCTCCGAAAAAATGGGTAAGGTAAGAGCCATAAATATTTCTTGAGAAAAGTGAACATAGAAAAAATTCTTTATCTATCCTCCAGCCTGAACATTGTGGATGTCCTTAGCGCCAAGTTTTGGAGGGAAAAATCTTAGTGGGAAAATTTATGAAAGTCCTTTCCATGTGATTTACCCAATGTTAAGAAAATTTATTTTTTTACCTTTTTAAGGTTTTTGGTTTCTACCCAAAAATAGATAAAAGAAAAATAATAGCATTTGAGGTACTTTTCATTTTTAAACTATTTTTCGGACATATTTTGATGTCAACATTTTAGTTTTTTTGTAATACTATTTTAAACTTTTAACCAGATAAGTGGTGTGTTCTTAACTTCAAAAGAGGTTATGTAATCTATGCTAACATCAGTCACTTTCTTAATATAAATGAAAAATAATGGAATAAGCTGACAAGTTTTAAAAGCACTTCCAATTGAGCCCAGTGTGTTTAAATCAGAGGGAAATGGATGTAAGTTCATACTAAAAAGTTAATGTTCTGACTTTAAGGGTATTTTGATCTTGATAAACTTGGCCAATTACCTTAAGAAAAGTAAAAAATAGAATGAGAATTAAAATTATACAACATAATTATGCGAAAAACACCTGCTGATGCTAAAGTTAATTTTGGCTACAGATCCGTATTTTTTGTTGGTAATTTTACATTTATCATTACGGGTCGCTAATGGTTTACAGACAAAAGATCTCTGCTCTTCACTTGTAACTCCAATAACACCAGCTCTCTTATCAATAATGATAAAGAGTTTCCAGTTCCTTGAATATTTAAGTTTACACTGTGGAATTCTATTAATTATTTGTATTTTCAAAAATCAGAGGTCTCAAATGATGTAAATCATTAGTTGTTTTGACGGAGATTTTGTGGTATAGACTCACCATGATCTTTAATAGAAAAACACACTAGAATAGTCTACCTCCGGTTAGACTTATGCTTCGGTGATTATGCTTTCGGTTTTAGCAAATATCAATGAAAAATTGTACTCATTTGGCATGGAAAGATGGGGGTGTTTATTAATAGTATTTGTTATAAGAGATTTTGCCAACCTTAACATAACTATGAGCATAGTAGATTCTAACCGTCTAGAGTAGTTTTCGCAGAGTTAAAACCCTAATGAACGGTCTAAAAGCTCTAAAACGGGCTTTTATTTTATGCTCTCAATTTGTACATTATATTCTCTTAAACACAACCTATTTATGAAATAATATTTTTTAACATCATTTCTTATATTGATTCTTACTATCTTTATACAAATCGGAATAGTATAAATCATTTTTTGTTACTTTTTTGAGAGATCAGATTGTTATTAGATTATCATAATGTACAGGATAGGAATAAGTTATTTTTCCACGCGTGAAGGCAGCCACTATTGAAATGATTGCGTAGCTAATGCGATGTTTTGGAATGGCTTTTGACTACTGAAATTGTTCCCTGTAGTGCGTTGGAATACCATTCATAATCAAAAATTATTTTAACATATATACATGTTGATATCTTGATTTTGGAGTGAAGATGTACAATTGTATGCACTGGACTTATAATACTTTTACTAAATAATTATAATGGAATGCTTCTGTAGTTCAATTTCTTTACGTTTACGAACGAGGTTTACACACTTTTGGAGTTTAACAAGGCTATTATTTTTTTTATTTTCATGGTGAAATTACTTGCAAAATCTTGGGCTGTTAATCTCAGATTCACAGAGAATCTGAGATTATCTGATCTTTTCTATTATATATTTAGCTATGTTTTACTAAATTTACTTTCACTTCTAATGAATGGTGTAAATAAATTTTAATTTTATCATAGACTTGATGGCTTTACATTAACATAGGTAACTCCCTAAATTTTAATAAGGATAAGAAATTGCTTGGAAATGGCATGGCAAATTAGGAATTTTTCGCTTATTTCCTTTATATCAACCTTAGAAATTGTAGGCAAATAATATACACACAACTTGTTTGAACACACGCAATTCATTGACAACTTAAACGAATTTAGCTGATTAAAAAGAGTTAAGTTTACGAATTTAGCAGATTCAGTAAATTTTCAAAGAAAATCTAATAACATGTACCAATCTTTTTTAGTTCAGTCTTTTTGACGAATTATCGAACAAATAGGGCAGAAATAGAATTTTTTGAAGAAATCGCTTGAAAATGGCATGGCAAATTAGGGATTTTTCGCTTATTTCATTTAAATCAACCTTAGAAATTGTAGGCAAGTAATTTAGGTACTTGTAAATAATTCCTCTGATACAAAATCCTAAGCGGAAGGCGATGCGCCAATTAATGATGAAAAATTAGTTCTTCCTTTTAATCGATAAAAGCTTAGCTATTAACTTTATATTAATTAATTCATAAAGCGGCACTTGATTGTTGCAATTACGTAATAATAATAATAACAATACAAAATATACACCTTAAATATCTAAAACTTTGTTATTTCTTTATTGTTAATGTTTATTAAGTTATTAAAGCATTTATTCTTCTAACTTTCCAATTAAATTAATTAACAATTATTATTTTAATAAAATACAGAAGCCACTCTTTTTATATTATAATATTTTAATTGCAATAAAAACTGAAGATGTGTTAATAAAATGAAAAAAGTGAAGTTACACTCTTTCATATTAAAACACGTATAAATGCAACACTTATTATAGATTAATTAGGATTGAGATTTATAAGATAAATTATCTTTAATATTAAATTATTAATGTTTATTAAAAATTAAGATAAGAAACAGATAAGATTGGAAATTATAGATTGAATTTATTAATGTATTTATTATATATTACAATATCAAGAATTTTTTAATTGGTTTACTAATACAATTTTAAGAATAAATAAAATTATTAAAAAATAAAACAATTAATTTGATGTAAATAATTAATTTAATAAAAAATAAATATTTAGTGGTGTTTTTCACATAAAATTGTTAATATATTGCCTTCTCATGAATAATTTAAAGCCTAGATTATTTTCAAAGAAGCCATTCTGTCTTCATATCATTAATTAGAAATTAAAAAAGAATTGTGCCTAGATAAGTATAAGAAATCTCCATACATATAATATGTTAATCAATCTAGTTATTGAAACGTTTAATAAAATTTCCTCTACCAAAATTGTCGCCTCTATATTAATAATTGTGATTTTTACAACATTTGGTAAGATACTCGTATCTAACATTTTTCATTGAAATGATGGCCTCTGGTATCACTATGAAAAAAATAAAGACTGTCGGCCTGTTTAAAAAAAAAGTTTTTAATAGTAAAAGTTGTACTAAGCGTCTTACTATTGAAAATTTTAATTCCAACAAAAACATATGTGTGTAAAAAAAAAGTCATGTCTTGCGTAAAAAGTTGTGAGATCATTGTTTAAGATAAGTCGTGGGTTCCCAAAAATGTTTGTAAATATATGAGGTCTTGGCGGTTTCACTTTGTGACTTGGCCATTACGCACCACACACAGAAATGCATACTAAGCTTATTAAATAGGCTGAATATATTATTATAGCGTATGTCTACACTCTATACGAAATGTTTAGTACTACATTACCTTAAGCTACATAATGACCAAGTCACAAAGTGAAACCGCCAAGACGTCATATATTTACAAGCATTATTATGAGAACCTATGACTTGGTTTATTCAATGATCTCACAACTTTTTACGCTAGACTTGGTTCTTTTTTTACACGCATGAGGCTTTGTTGGGATTTCATTCCTCTTTGTAAGCTTGAACATTATTCCAAGAATGTTATTAAATTTTTTAATTACTTCACAGGATATTACACCGCTTATTTATTACTAAACAGTTCCATTTTCTTTAACTAAACAATAGATAAATTGCGTAAAAATATTATGTTATGTTCTGTCAGAATAAAACTCTTGATATTCTTAGATTTCATGAGTCTACTAGGTAGCGCTGGTTGTCAAAATTTTTCTTCGTACTTAAAATTGAGGTTAGACATACTTTCAATTTAGACAGAACATATTAGGTAGAAAGAAACTGAAAATGTTATATTTTTACCATTTTTCATTGATTTTCACATCTACACTTATCAATATACCAAATTTCAAATGTCTACGATTGCTGGAAGTGCCTTAGAATTTTGATAAGTGAGTGAGTGTCAAAACTGCCTAACTTTGAGCCATAACTTTCTCAACACCTGTGAATGGTTAAAGGTATGCAATGATAGCAGGTACTCATGCAATTCGGTTAAATAGGTCTACTCAACACGATCTTTTAGTTAATATTAAAATTATATTTTTTAATGTCCTTAATAAAAAGATACGAAGGGGTAAAACCCCCTAGCACCGATGGTACACCAATGACCGCTAGACTTGGCGGGGGCACTGCTATGCCCCCAGATTATTAGAGTTGGTTCAAAAATAAAAATCGAGTACGGGTACTTTGAAATTTTCCTCACAACTTATTACTCGTTTCGCTCGTCCTCAGAATTTCATGTATACCCGTAGTTTAATGTGATATTACTTTGATCTCGTTTTACTTGACCTTTGAAGTAATAGGTAACTTAATCTAAAGGGTGCTATAACATAATAATTATTAAAGCTTAGAAAAGTAATCAGCATATAGTGATTCAATTAAGTTATCCAGGTAACCCAGAAAAATAGATTATTATGGTCTTAAAATATTATTTTCATCGTAGCACATCTAAACCTTTCATTAGAGAAGCACCTAAACTAAACCTCTAGTTTTGAGAACAAAAATGGAGAACTTGGGACTTGAAACCTTTTTTGCACATAAAACTTTTTGTGAAAAAGTTTTTTGCACAAACACAATGGTTATGCGTGTCACAGACATCCAGAAACGCACATATCTTGGGCAACTTTAGTTTAGCAGTTTATTGTACAAATAATCAAGCACAACTAGCTACCCTAAAAGCTCTAGTTTGGACTGAACTGAATGCTGACACAGTTTGTTTAAAAAGAACTGTAAAATTACTCTTGACTATTTAAAATAATGCTTAAAACCATCTTTGTTTCATTGAAAGTATCAGAGTCAATATAATAGTCTTGGGTGCTTCGATTCAGGGCTCTTTTAACTGGGTCAAGGACCATGTTGGCATTAAGGGGAACGAGCATGCTGACAGACTTGCTAAGAACGCTTCGAATATCCAAGAAGATCCTCACTATGATCTATTGCCATTGTCAACAGTACGACATTTAGGGCACAAGCGAAATACTTCTCGTTAGCAAATTGCATGGCAAGTATCTGAAGCTGGTCATTTAACAAGAGACTTTTTGTTTGTTACCATTTGTTGAGATGCGTCTAAGTTTTTAATGCAGCACTTGAAAATCAGTTGACAGTGGACTCAAATTATGACTGGGCATGGAACATTTTACTTTTAACCTCAGAGATTTAACCTAAGATATTTTCCAGCTTTTTTATGTGACAATCTGTCTTCTCAAACTGAGAAGACCTTCTGAGTAATGACATTTTATTTTACAATTTGTAATTGTCCTTTAGTTGTTGTACCTTTAACTAACTTATCCTTTAACTACTGTACGAGGAACATCATTATGTCAAGAGCCCAATAAGTGGACTTTTAATATGAAAACATCAAAATGTAAAAACAATTCCAATTAGATTATAAAAAGGTAAATCCAACCAGAATACCTGGAGATACAAAGCAAATATTGCCTTGAGAGGCGTAGCGGGAGCACTCGATATAGTTGAAGGAAAGAAAAGAAGCACCATGTAACCAAAGTTAGTCCACTACACTTGATGAAAAAGCAAAGTATGTACTAATTTTGTAAATTTAGAAGAAAAAATTACGTGCAACAACCACTAGGATTTTAGAATGAACTGTGTGACTTGGAAGTATGTAAATTTATCTTAAGTCTCTATGGTCTTGAACAAGCGCCGAGTTTTACCACTCACCTCCTAACGTTTGGCTTTACAGAGTGATGTTGACCCATGCCTCTTTGTAAGAGGTAGAGGGGATATGAAGATAATTTTTGCCCTTAATGTCTTCGAAAAAAGACAATTTTCTCATGTGTGCCTCGCGTCCGTATATCGCATACGTTTTAGGATCTGTGCCAAGACATTTTGAGAAGCACAGAGACTCGGATGTAACAAAAGTAAACAGAATAATAAGATATCTTAAACTAAAGATTAACACCTTTCCTATGAAACTGGTCAAGAAAAGTATAATCGAATCATCTAGAGATGTTGATCATCGTGAAAATATTAAATCTGGCTAGTACAATACTGGAGTAATTTGTTTTTTACTCAGGTGTTTGCATTTCATAGCTAAGCCAACTAAGCCACTGATGGGGCGATTTCAACAACTGAAACTGAAGTTGATCGAAATATTTAACACAAACAGACCTCCGATTTGTAATATTTCTCTCCAATGACCTCAAAATCAAGCAAGTATCGATAGCTAGTTCTTTACAAATTATACTTCTAGTCTAAAGCATGTAGACGTATTATAGGTTTCAGGTAGTTTTGATTATAATTTAATTTAAAGCGTGAAGTTGTTGTGTTATTGGATGTGAATTCGTGCCACACAGGTAAAATAAAAACGTAAACTGGTTCCTTAACGCTTCAATGTGATTAAACCGTGCATTATTATAATAGAATGGAAATATAACTTAATATAGGTTATGTTTAGGTCTGAATATACATGAAGTTGATACAATTGACAATCAAAGAAAGGTTAGGGTTTTTTAACCTTCATATGCATTCAGTTTGACATATCTACATTGAGATATTATTTCTAAAGCCAGCATAAAGTCATTACATTAGGATAGTTGAAACCTCTTTACTATGGAACTACTTGTAATAATCCTTTGTTCCTCGCCTACTGCCGTAGGTATATAAGAAAAGCATTGTGTTTAGCCATTACTTAAAATAAAGTAATGTGACTTATTATTACTTAATAAGTTATAACATCAAAAACCAAGATTTTGTCAGAATTATCCTTTTTAGTCGTTTTTAAGACGTTCAAGTGGCTTTCATCAGGATGTCTATAATCAGATTGATAATGTGTGTTTAATGACTTATGTCTGGGTAACGCATCCTGCTGTATTTTTGCTAAAGAGTTGAATTTGGCACAAAATCGAACTTAAGGTCTAGTTGTATTGCCCGGGAAATAAAAGTTGTCAGACCTTGTTAACACATTTGATAGTGTCTTCAAAAATTAATCTAAAATGTTAAAAATTTGACCACTGGAATTGAAAATTATCACTGTTATACCTTTAAACATTGCAAAATATTTACAAAATTGAATGTTACAATGGGAAGATATTTTTTAGTAGATTTAAGTCTACGGCGGGGACCGCGTCAATGTAGATGAAGAATTTAACGTTCCGCTTTTACTGTGGGAGGCATCTTCATGAACTTAGGAGATGATAGATGACAACACAATCCTCTACAAAACAAAATTGAGAATTTTCAAAAATTCTGATCATGCTCAGTATTTTATGGTCAAATATCCTTAAAAGTAACAGAATTATTAAAAATAATATATGACATATTGTTTGTTTCATGTAAAACTAGCAGTGATACCGCTATTTGCGGCTATCACTTTTTGTATAAACTAGCAGTGATAAAAGCTTCGCTCAGCAAATAGTTTATTTATCAAACAAATTTTTAATTAATCAAAAATGGTGATATTTCCATTTTTTATTTGACTTTTACTAGAATACAATAATATTCTTAACAATATAGGCCATGAATTAAAAAATTCTTTGGCGAAATACAAACATTTAGAATTATTTTATCACACATCAACACCGTTGCGTTAATTATAGAGAGGATTATTCTTTCCTTTTTATTTATATATTACAAATATTTATTGATTAATAACATACAAATATATTTGCATAGTTTCCAGAATTTTTTTGAGTTATAATTGTTTCACTAAAACAATTATAGTCATGAAAAAACTCTGGTCCTGAAGTAAATTGAACCAATTTTAAACAAAGTTATTTATTTCTTTATTACAAAACTAAATGAAAGAAATATTTAACTTTTAATTTTATATTTAAATTAAATATTTTAAAAAAATTAAATATTTAAAAAAATTAAATATTTAAATAAATAACTTATTTAATATTTTAAAGTTACTAAAAGTAGTCACAAAACTACCATACTTGGTTGATGGTCACCAAAGTTATAATGGTAAATTTAAACTCACGCAACAGTTAATTTACTAGGGGTAGTGACGTTTACATTTATTTTGAAGGATAATGTTGGTGCATCTGAATGTTCCATCCGGTATAAATATAGAGTGTATATGCACTGTATATACTAGTACTATATACACTACTATTAGTTTTATAGTTATCTTAATTATTACCGACAGTGAAGAGAGGAGACACAGAAAATCAATTTTTACATAGCAAAAACACACACACATATATATATATATATATATTAAGATCTTCTTGCTGTCTCCATAGAACCAATTTATTGTTTACATAGATTACTATATAATATAATATGTTACTATGTACATAATATGATTGTATATACATGAATGTATATACATATGATATATGTATATACATACATATATGTATATTATGTATGTAAAATATTAGATACTTTTATCGGTTCGTCCCGGTTTCGGATTTTTTTTTTCAAATACAATACTTTTCCTATATACCTATGGTATAAATAAGGAAGAGTAAAAGTTTAAAGCTTATTGTTAGATTGTCTGAGGTTAGATTAGTAAAGTGGCCCATACGTTAAAAATGTGCTTATGACATGATAAAATGCAATGTATCAATACATTTTACGGTTCTAAGGGCCTTTATATAATCGGACAATATTGGATTAGATTAGGTTTTGAAGAGAAAACAAATAAAATCTATACTTAAAAGTTTGTATATATTAAATGGCAATAATATGTATGACTATATCAATATATATGATTATAAATTGATGTTTTTAAACTCTGCCTAAATAATATTTTCACGCTTTGAAAAATAGAATTGTAAAGCTTTGAGCAGGTGTTAAGGTGTGTTCACAATACTGCGGTAGCGATGCGTCCGTCCGTTGCATGCGGTGACAGCTCAAATTCCAACCTATGTAATCATATTGGATGTTCTTAAACAGCTTGCGGTATTAGCGTTGCAGAAAATGGAAATTTCCGCATACCTACTAAACCCGCACAAATGATATAGTGATTAGCATTTGGTTGATTACAAGACACCTTAGAGGCCTGGCGCGGAAGAAACCTTTCTGTTTTTAAAGTTTTGGAATTTTTCTTACCCCCTCTTCCGATTTAGAGAAGAATACTTTTGTTTTGTTTGGATTTTGATTCATGCTGTGCTTTAAGTCGTTTTATTTTTAATTATTTTAATTTGTTTTTAATAATAGAGTTATGTTTTATCTAAAAAATTAATATTATCTTGTTATTAAAATACAATATTGTTATTTTATTACTTTTGTTTGTGCTGTCTTTTTAAAGTGTTCAATTTTGCCTTTTAGTTTTGATTAGTTCAAAGTTGTTTTTTTATGTTTCTATTCTTAAATCAAATTTATTCCTTAATGCTCTCGGTGTTCGCTAATTTGAATGGTATAGTTTTATTATCTTGATCCGTTTATTTTATCTTAATGTAATTGATCTGAAATGTTATACATTATTTCTGTTCTCTTGGTTTTACTGCCTAAATAGTATTTAATAAGTAGATCCCGGAGTTGAAATGTCTTTTAAAAAACAAGACTATTAATTACATTTCATAACAAGTACATTACAATATAATAAACTGAACAAGACAATACTTTGCCGTTTTGATCGGGTTGATCAGTTAAAAAATATTTAAACTTAGACCATATAAAATTTTAAATAAGAAAAAATTAATTTGAACAAGAAGAAGAACTATCATTTAGTGTGAAAGTTCCCATTATCATCAGACATGATTAAATAAATTAAATATTTATTTATTTTGTTAAGAAAAATATATTTTTGTTTCCAAAATTTGGAACAAGAGTGCGCTGCGTTTGCGGCCGTAGCGTTGCAATTGTGGAACCATCATTTTCCGCACCGCAATGACCGCTACGCACGTAACGTCCGGACGCATCCCTACCGCAGTATTCTGAATGCACCTTTGCACTACTAAACTAAGTCTTTTGTTATGAGAAGTCTTTGTTATGAGAGAATTGGATAAACCTTTCTCTTATTAACATAATTTGGGTTTAAATGAAAGGTATATCAGGTTTTACAAAGATATTTTCTGACGATCTGACATTCTTTGCTTAGCCGCTGATGCATCCAATAGTCCATTAATACAACCAGTCCGGTTGTTGATTCTAAGATGTAGATGTCGTGAGAAGAGGTCACTGTTGATTCCATCAACCTCACCGTATCTAATGCCAGTGTTGTTCTGATCATAACTCGCCTCTGAATCAAACTTTATCCTCCTTAGATCCTATTCTCGCCTCTTACTCCATTTCTTACTTTGACATCCGGAAATATATTTCTAGATAAATTCCAGGATATAATTCGGTTTGATGTTAGACTTTATTCTTTCATGCTCACTTATTGATTTTGTTTTTAAGAACCTGGAAAAACAATTATAAGTACTTATAGTTACAATAAAAAAAAATAATATAAAATTTATTGCTGATAAAGTTAAAATGAAAATACAATTTAATCATATGCACATCAATTTATCACGCGAATCAATTCTTTTTCTAGTTTTGCAAAACATGAATATTTTACACAATATAAATTGTGCGAGAGACACCAAGGATATGTAACAAGCAAAGTGCAATGCTGCATCTAGGAACTGTTCCATAATTCGACATTCGTCATCATTAATTTCTCGACATAATGTCATGTCCCACTCTGTTCCATTACGTCAGTACTCATCAGTGCGCTAACTGGGCCTGAACTTACTTAGCCCTTTAATTGAAATACCGTCGTAGAGTTCCCAGATGTACCATTGAATTTTTTACATTTCCTATGCGTCTCTCGTGCGATTTATATCGCGTCAACCCTATTTATATTTAGCTATTGTGAGTCAGCAAATCGAGAAACACGGCTGATGTTTTTCTAGTCTTAGCATAAAACAGAAAATTTCCAGAAAATGGACCTATGGTATAATACGTATAAGGCTGTTGAGTGATTAAATAAAAATGATTATCGCATTGTACTCTAATTAGCTTAATTGTGATTTGATAACATTAGCTAGTTTACACTTGCCGGAGGAAACAGGAATAGGTCACTATAGAATTGTGCTGTTAAAATATTAAAAGTTTTTGTAATCAAACTGCAACATGCGTGTACAATTGTATGGTCTCGAGTTGAAATGTCAAATGCTCAAGTTTTGTTATTATTTAATTTTTAAAACCAATGTTCTTTAAATTATAATTTGTTTTTATAATCTTTAAAGTGAAAATACATTAGTTAGTAGTACATTGTTATAAAATAAACTATAAAATAAATAAATATGTCATTAAAACCTTAATGATTAAGTTTTGCAACGCATTATCTGTTGACTGAGTATACCTATTATTATTTGAGATAAAAATAGGAATTTTACTCTTAGGAACTGTTCCATCAATCCACGTTACTTAATATATATATTAAGAATCATACTCATTTAATGGTCCAATGTGATTCGTCGATAAACTTATCGGGTTAATGACTATTAATGGTAGAAAGAGTTGAGACTCAGACTTCACTAAATTAATAAATTAACGACGACTCATAGGCAGAGTGAGTTGAGACTCAGCTTTCACTAAATGGATAAGTAATGACGACTCATGTTATTGAAATGTTCAAAATTTAATCAGACTTGAGCTATATTCTTTTATCACAATAGACCTATGCTTACCATGCAAAAATATTATTTGAGGATTGCAAACGACCCGTGCAAATAAATAACACCACAGTAAAGTAAATAACCAGAGACGATTGATTATATTAGTAATTCTATATGCAAATAGTATCATTTGACTCTACTAAAATAAAATGAAAATTAAATTCCAGGATATAATTCGGTTTGATGTTAGACTTTATTCTTTCATGCTCACTTATTGATTTTGTTTTTTAAGAACCTGGAAAAACAATTATAAGTACTTATAGTTACAATAGGATAGAGTCGCGCCTGCGCAATGATATGAGTTAGACCTGTTCTTTAAAGAGTATTTTGAAGTTTTTTTATTTGGCATTAAATGTATTAACTATAGACTAATTGTGTTTAAACGTGTTATTTTACGTAATATTAAGTTAGTGAAAAAGTTACTTAAAGAAATTTCGATAATATTAATTCGTAGTCCGTAAGATATAATTCGCGCAACTTAAGGCTATATATGTAAGTTAATAAAATTTAATTTTGTCTATAATTTTACATAATACTGAGAAAAGAAAATAATTAATAATATATATATTTATGGAAAGTACCTATTAAATTATACAGAAGACCTCCTGACCACTAATATCACGTTTGTTGAACGAGGAAATTAGCAAAGTATATTATCACTATTTATCATTTGACCATATTAGGAAAACAAAACAATACAGAGGATTATTTACATGGAACTAGAGTGGAAAAGTATCAGATGTCTATTAATTGATAAAGCCTTCTATATTTCCAGAAGAAAATAATAATAAATTGATCTATGTTTAGTTACAGGATATTATATTCCTAATCAACAAACTACTCTGTTCATAGATCACCCGCGAATTTTATCTAAATTTGAATTAATAAAATAGATTTATCAATTAAACATAAAACTAATCAACAAAGCTATTCTTCAGGTAAAAATAAGAATACAATGTCTCCAAAGAAAAGTAAATCTAGTGTAACTCCAGTGTTAGATTCAAAAACTGTCATTTATAATGATGAGTTTTTAAGAGCATTTAGTGAAATGCTTGATGACAAAGGATTAGCTACCAAGAGTGATTTAGATGAGTTAAAAATGATTATTAAAAAGATTTCTTCTGAAAACCAAGAACTTAAAAATAGAATAACAGAAATGGAAAAAACGGTGGAGAGACAAGAGAGAGAATTAGAAAATCTTCATAATGACAAATTGGGAAAAAATATTTTATTTTATGGTTTGGAATGCGAAGATGACAGGGTTGAAGAAAAGATTAAAGAAGTGTTTAAAACTAATCTCAAACTAGAAAAGGATATTAGCATTAAAAATATTCACTTTCCATTAAAGAGTATAGAAAATCCTAAGCAACAAAAACCTATAAAAGTCACCCTATCACACGAGGAAGAAGCTTCTGTCATCTTTAAGAATTGTGCTAAGTTAAAAGGAACCAGGATATCAATTCAACGTGATTTCATACCTGCTACTCGAAAACGGATATCAAAATTAGTAAAAATAAAAAAGAAATAAACAACAAAAATAGTAAAATAAAAACTGTTTTAATTAAAATTATTTAATTGTTGAAGGACATCAATTCTATTGGAAGAATAGTAAAGGTATTTACCATAACACTTTTGATGATGCCTTGAATCTTTTACATGAAATAACTGGGTTTGATTTAAGTTACTTGGTTCACTCCTTGATAAAAGAAGAAAATAATACATAGTTATATACGTTTATGTATATGTATGTGAGTGTATATGTGTGTTTATGTGTATGTATGTATGTGTGTATATATAAGTCTGTATATATAAATGTGTATGCATATATGTGTATGTGTATACATATTATTGCATTAAATAGTATGATGAAAATGATTGTAAGGAAATAAAATTTAATTTTTTTACCTTGCGGAAATAATAAATAAATAATTAATTAATTTTTTTTTTCATGAAGATCTAAGAAATTGTTTTTTTGTTTTTTTTGAGAAATGGAATATTTATTTATGTATCCAGAATTAAATAAGTATAAATAAATAATTCAAAATACATATAAATAAATTTTAAATAACCTTAGTACATAAAAACATCATTTTAATAACAATATTTTAATAAGATAAATAGAGTAATTAATAAATTTCAAAATAAATAAAATAATAATTACAGACTTATTACATAAATTGAACTATAGCATTAAAATTTATTGCAAGAACCTACACGTTTTAACAAGTATTGTGGAATTTAGATTAATATTTATGTAGAAATATTATATAATATTATATAGCACGAAATTGTATATATAATTATGACGTGAAGTACTATGTAAGTAACAAAATGAGAAATGCAATTCTAATATGTGATAATTATAATTCTAATGTGATAAATTTATATTAAAAAATAATAATGAGTAATGAAGACAATTTAAATTTATATAAATTAGAACATTAAAACAAAATGCGACTTCCTCAACCACAGCTAAGGCTGATTTAAATCTTAAGTAAAATTATAAATTTGTATGCATGTATTAATGTAACTTATCAAGATTTAATAAATGGTTATCTATCTATCTATAGTTACAATAAAAAAAAATAATATAAAATTTATTGCTGATAAAGTTAAAATGAAAATACAATTTAATCATATGCACATCAATTTATCACGCGAATCAATTCTTTTTCTAGTTTTGCAAAACATGAATATTTTACACAATATAAATTGTGCGAGAGACACCAAGGATATGTAACAAGCAAAGTGCAATGCTGCATCTAGGAACTGTTCCATAATTCGACATTCGTCATCATTAATTTCTCGACATAATGTCATGTCCCACTCTGTTCCATTACGTCAGTACTCATCAGTGCGCTAACTGGGCCTGAACTTACTTAGCCCTTTAATTGAAATACCGTCGTAGGAGTTCCCAGATGTACCATTGAATTTTTTACATTTCCTATGCGTCTCTCGTGCGATTTATATCGCGTCAACCCTATTTATATTTAGCTATTGTGAGTCAGCAAATCGAGAAACACGGCTGATGTTTTTCTAGTCTTAGCATAAAACAGAAAATTTCCAGAAAATGGACCTATGGTATAATACGTATAAGGCTGTTGAGTGATTAAAATAAAAATGATTATCGCATTGTACTCTAATTAGCTTAATTGTGATTTGATAACATTAGCTAGTTTACACTTGCCGGAGGAAACAGGAATAGGTCACTATAGAATTGTGCTGTTAAAATATTAAAAGTTTTTGTAATCAAACTGCAACATGCGTGTACAATTGTATGGTCTCGAGTTGAAATGTCAAATGCTCAAGTTTTGTTATTATTTAATTTTTAAAACCAATGTTCTTTAAATTATAATTTGTTTTTATAATCTTTAAAGTGAAAATACATTAGTTAGTAGTACATTGTTATAAAATAAACTATAAAATAAATAAACATATGTCATTAAAACCTTAATGATTAAGTTTTGCAACGCATTATCTGTTGACTGAGTATACCTTTATTATTTGAGATAAAAAATAGGAATTTTACTCTTAGGAACTGTTCCATCAATCCACGTTACTTAATATATATATTAAGAATCATACTCATTTAATGGTCCAATGTGATTCGTCGATAAACTTATCGGGTTAATGACTATTAATGGTAGAAAGAGTTGAGACTCAGACTTCACTAAATTAATAAATTAACGACGACTCATAGGCAGAGTGAGTTGAGACTCAGCTTTCACTAAATGGATAAGTAATGACGACTCATGTTATTGAAATGTTCAAAATTTAATCAGACTTGAGCTATATTCTTTTATCACAATAGACCTATGCTTACCATGCAAAAAATATTATTTGAGGATTGCAAACGACCCGTGCAAATAAATAACACCACAGTAAAGTAAATAACCAGAGACGATTGATTATATTAGTAATTCTATATGCAAATAGTATCATTTGACTCTACTAAAATAAAATGAAAATGCAAAAAAGAAGAAAAAGAAGATAAAAGATCAACATGTTATGCGAAAGCGGTGCATGTTTAGAAAATAAAGAGCCATAGCAGGGATACTGTTATGGTAAATTTAAAAAAAAAAGTATCATTTGACTTTACGGAATTTTCAAAACATGAATTGTTGACACTTGCCTGTGGTTCAACAAGCATAATATCTTCAGCGTCTCTCTCAAATGCCAAAAATGGGACACTTCCTATTGCAATTGAAAATTACATCTTATATTCTTAGTTACCTCTCACTTAATTATATAAGTGAGTGTTATTGTTTAACCCTTTAACTAATAACAAGAAAAAAATAAAGTTAACATTAAACAATTTTTTTATTTTTTAATTATACATATATTGAATTTAAATAATGGTCTATTAATTTTTCGTTTATATATATTTTATTTAAATGATAAGACTGTATGATTTTTTAAAGCATCCTTATAGAATATCCAGGTGAAAATCTACATTATTAATAAAAGGTTTTATAATATTTTTATGTAATTTGATTTTATAACTATAATAAAAAAATTATATGACCCATAGAAAATTAATAAAGAAAATTACTAACATATTAAAATGAATTTTTTTTATTATATATATATTATTATTTAGTTTCTTATGTATACTTCATTATTTTATTATTTTATTTTATATACAGAGATATATTTATTATAGTCATATTTAAATGAATATACCAAGCATTTTATGGCACTTTTAATTTATTTAGAACCAATGTATAATTATTTTTCAACATTAAACTACAAAATATAAATGAAATAGATTAACAAGAATAAGTAAAGCAATTAACAAAACATTTATATCCGTAATACTCTAACTTCGTAATTTGTACGTTCCTTTATGTAAAAATGTTTAGGAACCCCGTCATTTACAAATGCAAATTAACGTGAGATTAGCATGTACGCAAAGTAATTAGTACGTCCGGCGTGTAATTTACTTATTGTAATTTTTGTTAATTGTAAATGAGCACTTTGTAATTTGATATGCCGATTTTAGTTTATTTCTAATTATGAAATATGAGTTGTTATTTTTTTACTAATTGAAATAACGACGGAAAAAGAGGCGAGCAAAATAAAAAAGAACTCGAAGTTGTCACTTAACGAGTAATCACGGATTTCAACTGTATACGTTCATACTTCTATTTAAAGAAGACCTGAAAGTATTTTTATAGACTTAACCATTGTTGAACTAATTTCTATCCGCAAAATTTCGTAAAACATGCAGTAAAATTATAAAATGTCTGCATAAGTTTAAAGTAAAAGTAAAACTTTAAAGGGTCTGGAAAAGTTCAAAGTGACAGGAAAATAAAATTTTGTAGTCGCTATGGAAATAAATCTGCTCATAAAAAATTTCCTTGTATTTGTACATTTACCGTGCTCATCATTGCTTCGGTCTTTAGAAGATATTGCTATTAAAACGGATTTAAATTAAAAGAACATATTTTTCATAAGCTATTAATTTATTAATCACTTATGATTATTTTAAATCACAAATTATTTTAAATTATGACATTGTTTGTCTTTTTATTTGTATATTTTCTCTCCTTCTTATCTGATTTATTTTTATATTTTCTCTCCTCATCTGATTTATGTGTATATTTTCTTCCTCATCTGATTTATGTGTATATTTTCTCTCCTCTTATCTGATTTATGTCTATATTTCTTATCTGATTTATTACTATTTTCTCTCCTTCTTATCTGATTTATGTGTATATTTTCTCTCCTTCTTATCTGATTTATGTATATATTTTCTCTGTTACTTATCTAATTTATTTTTATCTTTTCTCTCCATTTAATCTGATTTAGTTGTATCTTTTCTCTCCTTCTCATCTGATTTATTTGGTGTAGTTTTACTATTTATTTTTTATTGTTCACACCATAATGTGATGTTGTGATAACCGTAAGGTGGCTCTGTTAATAGATCATTTGTGGGGAGAGAGTTTTTACTAATTCCAAAAAAAGAAAACACATTTGAAGTGCTATGGTAACTCATTACATTACATTCAGTTAACATGTCTTCAAAATGACCGAATCGGATAATTCAGAAAATGTTCAGTTTCTGTACTTTATTTATGCTACTTTTTCTGATAATCATCATGAGTATTTTAGTCTTTAATGAGAATTATAACGTTTAATACTTTACTACCCGAACGACGCAACTATAGACTAGAATTGATTTAATAAACTAAAGCTGACAATAATTAAATTTGACCCTTCTTTTGTCATAAAAAGACAGATTAGTGGTTATTTTAATTTCATCCATTAACATTCTTTTATTATCAGTATTTCAAATTTTTGCTGATATATTAATAAAAGTTAATGACATCGTAAAAACAATTTCCCCGGATGTACAACGAGACCCAAGGTGTGATATCGGTACCAATTTTTAACTGTCTTGTATAAACATATTTGAGGTGCAATGGTAACTCATAATATTCTGATAATATGTCTTCAAAATGACATGAAACGGATAATTCAGGTGACTTTCAGTTAAGGGTTTTTGGAATCAAACACAGTACTCCTGAATTGTGATTGATTGAGTAAAAGGGTTCACTGTGGTCTGCCAAATTAAAATTCGAGCTCTACGTTTGTTAAAAATCAGCCCACCACAGTGCTTAATCTTTTATTAAAATTCATTAATTGCTTCGTTTACTCATATTTAAATACATCAACATTGATGAAATTTTTATTTACCTTAATGTAAATTTCAAAAATCGTATTTCAAAATTTTCCCCACAACATCAAATTTGATGCACTCATCCTACTACGCTTTTCCTCAGAGTATAAACATTACCAAATTTATACCGCAACACGCCATCGGACTCTCATCGCTCATCCTCAGATAGTAAATACATTTATAATATTCCCAGGGGTCGCCCATCCAGGCACTGAGCTCGCTGGATGTCGCTAAACTTCTACGTACAACAAAAACATGTGGATATACTTGTCAATAAACGAAACTTACATACAGTATACTTTACTTTGTAAGGGGTAACACTTGTACTAAATTTTCACTCAATTAAATTTGTTTTCGTTTTTTATTACAATTTTATAATAAATGTACATAAGTTATAAGATAAAAATTAAACTAATGCTGATTGCAAACTAAAATTGATCTTCGGGTTTCTAGTCGCTTCCATAATAGCATAGACTTTAGCCTGACATACTGCCGTTAGTTTTCTAGTTTCACCTAGAAAACTCTAGGTGAAACCTGAATTTTCAATAAAAACCTCCTCTAGGAACTCCTGCGTCATTTCTGGAACTATCATGAAATTCCACAAGAGTCTGAATATTAAATGTAACCTCACCTTTTACCCAACTAGGTATCTCTGGAAGGAATTTCCACCTGAAAATTCTTGCTTTACTTAAGCTTGGCCCTTTTCCAGGATTTCAGTTACGGGAATGTCCCTTTAGATAGCCCCAGACTTTCCATAGCCATGTGCTCTACATTGAGACCTTTTCCTTTTCCCTATCCGTCTTAGACTCCTAAGATGGGACAAAGAGATTCTCCTTTGATCCATATTTGCAGCGGCGTAGTCCTGCCTGACTGTAAACTAACATAAAAAATAGTTTTAGTCATAGAAACTCTCCAATTGACTCGCCTTATTAACTTTATCAGCTTGTCCTCTGTCAAAACTATAATGAATAGACAGAGACAGTGACAACAGACTTGGCAATTCGGCAGTAATAAAAAATTAAATTATTATTTATTTAATTTCAAAATAAAAAAGGGAAACATATCAAGTTTGTTTATGTTATCATTTTATCTAAGATTACCATATCATTATCATATAAGTTTAAATAATATTTATAATTTTCATACATTATCATGTATCACAAATTATAATGTCAATTATAATTTATTCAGATTTTAAATGACACATATAATGTCAAAACTGCTCAATATGCTCAAACTGCCAAAAATAATATCACCACAAAGTTAATATGTCGAACTAATAAAACAAATTTAATTTTATAAGGCAAAAGTTATAAATTATCATAAATAAAAATTATAAAATTAACTAATTATTTTTTTAAATTTAAAATTTAAATTAATTTTATAAAGTACTGATAATAAAATGAAACTTCGTTTTTTTTGTGAAAAAATAGACAGTAGTAAATGTGTAAAAAAATTTCACTTTTACAATTTTTCAAGATTTGTGATTTTTTGAAATGTTTGTGGTTTCATTTTTGTGGGTTAATGACTCTACATATATTTAATAAATAATAGGATTAGGACATTAACAAGTTTCATTTCCATCTGATAATGCGTTCGAAAGTTATCGTGTCCCATAGAAACGTCTAAAAAATCTACCTTTCCCCTCCCCCATGACCCCAATCGCAAACGTTCATTTTTTTGAAAATTCGCTAAAATCCTATAAAATAGTAAACAAAGAATATTTTGATAACGTAGTATACAAGTATTCATTACGAAACTGCAAAAATGGTCACGTTAAAACTAGACTACCTATAATCTGAGTAACAATTTTTAATTCGTTTAACATTTTGTTTTTAATGAAATAATATTGACTTGGTATAAAATGTGTTGTTCTGCCTAATTCATGAAGAATGCTGGTATTTTCCCTACAAAATTGTTTCAAATTACACCAATTACTTGTGAGTTTTTAATATTTCTTACTCTGATTATATACCTATTTTAACTAACGTATCTATCTAGATACGATAGTTAAAACTTATTAAATGATAACCCACCGTTATGGTCAGGTGTTAACGCACAGGTGCCTGCAGGTATCAAATCGAGTTACTCTGCTTTGCAAACACGTATTGCGGGTTTAGCAAAACTTAACCTAGAAGCTTGTTTGCAAGAAATCTTGGTTATATTTGAGACCTCATATGTGAAGATTTCAATCATCTCTTTAAGACTTTTATGTCTGTTGGTTTTACGAATGTATTTTAAATTTGCGTAATCAGAGTCTGACCAAGCATTAAAATCAAATGAATGGAAAACTATCAAGTGTTTCTGTATTATTCTATTTTAATTTTAATTGACATCTATGTTAGTTGTATAAATAAATCGTTACCATAGATAATACTAGCCGTGTGCCGAGATAATAGACGTTATAAGGTAATTCAATTCGATGTAAACAATCCAAACGCAGTGCGAGGTTATAACCTGTCATGGCCGGATCGGTATAGCTGATTACATTGAACATGATTAATCATTATCAATTTTAAAATAAATAAGCAAAAGATTTTTCTGAGATTTTTAACTAACATAAAATTTACTGATGATTTAATTTTCCATTCAACATATAATTGTTGTCAAATTGTTTGTAAATTAAACAATTTTTATATTAGATGTGGTTGTTAGCACTGCACTTTAGCAAATTTACAATGGAAAAATAATCTTATGAGGTTGGGGTCATGGAGGAGAGTAGGGGTGGGAGGTGAATTTGTTGGAAGGGTGGCTCATTGATCAAGAATATACATATGTTGCTGAGTTTATACACACACACACACACACACACACACACACACACACACAACACACACACAACATATATATATATATATATATAATATATATATATATATATATATATATATATATATATATATATATGCGCGTGTATGTTTGAGATTTTTGTTCCTAGACGTACGCTTTCATGGATCGAAATAAAATAAACCTTTTTAATTACCCTTTGTAATGAACCCTATTGTTTATGAAATATGTGGGACATCATTACCCATAATAATAACCCCCTAAACATTTACAAAAGTCACAATTCCTCAAAATATGGGGCTGCAAATTTTTTACACTTGTAGTAATATGTTTGGTTAACAAAAATACAAAGTTTTTATTATATTGATTTGATTGAGATATATATAATATAATTGACTTTTACATTCAAAAATTCGCTTACATCGTGGCAGTATGCCACTCATATATACTAGTAATATGGCAAACTGATATAAGACAATAATCATGTTGCCACGAAGTGGCCCCCAGTGCCGAGGCCGCGGAGTGGTCAAGAGGACGGACGATGAGTGGTCAAAGATACTGCCTATACATTATGAGCTCATGGGATTTTGGTCCTGGAGGAGGGATAGTATTTTTAACCTTATTATAGAGTTTCCTTTTCTTGATTTTTCTGCCTCGTCAGTGTTAATCATGACATCGTAATTTTACTATAGTACCAAATCTAAATTTCTATTTAAACTGGCATATTTAGATAAAGAATGATATAGAATAAGCGTTGAAACAAAAATGTTAAACAATAAGGTTAGCCTATATTGGTAGTATTTACTCATTAAAGCTATAAGTAGTTTTACTAGTTTTATTGGGTTGGGGTAGGCTTTAATTTCCTGATGAAAATGTTATTGTGTTTGTTGCTAAACTTTTCTGTTTTGCATTTAGACATTAGTTTTAATAATATTAAATATGTTCGTCTAATGACTCTAAATCATTCTTCACCTTATTTTTCATCGTGTCATCATGTTAAAAGGAATAGAATTTATTCCTTTTCGTTTACAAAATACTAAATCATAGAAATCGACAAAATCACAGAAATAGATAAATGAAAAGCCCATGAAAAATCATGAGAAATCATGGTCTTCTTATTGACTACATCAACTTAAATTCTTTCACAAAAAGAAGGACTCAGCTAAAGACAAAGGGTACCGACACAGTCAAGATCAAAGACCAAGTCCGACCCCCATGAACTTCTTTTAAGTAGATGAACCTCCGGCGCAGCCGCGATCGCCTCACTTACCTCTGTCTTTACCTACTTAGTATTTATATATTAAAACTTTATATCAGTGGTTTTTTTATTCTCTTAACAAACGGTTTTGATTTAAACGAGAATAATTCACATAGTAAATACATATTCTTTTAGAATATGAAATGGAGTCTGTTGAGAACCGATCTTTTGATGAAACACCGATTCAAGTCCTAATCTTTAAATCTTTATGTTTTAAATGTAAATATTTGGAATTTTAAAGTTTATAAATCGGATTCGTATTATCTAGTGACGTTGTTTGGTTTAAGTTAATTATTACTTTTAGTCTATTAGTTACTTTAAAAATATCCTTTGTCAAAGACTTTGTCTAACTATAAGGCTGGATTTCGCTATATTGTGAAAGCTCTATACTTACGATTTGCATCACATGACTTTTTTTATATAGGACCAGATCAGTAGACCTAGAGTCGGACTATGAAGGTACCAGAACGATGAAAAATTCTAACACTTTCGTAATTCGTAATTCAGACTAGAATTAAATATAATAATGTAATTGCTATGTAAGTCATTAGGCAGGAAAATGGTATTGTGTTGACAAGATATAAGTTCAGCCCTTGAGCTGGAAGTGATATTAGGATAAATTTTAGAGGCAAAGTCGAGGCCGGTAATTTACAGTTTAATTTAGGAATTATTTTCCCCGTGTTGCATACAATATTTGATATTCTCACGCAAAACTCGTGGTTTAAACTTAATATTTTTACTTAATATAATATTTTTGAGGTTAAAAACCACAAAAATATAATAAGACTCAAGGTTTCTTAAATAAATTCAAACTGAGGCCTGTGTCCGGCCTCGTCCCACTGCCTCGCCTGTGAGGCTTACTATGGCTCCTTCGGGGCCAAACTGTTTTTCTTTAATATTTATTTTCACATGGTATCTTGCCATGTCTCTGGCATCGTCTCGCCTCACAGGCCCAAGATGCGGAAATGTTATATCTTGTATACATATCTTGTTGTATATATCCAACAAGATATGTGTAGCTTTAAACATTTATCTTAACCTACTGTATAGTAAAAGAAACCTTATTTTTACTCACTGGTGATGACGTCATAACTGCGCCATTTAGGATGGTCCGATTGAGCTGAAACCGTACCCTATTGTTTCAGAATGCCAACGACTTTTAAAAGTTTACTTCGAGGTGTTTCCTCTTTGCGGGCCTATTTCATTTCAACGTTCCTATTTTATATTCCTATTTTCATTCATTGTTTTACATCAGTGGACTCCATATTATTTTTAGTTCTTTGATTTCTTATTGACATAAGCGCACTCCTAATTGTTTTATTTGTTGGTTTAAAAAATAACTTATAAAATGCTAACTTATATTACATACGCAAACAACTACTCCCAAAAAATATTGAAGCCAATTTTTGTTCTCATTTTGGGTTTCTCAATTTCTCCAAATCAATGTCTATTTTTTTATTTTCCTCTTCATTTTCATCGTTTATGTATCTTTTATGTCCTTCGTGTTATTGCATTTGCTAACCTTTTTCCAATTTTTTTAAGATACCTGGAAAAAATAATCAAATAATTTATTTTTTTAATAATTATAATTTATAATTATACAAAGGTTACATTAATTTTTTTATAATTTAAAAAAACTTGTAAAACTGTCGTAATGGAAGCTAAAAAATAGCTAGAGGTGAGCTAGGAAGAAGCTAATTCTTCTTTTTAACTAGCAGGTGTAAAAGTTGTTGTCTCTTTAACTCCTGATATTGATTTTGGCATATCTGAAGGAGGCATCTAAGAAGCTATTAGATGGTTAGCAATGGCAACCTTTGGTTATAATGAACCAAATGTAACTATATAACTCCGAAATACGAGTTAAAATACAACTACTAAAGAAGGTAAAGTTTTATAATCGGTATATATTGTATCCGGTAATTTATGGTCATTGGTGGTTAGTATTACTTACTAATTGTGATTGGTGATCGTAAATATCTATTTAAAAGTCCAAACTCCATTAGTCCATAGTATTTAGCAAGAAATTTAGTGTATGGTAACCTGACCCCTCTCTCAGAGGTCTAGTTGGAAGAGGTGTCTATTCTAATGTCCTACTCTTGCAGGTTTTATTATTCTTCATGACGTAACCTCACTGTCATCTTAACGAAATTGTGTCTCTATAAATATTAGTAGACTATAAATAAAATTACAACTCAAATTCCATTCAGATGTTTCCTAAAGGAAAAAGTCGGATACGGGGTACCTCGGAATTTTTTCTCATCACATTGAATACTCCCAACTTCGTTCTAGCTTCGCTCGTCCTCTGATAGTACATAAATTCGATTAATTACTAGCGGCCACTCATCCAGATAACTTTTATGATCTAAGAAAAATCATGGATGTCCTTGTATTGAAACGAAATTTGATGCACTTACTTATGTACATATTTATTACGTACAAGGTACACTTGTGCTGAAGATCAACTTAATTGGATTATTTTCCGATTTTTGTACATTTTTTTTAAAAACGTTCGTAAGTCATATGATAAAAATTGAACTAATGCTGATAATGAGATAAAACTTGGCACACATGTTGGTCTTATATATATATAGCTAAATACATGTCAAATCTCAAATTGATCGCAACATTTTTCCGGGTTAACGATTTTTCAAAAATTTTGCCATCATTTTTGCGGGTTGATGATGTCAAAGAACTATTTTTCGGATAGCATAACTACACCTACAGCCTGATTTTTGTACAATGTTTCAACTCTTTAGCATAAATACACTACGAGCTACGATGATAACAATCACACACAACGCAATCTACACGCACATACAGACAGACAACTTTGAGAAAACACATGAAACAAATAATTCCGGTGACATCACGGTTTCGGATTTTTTTTGCAAATACAATATTTTCCCTTTAGACGGCGAGGATAATTTTGTAACAGGCCCGTTTTCTTAGACAAAAAAGTAGATGTGTTATGAATATTAGTATTAGTATTCATTGTTATGAGTAATTTTGATAAAGAGACACTTGATGGAACGTTTATGAATACAAGTTCAATAAATGTAAGTAACTATATTTCGCTATTATTCACATTTACAATATTATTATTGTATGTAAAAATATTATTATTCATAGTTTGTACAAATATGAAATTAAGTTTTATAGCCTAATTATAGTCATTTGAATTAGTTGAAATTGTAGTAATAAACGTTCGATTAAGTGTTTTTATCAAAATTAGATGTGTTATTTTTCTAACTTAGAAGTATAAACCAAAAAACGGACTAAAAACTGTATCAGTGAGCCTAAATACCGAGCATTACTAAATAAATTCTCCCTTTTCCTGACCTCCGGACTTAAATTTTATAATTTAACTCTGTGGATTTTACTATGTTTTAGGTATCTATCATCATGTGTCCTGTTTTGGGAAATCTAATAAATCATTTCTAAACTATATCTATGAGATTCTCATCAAATGGTAAGTTAATGTAAAATATTCCTAAACTTTTGTTATAGCTAGTGATAATATACTCATTATAAACTTCACTAAATTCACTAATACTTCTTTATAGGCAAAATTACGGCTTTAATATTATTCTGCAATGCTTTTATTCTTGCTTGAATAAAGACTAAAAATACCTTGAATAAATTTTAATTATATTATATTTAAATAATTAAAGGTATAAATTTAATAATTTAACTTAATTGGTATAAATTAGGTTTTTAAAATGCCTTTATCTCTAGACTGTGTATAATGTAAAGTTTATTGACTAGTTTTTAGGGAGTGAAGAAGCACTTTTCACTCCCAAGGGAGAAAAAGTGTTTCCTATATTATTGGGTTATTAGAGCCAATTATATATCTTTTTTTAGGGGAGTGCTATTCTCTAAATTTATTCGATTAATTTTTGTAATTTTCCCGGGAGTGGCACGTTCAAAAGTTATAAGAGGTACCCGACCATATAAAATGTTTTACTGGCTCAAAATCCATGCAGGTCAAGGAAGTTGTATGGAGCATTTTTTTTTTTAATATATAAAAAGGCTGTACCCCCTAAATTTATAAGGAGGTCTGTTCCAAAAAGATTAGAATGAAATACAACAAAACGTATTAAAGTAAAATCAACATCTGGAGATAAAATCTTGTATGCATCTTGGGAGTAAAATGCTATTTTCCCCCTCGCAATTACCTTCCTCGGCTTCGCCTTGGAAGTTAATAGTCATAACTCCCTCGGCTTTGCCTCGGGAGTTAAATGCTTTTGTTTCCCCGGCTTTCGCCTTAGGAACCAAATAACTGCTCAGGATAATAGCATTCTTTACTCCCTTGGTGCATAAATAACTGTTTTTAATGAAATCATCTTGTACCTGTAAGCTTTAAAGCATCGAATGAAATTCTTTTTTTTTCAATTCCCTCTTATATTCTTTGGTCTCTCTTTTGTCTTCTCGTGTGTAAATAGTAATAAAAGAGAAATCCTCTGAAAAATGAAAAGAGTATTTTCCAAGTAAAGAATAAATAAATATAAGGTGGACAAAACAAACACAGTACTCTTCCCGATAACTCCTCACACTTCAATCTCCACCATCAGTCACACATTTGGAGCGAGTGACGTCATATATATATATTTCATTATATTCTACCATAAACGTAAATGTATGTTTCTATGAGGTCATGAATAATGAAGACTACATACTCCTTTATCATTAATTTATTCAACTGTTGCGTTTATTTATTCATCAGGAAATTGGAACTTTAGGTCTAGTTGTTGTGAAGATGATATTTTAAATTATTATTTTGAGATAACCTATACGGTAACTAATTGCTGAGTCATCAAAAATTTTGAAAATTTGTTGAAAATCGAAAATTTGACCGAGCACGAAATTTCATTTTGAAAATATTGACTGTTACATTTTGGAATTGTACATTTTCTTACATCTTTTTGACGTTCGACTTATCGTCATATGGCGGATTAGAAGTGGAAAATCTATAGCTGTTTAACTTTTAGATTGTATGTTATTGTTGGTCATATATATTTAAATATTTTGTTTACATCTGCTAAATTCATGACGTTTTTCCGCATAAAATAAATTATGAAATCACTTGATATATTGATAAAATGTTAAGCTAATATTCTGACAGAGAACTATACTATTAAAAAATATTATGATCAAAAGCCTACAATGCATTGCTGCACAAAATTATTTATAAGTATTACCCGTATTATTCGATTGAATAATTTTTTAAGCTTTCATTAACCTAAAGGCTAAAACCATAAATATTTGGTTACCTTATAATTCTGAGGTAAGGCTTAGAGAAACAAAAGCAACGCCACATTAAGCTTCGGGCACTCATGTCATTCTAAAGACGACCAAAGCAAATCCGAAGTCATAACCCAAACACCCCGAGACTTTGGGCAAACAGTTTATTTCTGGGGTCGAGCACAGCGAGACCGAAGTAATGCTCCCTAAGTTTTAGATAATTACAACATTCTGAGGACCAGCGAAGCGAGTCAGAAGTTTTGAGAAAAAGTACCGAGGTACCCTGTAGCTGATTTTTTACTTTGATGCTTTTCTCTTCATTTACAGGATGCTTCGCTTCGCTTAGCGAAACGTTGTTATAATGTGTAACTGTTAAATATATTAACAATAAGGGACTGCCAGTTTTCACTATTGTTGACATTGTCTTAATTATCAGTCTAAGAAATGTTTCTATAGTAAAGTTTTCAAAATATCTTTTAATTGGGCTAAGACTAATAATATTGTACTAAGATAACATGTGATACCCAATTTTTCATTGTATGTACTCTTTTAAAGCTGTTTAGTATCTGTACAGAATCGGATCTTGTACACTTGCTATCTATAGTATTTATACGAATCAAAGAAATAAAATCGGTAATTTTAAATTTGATAAAAAAACAATTTGATAAATTGTTTGATAAAAATAATTTGATAAATAAACGTATTTTTAGCTAATCATAATATATATTTTGGTTGTTAAAATTAACAGGACAAAGCCTGAGCCACAGTAGTGGCAAGCTGAGTTCTCGAGACATTATATTAAACGTTAAGTCTCATAAAGAAATGAGATTTTGAAGCTTAGTTACATACTTAATAGCAGATTGATTTAAATTTGATTTGAACTGGGGATATTATCACTTTAACAGTTCATGCTAACCCCAAAGAATATGTATATAAAGAAAGATATTTCTGGAATTTATTGTTTCGGGCTAATTGAGTTCCGTAGCCAGTCAACAGGAGCGCTAGTGTGTAATTTGGTAGTTTCATCATGCCAACTACGAGAATACGCCACTGTCGTCTTATTTTCACCAAACTACTTCAGCCAGAAAATGATTAATCCATATATTTGCTTTATATAGTACTTACCAATTTCAAGTAGACATTTGTGACCTTGAAATGGTAATAAAAAGGAGAAGCATTCATATTATTAACTTAGAAAAATGGAAAGAATATTATTCTAAAAGGAAAATTATTTTCAGAGCTGCCGCTAGGTGCCAGTACCGAGTTTACTCCCACCTTCTGTCTGACTTTCTCGTATACCTTTCGACATTCTATACCTATTATATTCTTTGATCAACCCTTTACAGAGGAAAAGCATTAGTTCCAAATTAATATTACTGTAAAATGAAATTTTTCCTTTGTTTCTTTGAATTTAGACTAACTGGCGCAAAAACTGTATTGGAGCGCAGCACTGTTTGTTCATAATATTGTTAACAGAAGGGAAGTACTATTTAAATAATAGTACTTGCTTTATAAAAAGAAGTTGGTTTTATGTAATTTTTAACGATTTAATAAATTTATTTATAACTTTTATATCGCTTTATTAATAAAAACATTATAGTTTGGTAATAAATAACGTTAACACTCTTCACTAAGAAATAATAAAAATATAAAACTTTATATTTTTACAAAAAAAAACTATTTTAATCACCCTTTCTTTTCAATGTCATTAAATGAGTTAACAATCTAACAGCTTTCCTTTGAATTGCGGATAAGCTTATAATTGTTTTGAGGTGATTATAGTTTTACCAGTTTATTAAAATTTAAATATTTACTTTTGTACTTATCTTATTTAATTGTAACATTTGTACTTATCTTGATAAATTCTTGTCGTTAAGAAGTCAACTTGGAATTAAATATTATTTGGAAGAGAAAAGCTGTAGGAAGAAGGGAAATGGTTACCTGTCAGGCGTATTAGATTGATGCACTGCCGGGCTGGTTCTGTATTCCCTGGGGTGAAATTTACAAGCAGGATCTACAGAGGCACCTTGGCTTGATGGATGGTGTGCCATGCTTGCTTAAACAAGAATATTCAGTAGATTAAGCCATGATCGGTTTTAAGAAAGTTTTATTTCAAAAAGACCTTTGGGAATATCATGTGCCAAATTTCCCAAGTGGTTTAACAAATTTAAAATATCGGGTTCGGGGTATTTCAGATTCTTTACCTGACTACTTTGGACTCGCTTTGCTTATGCTTAGACACGCTAATCACCTAATTTTTATTGGATATATATATATATATATATATATATATATATATATATATATTATATATATATATATATATATATACATGCATACAGTTTAAAACATGTAAATTAATGTATTCAATGGAAACTAAATTAACAAACTATGTACTTGAAACATACAGTTTTGGTGTCAGAAAGCCAAGCGGAATCGATCAATCAAGTACGTCATCTATCTAAATGACGAGAAGAAGTACCTTTTCTAAGGTACCAAGGAAAAAAAGTATCGAAGGCCAAATATTTTTGGCATAGTTTGGCAAAAATATGCGATAGTTTGTTGTTCTTTACACGAACAACTAAGACACACAGACAAGTAAAAAATATCCTTAGTTTACACAAATATTAGAGGTTCCTATCTTCTCTATAATAGCTTATCTTGTTTAAGCAGTTACTATGAGTCACCATTATTGTTTACCCTTGTATAGAGGGTTTAGTGACGTTTTGATAAAAATCATCTCTATGCAAAGTACAAAATTTTTAGTTTTGTATGTATTATACAAAAATAAAAAAAAATTATTTTGTATAGAGGTGATTTTCACCTCTGTATATAACACCTGTATATAGCATAAGTGTATATAACACTTGATATTTCTAATAGTGCTCTTAAAATAAGCTGCTCACTTCCAATTGTAGATCAGATATATTCTATTTCGATTCCCAGACTACTGGTAAAATTTTAATCTGATTTGCATCAAATTAGGTGTACGCTATAGTCAGGCCTGTATTATGTGTGGAGTGTTGTTAGATCTTATTTAATTAATGAAGAGTAAAACTAATGTACTTAGTATGCGTAATACTGAAAATCGGCAGACACTGGATCAGTCAGTATTATTTGTTGAGTTACTGCTAGTATTTCTTGTGATCTATCAGTAGGAGCAACTTGAGGAATTTGAATGAAAGTACGGGCATAATAGTATTAATTCTCTTTTTAAATTTCTTCATTTATACCATACGTATATAGAAAGAGTATTTTGTTTAAAAAAAATTAAAAACTATGATTTTATCTAAAGTATCCGTTTTAAGTCTGTTAGTGTGTATGTGTGTGAGTCTGTTAGCTTCCAGTTCTGTCTGTAGTTTCAGTGTATTTATGCTAGAGAATTGAAACTTAGTTCAAAAAGCAGTCTCTAGGAGTAGTTGTGCTATCCAGGAAAAAAAATAAAATAGAGTTTAAATATAGTACAAATGTATACCTTTGCGTAATAAATAAGTACACTAAGTTTTGTTTCAATACGCATGTATATCCATGATTTTTGTTGGTTTATAAAAGTTAAGCAGCCTGCATCGAGCATGGTCAGTGCCTGGATGAGTGACTGCTGGGAATGAAACAGATGTTTTTACAATCTGAGGACGAGCGAAGCGAGTCCTAAGACGTGTTGTAGTATAAATTTGGCGAATTGTATATTCTGAGAACAAGCGAAGCGAGTCCGAATAGGAAGGATGAGCGTAGCGAATCCGATTGGATGAGGAAAAGTTCCGAGGTACTCCGTACCCGATTTTTTATTATTACAGAAAGTTCACTACAATTTATAGTGTAAGCTAAGCCTCTATTTTTAGCTCAATGGTTGAAAGAGGGTTATCTATGTTCATGGATTAAAATAAGGGAAGAAGTTATACCTTGCAATTTTTGATATAACCTTAGAACAAAAAATATTTCGGACTCGCTATGCTTTGAGCTGAAAATTCGATTAAGGGGTGGTATAGACAAAACTAACTTGAAAATCATTATTCATGTTATTGAATATTCAATTAAGAACAAATCTTTACTTGTTATCATTTGAAGATTAGATTTACTTGATGCGGCTACCTCGACCACTTATTGCATTATTATTAAAACTCTTCCTTATTATTAAACTGTTCTGTTTTCTCTTTGGTTCCATTCCTTTGCTTAGTTTGTGTTTTTTTCTGCTGAACTCTATATGTTCTCTTATACTGCTAGACACTCTTATACCTGATTTCCTCTTTCTGATTGGTTTATTCCCTATAAAGAAAATAAAGCAAATGGCATTACACTTTCAGAAGGGTTCAAAAATACCAGATTCAAACAAAAAGATGGTTGCAACAATAAGGCGAAAAACACCGAACTCTCTTTTTCTGTTCTTTCCCTAATTCTTAGGTCTAGGTTTTCTCTTTTTAAGCCTTATTTTTTTAGATACATAATGTCGTTTTGGCTGAAGGGCATTTTCGTTAGAGTGCATTTACGAGACAAGAGATTCTCCAAAATAACGAAGTTGAGCTCTTTCCTTGAGGGGAGTTTTTTTTTCAAAAAAAGAGGGCTTTTTACATCTTACCCTATAAAACCAAGACAAATTTAATCACTTGTAAGAGGAAAGAAAAACTATGAAAAAAAAAGAAAATGCGAAAAATCTTACTAAAAATGTCCAGTAGTATATGATAGTGCAACTCAAGCGAATTTAGAAAAAAAACATTATGAAGCGTATTATTAAGGAGTATATATAAATGCTCCTTAGAGTGATTAATTGCATTAGGTTATATAGCTTTAAATAAATGACGTGTGCTTGAAAATCTATGTCTTAAAATGAAATCGGTTTAGGTGTTAACGTTAAACCCGAAATCAGGTATTTTATATTAAGCACTAAATATTTCATGAAATATCGAGTCGCTTTAAATTATATTTTAGTTATTTTTCTTGATTTAATTAATAAATTCATTAAATATTAGTTATATCTTAAATTAAGGATCACTGATCTTACATCATGCAAGCGAATTTCGGAGCAAAATATTTTAATTTGATGGAATTTAGTTTGGAAATATAAAATCTTTCTGAATGATAAATAAGTGCTGCTTTATTGTGAAAATAAACACTAAAATTTGAGTTTTCCTCTTTGACAGTAGTAGTTTATTGCTAGGTTGAATAAAAATTGCTAATTATGATTCTCAAATCCAAATAAATTTTTATTTATTGATATGATGGAGCACTAATGAGACAAACACAAATTCTAATAACAAATAAATTTCTTTATTTTTCTGAAACTCAAAAGCGGATTATTTATTTGAATCTCGTCTGAAATATTACTTTCCCTTTTCTTGTATAAAAAAGCAGTGTATATAGAGTGAAAAGGACTTTTCTAAAGTTTATGATAATCCGTTTAAAGTAACTCCTTTCAATACGGTTATTTTTGAAACATTTTTTGGTAAACCCTGTTTTATGATAAACCCTTCATGAAAAGCCCTTCTTTAGTTGGCGTGTCCTGAAGTATTTCGCCCTCATAAAATGCATTCAACTTTTTAAAAAAAGGGGTTCTGAAAAGATTTCTTGAACTGCATGTTGCATTTTTCCTTTGGGATATGAGCTTAACCTTTAAGACCTTCCATGCAAAATCTTGTAAAAACCTTAAAGAACAAATTTCTTTAGGGGAAAGACATTTTTAAACCACAGTTAGCCACCCTTTTTTGAGGAAACTGTTGAGAAAAATGTACCCTTTTTTAAAGGAATATTATGCACCCGCAATCCTGAATTTTATTTGATCCCTTTAAAATGACCTGTTTCAATCCCAGACTGTGTTAAAAGTTTCCCCTTATTTTTATTAAAGTAACTTATTTTGTTTTCTGTGATTTCTTTTTTAACGCTTGTTTCATATTTTCAGATGTTTTATGAAATTTTCTTTTAAATTTATTCATTTTTGTGCGGGAAATCTATCATTATTTATATGGTATTTAAATTATTATTCTTCATATTATTTTGGGCTCATTTATTACTATTCTTTTGAAGGACAATGTAGTGAATTTGGACAATTGGTGAATTACTTTTTAATAAACTTGACAATAAAATAGATATTCTTAGGGGAGCTAATTTCATTTGGCTAGCCAATTTGGTTATGCAAATATTTCACGAATATGAATAAATTATTCATTTTGATAAATAACTACGTACCGTGATTAGAGTGTAGTTTAAAAGGTGAAAAAGTAAACGAAATGTAAATGCTAACTCACTTCGTCTTGTTAGCAGTTAAAGCTATTTGTGAAAGGAAGTTATATGTACACGGATTTTCTGACGAACCATATTTTTGGTCATCTTCAAATTATCCTGTCTGTCGCGATCCAATATTATATCTTGGATTATCGGTCCCTGGCAAGTTGCTTCGGTTCAATAATTTATATTTATCCCTGAAAACTTCTTACATCTATAGATAGTTATAGAAAAAATGTCACAAATACTTAATTATCGAACAATGATTGGTTCTCATCATTCCATCCCGAAATAATATCTTTATCACTTACAAATTACTTACATAATTCCATAGAAAATGGCGAATGTAACTAAAGGACAATGTCTTCTTCGAAGGGTGATTGTCAACCCTTTTTCTCCAATATTCAAATAAGGGTTAAAAAAGCTGCTACCCCTTTTTCTGGTTTGAACCATTTTTTTACAATACTCCATATTGATTCTCTTACTAACTGTCCTTCATTTTGAATATTTTGATACGCCTTTCCATCTTGAATTAAAACAAGCAAATACAATTTGAATAAATATTGAATGGATTTGTTTTCATCTTACATACATCTTTTTTAATTGAATGTATTTTTCGAAGCCTTGATCTAATAAATAAAATACTTTTCACATTGGTTTAAAATTTTACTATTGTGTGCTTTCAAAGCTTGTTTATAGATTTTAAAACTAAATGGATATATTCGTTAATGATTGGTATATAAAGGAAAGAAAAAGTTTAACCAATTCTGTCCTTAAACTTTTCATTTCATTTTAATGCCTGATAATAAGTAACAAGTTTTTTTGGCTTACAACTTACTTGTCCTAAAAATAAAAATTAAAGGTACTCGTCAGAATAAAATTAATGAAGATGTTAAGTTTTTATGCTATTTATGAGTATGAGTGTACTTCTAATGTCTTAATATTTTTAATTATTGTTGGATGTACTTCAATTATAATAATGGATTCGAAAATCACTTCACTATCTAACTGATTAAAGATCTGCAATAGCTTTGTTCTTGATTATAAGTTATTTTGTTAATATTTCTTTTTAATTCTCTAGAAGAGTGTTTCATGTTGCTAGTGGTGTTGGTCTGAAACCAGTCTACTATGACTTTGTACTAGCAGAATGAATATTTGTGTGGCCTTTTTAATATTCCACATTTCTTGAGTTCTAAAATGTTTATTCTAGAATGCTGCATTTGACACAAGTATTGATTAGTTTTTGTATTCCCTAAATTAGAGAATATAAAGAGGGGACGCCAAATAGTGGGTGGGGTGCAGCTGGACCTATACAAACCTTGCAGCCCTACACTCCTAGGGGTTGGAAGCATTTAAAGAAAATAAGCCCTTCTATAGGGGTTATAGTATCTTCATGAACATCTGCCTATAGATGCGGTCCGTGCCACAACCAGAACAAAGGAATTTAAATGACAACTCTATACTATATGACTTATCTGTGATCTAATGGTTGATTATATAAATTTTATCAACACTTATTTGATTCTTAGTTACGGATTATGGATAGAAGTTCAAAGGCGGCTGCATATTTAAAAACTTACAGTGAGACATGTCTATGACTAAGACATGCACTACCTTCAGAAAGATCTATGCAACCCATTACTTATTTTTAATCTATTCAAATTGCCTAATTAAGTCATTATAAATTATTAGTTTTTCCGAAAACATTTATTTGTACCAAAATAATATGACTTTAGCTTGTTATAAACATGGTTTACTTAATGTAAATGTTTGTATACTTGCGATTTTTTTCTTTAATACGGCCAGACTGTTCTTAGATGTTTTTACTTTTTCTTATTTATATATAGGAAAGGATAATGGGTTTGCACTAATAATATTATTAGCAATTCAGATTTTATGAATTATCGACTATGGGCCGTTATAAGACCTTTTGTGTGGTTACCATGTTGTCAAATTGATAGTGTGTGTGCCTGCTATTGCCCTAGCTGTCAAAATTTTAATGCTAGAGAGTTTAAACTTACAAAAATCGTTCAATTTACAAGTTTAGTATAAGTTTTTTAATAAATTGTTAAAAATTCGAAATATGATTTGAAATTTGACACGAATCTAACTTTTATATAATAAGCAAGACATGACATAAAGACACAATATAATTGCGCGAGACTGCTTGTTGTACATTTTTTGTAAAACTCTTTACAAAAAAAGTATTTTTTACCTTAAAGTAAAAATACTTTAAGGTAGTATCGAATAAAATGTGTAAACAAAGGTTCATTTTAAGACGGCAGTACTTCCATGGTTATTGTCGGAGCAATGTTGAGCAGCTTCAAGCGGGGTCAGTAAAAAATATCATGAAAAACCATTGGATGTGTGCCCGCTAAGAAATAAACTGCTGTTTAATTGTATGTGGACGAGCGAAAACGAGTTCAAACAAAATACTGCTATACAAATTAGATGAGTTTCATACTCCCAGGACGAGCCATGCGATTTCAATGTGTTGAGAATGAGCGATTTTCACGTAAGGGGAGAGGGGGGGGGGGGGGGGGTCGTTCACTTTTTTCTTGCTTTTTCTGTAATGATATTAAGTTGAAGGTTCTAAATTTAAAAGTTATTGACTGGTCTTTTTTAGATTTGACCAAAACTAAAATTTCCATTATGTAGAGAAACTTTTTGTCCCCAACGAGTAGAAAAACAAAATTCCCCGATAGCTGTAAGATTAATAATAATTTTATACATTATTCCGTCTATTCGCCCTCTAGTATTTTTTTAGTATAATTATTACACGATGATATATACAGTTTATATTCACTAGGAAAAAAAACTGATTTCGAAATTATGATTATTCGGGGATAAGGGACAAAAAAGGCATAAAAATATTTCATCCCTTGGGGACAAAAGTTGTTTTGATAAAGTATCTCATGCAATACCTTTTAATATTATTCCTACTTTTTTGGGGAATAAACTTGTATTTGTTCAAGAGTAGGGAAAATTTTCTGAGGATATATGATGATGACCTTTGACTTTATAAGGGATGAAAACGAATAAAAACAAGAAAATTTTGTCGGTGAAGAATTTTTTTTTCTACCCTTCTTAAAAAAAGCTCCTGAGGATTCTAGAGGATTCTAAAATGTAATAAAAATGTCCTGAAGAGAAAAAGTTAGTAGAATACCGTTCAGTGTTGGGAAAAAGAATATATGAAAGAAAAAAATAATGCCCCAAGGAAAAATTGTATATATTCATGTGGCTGGGGTTCTACAGGGCCAACTTCTTGGTCCTCTATTTTTTCTTATATCCCTTCCTTTATATGATAAAGACATTTTACTCTCCCCCTCCCGGCGGCCATGTTGGGACCACCTCCATGAATTTTCCCACCCCCTGGTGGATACTGATGAGAGTTTAGTTGTTTTACCACCACATGTGGCAATTTTTTGGGGGGGTTTCCTTATTTTTTGATACTTACTTTTTTGTGGTCATCTTAAAATAAAAGTTTCTCTCCCTTTTTTCTTTTAGTTGAAGGAAAACTCATAACTAAACTGTATATGATGTAATTTTCTTACTCTTGTTATTAAGATAAATGTTTAATATTCAGCAGTTATACTTTTGTTTTAGTTTCTTTTGCCTGCAACAGTAAAAATAAATATGATTAAAAATACCATTAAAGAGTCTATTATGTTTAAATATTTTATTAATTAATCCTTACAAAATATTTTTATGATGCAATATTTTTTGTCAATTTAAAGAACAGTTATTAATTTTTGCTTTTCCTCCTTTAGAATGTAGGTATATAGGAAAGTATTGTGTTCGCAAAAATCTGAAACTGGGATTTCACCTAAATTATTCGTGTTAGGTGTTTTTAAGACCTCCTGTTGAGTTTTTTTTTATAAACTTGTCTATATATGTTTGTGTGCATGTTTTATATGCTATCATCATAGAGTTGAAACTAGGTACAAAAATCAATCATTACGTCTAGTTGTGTTATCCAGACATTAATTTTTTATGACGTCATTAACTAATGACTAATAATAATGACTCAGCAAAAATTTTAAAAATTCATTGCACGTGGATAAATTTTTTGATCGATATGAAATTTACCACGCATGTACTGATTTATAACAGTGGTTCTCAATTTGAGCTATATCGCCTCTCTTAGGGGGATGAGACGTAGAGAACCTATGAAGAAGTCTATAATTCGTAAAAAGGTGATGTAGGAGGCTAGAAGGAAAATTTAAAAAATAGTTTTCAATTTATATAAAAGGAAACTGATTAAAAAATTTCACTTCCCTTAAAATGACATAGAGAAATAGCCCCTCCCCCCTATTGTCAAAAAAAATATATTTTGCTCGCTGCGCTCACATCAAGAACGATGCACAAACTGTAGCAGATCACCCTTAAAAAGTCTTTATGTTATTCACATGCCAGAACAAGTGGAATAAACCACATAAATTTGGATGATACATCATATTTTCCCATACGTCCAACTTAACCGAAAACAAACTAGGGCGTTTAATTAATAGAATGTTAAATTGTTTTTCTCGTTGTAACCAGAAAGTAACAATTCCTTTAATTGAAAATAATCAGGGTTAAAACATAAACGATTCCTTTAATTGGAGGGGGGCTCCCCCTTAATAACGTCCAGGGACTCCCCCCTTAATAACGTCCATGGGCTCGCTTCGCTCGCATTCTGGGTTATTTATTCCTGCTTGTTATGAATGTTCTTTAATGTTTTAATATTTATGTTAAATAACGATTATTAGGAAGTAGCAAGATCGCCCATGTTGATGGTCAATTCAATTTTAATTATTGAGAAAATAATTTTTCTTTTTTAATTGAGGCTCGTTTTCTAGAGAGACTCTTTTTTTGTCTCCTGTTATTCAAATTTTTTGATCCTCTCAAAATGTTTACTTTTCGTTCTCTAACTAATAAGGGACAAAGGAAAACTTAAGAATCTAAAAGGAGGCGATGAGTGAAAAAAGGTTGAGAATCACTGATATATATGACCAACAAATGAGCTAAGTTTCATCTTATTATAACTATTATTAGTATCTTATTAGTTCAATTTTTATGAATGACTTTGTAAAAATAAATAAAAAATAATCCAATTGAATTGAAATTTGTAACCCGTGTATACCTATATGTGAGAAATAAGCAAAATAAGTATTATTTCAATTGTTAACATTTTAGATCTCTAATGTTATGAAGCTTCAAGCAAGGTCAGTGCCTGGAAAGGTGACCGCTGGGAATAAATGAAGTCGAACAAAGCGAGTCCTCAGACTTCCGAGGATCTCATATCTGATATGGTGATGAAATGTCCCAAGATATCCGTATCCGATTATTTGTTTTTAATTTTAACCTGGTTCAGTTGTATATATTTCATACTAATTACATTTTCAACCTCATCTGGCTAAATTATAAGTGTCATTAGAGAACTTCAAGTTTTATTGTATAATCCTCAAATCGTGCCTACTATTCCTCTATATTGTTAAATTATCATTTAAATTGACCGGAGATAAGGTTATTTTTTAAATATTCCGAATCGTAGAGGTATTAATTAAATAAAAACAACGGTCTCTCCACAAAATGTAATCTGTGTTTTGTTCTTCCTTGCTTTTCTATGATTATGGCCGTTAACATGTTAACAGCCATAATTGGACTACAGTCCAAAGCAGCCCCAATTGGACTGCAGTCCAAAGCAGCCACAATTAGACTGCAGTCCAAAGCAGCCATAATTGGACTGCAGTCCAAAGCGGCCATAATTGGACTGAGTCCAAAGCCTTTTTTATAAATATAGTTTACATTTTTGGAGACCCTGTCGTTTTTATTTTAATGTGTTTACCTCCTTCCAATTTTTAACGATTCTTAAGACAGTTTTAATATTTAAAAAATGGGTACGTGGTACCTTGGGACATTCACGTAAAAATCTGTAGATACACATGTCGTATTGGATTATTCTTTAATATTAACAAGTTTTTAAAAAATGTTTATAAGTTAAACAGACGTTTCCTACATACCTTAGGTATAAATGAGGAAAATAAAAAGAACTTTCCAAATTTATTTAATAAACGTAGACAAAATTTACGTATTAGAAATGAAATAAAATGTAAAATGTAAGAATGAATTTAAATAGGATCTTTATGTAGGATATTTTCAAGGTAGTTCTTATAGAAGAAAATGTTTGATTTTTTCAAACAATATATTACTGTCAACATATCAACATAATCCTGGATTAATTTGATACTTAATATGATGATACCTACAATGGTCATTATCTTTTATATAACATAAATTTAAATAATATAAATTACATTTAACATTTGATACCGTATCGCTCTCACCAATGTGTCATAATAAAAATAATAATGTCTATAGTGTAAAAATATGATTTATATTATATAAGGGTAGATGTACATTTAGTTATAATCCTTAACTTACAGTATCGTTATTAATGTTTTAGTGTTCTAACATACTTTTAACCTTTTAGACTTATATGTCTACAAATATTGTTGTGGTAAGTTACTATCCAATTTCGAATCTTATTTAGTTTTTATTTGCTGTTTTTGGTCTAAATTTGTCTATATTGTTTAATGTAGGTATAAATTTTAATTTTAATTCGTCTGCCTCTGTCGTTTATTTGTCTATCTTCAATCAGATCCGTTAAGAAGTTTTCATTCCAGAATTATTCTAATTAGAGACGAAGTCATAGATGAAGGATAAACTCTGTTTACTTTTTATATTTTATTTTACTTTCTTTATAAGCTTGAGACTTACCTACCTAAAACAATAGTAGCATCAAAAGTCAATTTTGATGTATAAACATTATATTAATTGACGTATAAATGTTTTTCGTTTACACTAACTCCAGGTTTTTTCATGTGATAATCTATGGTGTGTTAGTTGTGGGCAGTTTGCCATAGACTTAACTATCTATTCACTTAAGAGGACAACTTGCTTTTCAAATTAATGCCTTGAGGTTGATTTAAGAAAAATAATTTAAAGGCAAATCTTTATGAATTTCGTTACGCTTTTGTAATATGTGCCTTTGTATGTTCTAAAGTAAGAGAAGAGAGTTTTTGAGGATCTGCAGCGAGCAATTCAAATGAACTACTTAAATTAATTTGTCGTGACTTTTGAGGTGACATTTGCATATTTTTTAGACCAAATAAAATGAATGTTGTACAGGGTACCTCGAAATATTTCCTCCCCGCCTCTGCCTTGCTACTTTGGAATCTCTTCGATTGTTCTCAGACTATAAAAAATCCGTTTTATTCCCAGGTGTTACCCGTCCTCTTACAAGAATAATAGTAACGAATGAGCTCACTGGTAGTCAGTCTTAAGAAGGGGTATCACCTTAAAACAAATTTTTTTTTTGTTTTTATGTTCCTTACGTAGTAGGCGTCCCAACCCGTCATTTTTAATTTTTTCTTGTATTCTGCTACAGGAAAATAAAATATAAACTTATTTGAATAATTATCTCATTTACTGTTTCCCGAGTCATATTCCACACATTAGAGCGAGAAACTTTTTTTTTGGCTATAGTTTATAGCCAATCCCAAAATTGGTATTAAAAGTTTGTATAGAACTTACTACGCGAGAAGTAGATAAGTGCTCTGTACAGTTATATTATCTACATTTATGCTCATTGGATTTTATACAGTTCTAACAACTAATATGTTGCTGAGTCACACATAATAGTCACACATAAAAGGGTTGATATTTAACCCTATCACTTCAGATTGTTTCTCTCCATTATTCCTTTGTTTAGTTTTTCAGTTGCCATATTTCTTATCGACCCCTTTTTCTGATGTCTTTGATTTTATTCTTTACACCATTAACAATATTCAGAAAAAATATTACGCCAATAGGGTATTTTAATTTGACGTCGAATGGAATATATTCAGATTTTATTTTCCCCACCTGTATAAAAGTTTGATTTTTGCCTTTTTTTCTTCTGTTAGTCGGCTATTAATATATATAATTATTCGCTAGTAGAGAATTCCAAATAAAAAATTACGCATATGAGATAAATCGTATGGAAGGAATGGGAGTTTCTTTTTCTGAGCGATACTACTTTTACTGGCCCGCAAAGCTGTTGCTCCAAAGCGGCCAGGAACCGAAGGGCATTTGATCATTTCTTATTTGGTAATTATCACTAATTAATTATCCTTTGCATTTTATTAAACATTTTTAAATATAATAAAATACATAATTAATTTATTTTGTAGATAATTACCATTTTGGAAAAATAATGATTCTTATAATGTTTTCCTTTTGCGTTTTAAATTCAGAACGCGTGTTAATTTTGCGACAAAATTAACTCTTTTGAGATTTGAATCATCTGAAACTAAATTAAAAGGTATATTATTAGTATTCGATACCATTGTATATAATTTTTAATTTATTTAAAGATAAAAGGTAAATCGTATGGAAGGAGTGGGAGTTGCTTTTACTGAGCGATACTACTTTTACTGGCCCACAAAGCTGTTGCTCCAAAGCGGACAGAAGCCGAAGGGCATTTGATCATTTCTTATTTGATAATTATCGATTAGGGTCAGGCGAAATATAGTCATTAAAAGAAGTAAGAAGTTGATATTTCACTCCCATCCAGTGTCTTTAAATAAATTAAAATGTACATATTTATATATTGTATAAAACCTTATCCATATTCGGTTTGTATTAAGCACACTACTAGCACTTCTAATTGTTAGCAAATAGTTATCCTTGCCTTGTCTTGTTATTTTAACCTGTTGCTAAATATTAAGTATTCCTAGTGCTCAGAAAATTAAGTCAGTGTTGGCTTTGATTTGAAATCTCAGCAATCGTTGACATGAGAGTTTTTAAGAATTACAAACAAATAGTTCATGGTCTAAAGTAGTTGCTGCGTATGTATTCCTAATCAAATAGCTCATTAAAATGGATTTCCAATGAGAACGTATTCATGCAAAAGTAATTTTAGCTGCTTTCCATGACCCAAGCAAAACTTAGCTATTGCACAGGCTCCGTGTAACAAGCTATTAGGGTCAATCCATATCAAGTGTCCCAGACTTGGATGCTCAAAAAAAATAGATTTTGATAATTATTTTGCTATTGATACCCATATCTATGGTGAGTAAAAAATGACCAATATACATTTTTTATGGTCACTTTTATGGTCCTCCAACCCTAAAATTTAGTGATTTTTGACCTTCAGATAAGCAGCCGATACTCGGTTCTCGCTAGTACTACAGCAAAAATATGAACGGATCTGTTTAAAGCAAGCTTTGAGCTACATTTGGCCCTTTGACACTTTTACTCCACCTGACCGCTCCTTGGGAGGGTAATGGGGGCTCCAAATTTTAGGGTTTCATAAAAATATATGAAAATTTTAACATTTTTTTATAATATGAAGAAATCTGAATTAAGAGCTCCCAATTTTTTTAGGAGTTACTTACTTTAAGAAAAGCAATCAACCAAATTTTCAAAGCATTAATATAATTCGTTTATGAGCTATGATTTTTTGAAAATCCATATTTTTTAATTTTTGGTCATTTTTGACCTTCAATATCTCCCTTGGCCTGTATACTTTTTAATAAAAATTATATCACAAAGATCCCTTACCAGTGTCAACATTAACCACCAAAAACATTCTTGTGTATTTGCCCACAAGCAAAGTTATAGCTTAATCATGTATGTGTGATTCTTCAAATATTAAAAAAAAAAATTTTTTGTTGGATATTTTTAAAATTACACAGACATGTGGTTGACATTACACAGACAGTTTATTCACGAATATAGGACGTTTCTAAGTTCCGCTATCCACAGTTGATCTTTGGATAGTGTGATAGGTGAACTAATGTAATAGACGAGATGGCGGGATTCGAACTACTTAGTGCGGTTAAAATCTGTTCCAAATGTCTCAAACGCTGAAAAATACGTTTTGCGAAACTTTATATATTTATAAACTTTATATAATAATAATATAATAATAATAATATATTTGTTTTAAACAATAAAGTTTCTACAAAGGGGTGTACAGTTATAAAAAAAGTAGTAATAAAAAAAAAAAAAAAAAATTACAAAGAAAACATTTCTTACAAAAATTAGAATGTTTAAAATAATATTAATAATAATGTTAATAATACACAATCTTTAAGTTTCACATCAGGAAACAATCAAAATAAGAAAAAATTACCCTCTACAAATGTGAAAAATGGACTTCATATATTTGTTTTAAATATTTTTCTGAAGTAGAGTTTTTAAGTGGCCAATTAGCTTTTAGGCATATTAATTAATTAACTTGATAAGTTAAATCGATCAAGTTATTTAGGATTAATGAATGACATTCTTATAATAAACAAATTTAAGAAACTTATCAAATTATCTCGTCCAAGTATCTATTCTCGCAGATAATAGAGAATCAACATATTTGTACAATGTTTTAAGTTTTAAATCATTCAATTCATTAAGTAAGGACATGAAATCAAAGTTATCATTTACTTTGAGTATAGGATATTTATTTCTAACTTCTTCTAAAAAACTACAGGAGGAAATAAAATGAATAATATTATCTGGACAGGAGAGACATAGAGGACAGGTTACAGAGCAATCAAATACAGTGGAATTACCCTTATAATATAATCTAGTGAGATTTTGATTACACAATCTCAGTTGTAAAGTAAGTTTATGGTAAGCAATAGGGAACCTTAATTTGATATAATTTTCACCATTAAATTGAAAGCTGTTAAATTCCTGAATAAAGGTATAATTTATATATTATATATATATAATATATATATAATATATATATATATATATTACTCGACATTTATTGTAAACACGCTATCTTTTGATTGGATAAATACTGAAAACCAGGTTAAGATTTGAAACTTAGTCGATTCGTCTACTAAGTGACCAAAAAGTTAAAAAAAGACAGGTTAATAACAGGAAACTATTTTTTTAAAAAAATCAAAATGCTACTGTTCCAACTATGAAGCGTAAACCGAAATCCTTGGCTTGAACAGGATTGGTGCCTAAGAAATCCCAAGGAAATTCACCCGACTCGCAGACCACCGGGCCAGATTATTTAAGAAAGAGTGTCATTTCATGCCAAACAGTTTAATTCTTTATGATATTTTAATATCCTCTAATGTCTAATGTTTTTATGTTAAAAGATTTATAAATGTTTCTATTTTTAGTTCTTTTTTCTCACACTTTGAGGAAAACCAGTTAAAGAAAAGTATAACTGGTGAATCTCACCCTCTGAAAACCAAGAGGGTGGTATTTGGTTTTTACTACATGTTTCCACCCCCCCTAGAGATGCACACATTCACACTATGTCGTAGTGTATTCTAAAGAAGGGTAAGTTTTTGCAGGCCTGAAAATTCAGATCAATACTCTGAGTTTCCGTCTCTTGCTCCACCCCTCCGCCTCTTATGTGTCCGCCTCCCAGAATATTCTTCTACATGCTAATACTTTTCCCCAAGCCGTCTAGCTGGAATAGTATATACAATTTTTTCTCTTCTTCCTTATTTCTTTTTCCTTTTTATTATTTCATTGTTACGAAGAATTGTACGTTTCTATTTTTTAATAGGGATACATTTTTTGGTATTTTTTGTTTTAAATAATTTAAATAAGTCAGTTTTTATAAAAACAAATAAAGTTTGATAAAGATTTAATTTTTGGTCAAATTTCACCGAAAAATTACTTAAGTTTGATAAATTGATTAGTTCTTCGTTGATCCGTAACCATAAGTCTAATCATAAACTAACTAAATCATTTAAATTTGTTTTCTCAACTGACTTTATTAAATTCAATGACTCAATTGATATTATTAATACTTTTGTGTGTCTCCATAATAATAGATGAGAATTAGTTTAGGACACAGAAGTGACTAAATTTTATTATATTAAATAAACTATATTTGACTACTTACTACTATATTCTTAATACTTATAACTATATTCTGAATGCTATTTTGAAAGCGACTTAGATATCTTATTGCTCAAATTGCACGCTAAATATATCTCAAAAGACTATATTTATCAATTTCTAACTTCGCTAGAATTTTGAATAACATAAAATACAATACAATATCCAAAAATTGGGTACGATGTTGTTCTTCTCCTACGACCTTTTTTGCAATGTCGGTACTTTGATTACAACTTCGGACTCCCTTCGCTTGTCTTCAGATTGTCATGTTAATCCTAAGCTTAAAGTGGTATTTCTTCGGTATCGCTTCGCTTGACTTCTAAATAGAACATCGATCCAAGTCTAGGGTGTTGAGACTTTAGACTCGCTTCGCTCATCCTATAAATTCCATGATTATACCAAACATAGAGTGGTATTACTTCACTCTCGCAGTGTTTGACAACTCAATAAAATATTGATACAAAGTCTTGGGTGTTATGACTCCAGAATCGCTTCACTCGTCCTCTGAATGTCATGATTATCCAAGCCTCAAAGTGTTATTACTTTGGACTAAGCATATATTAGAAGGAGTCATAAACTATGTCAGATCTTATTCAGTGCTAAAACAGTAGGAGATTAGTGGAAAAATTCTTTCTTTGAGTTATTTCTCAATTTAGCTCGGAATCTAATTGATAGATCTTGACTATTCTTTAAACCTTTTAAGTCTTATCAGGACCCGTTCGAAAATAATATGGGTTTAGTGCAACACTAAATTTTAAGTGCTTACAGATTGGAATCTAATCGATGGATCTTGACTAAACTCTATACTTAAACGACTCATAGGTCATATTGACCACATTATATGTCTCAACGAAATTCCTTCACAAATAACAAAAAAAGATTAGTGTAAAAAATTAAGTTTTACAGTCTGTCGTTTAGTTTAAAAATCTTGACAGGTCAGTTTAGGCACCACTGATTCTTAAGAAAGAAAAATCCCTGCAAGAAGGGAGCGGGAAAAAACTATGTAAACAAATCAGTTTATTTTACCCGTATATTCTTGGCCATATCTTTTTTACGTTTCTTTTGTGTAGTTTTATTTTAAAATATCATTTTAAAATTAATTTGAAAGTAGTTTTCAAAACCACGTAATCATAAGAAGAACCACAAACAAAGTGAACGATTGCCGGGAAGAAGGTTTTTCCCTACAGCGGTTATTGTGGTAGGGATTGTTTTCTCTTTTTAAGTAAGAGGTTGGCAGCGGCTTCTCTGATTGGTCAATCCCCAAAATACTTATGACCTTGAGGATTTTTAAACTAAACGATAGACTGTAGATGCTTAAAGATCGGAATCTAATTAATGCATCTTAATTAAACATTAAACTTAGGCTACTCATGGGTCAGAATGAACATATTTTATGACTTATCGAAAATTGTTCTTAAATAACCATAAGGAGTTAGTGTAAGATAAACTAATTTGAGTTTTATATTCCGAATTTCCATCAATAAATCTTTACTAAACTTTAAACTTAGAATCCTCATAGGTCAGAAAAACACATTTTATGCGTCATTGAGTTCTTTTCTAAAATAATTATTGGGGTAAGTGTAAAAATGTTCAAAGCTAACAGATTGAATCTAAACGATGGATCTTGACCTAATATAAAATAAAACACACTATTAAATAAAACAAAACTATTTAAATAAAATAGAAACCTCAAGAAAAAAGACTTTACCGCGCACAAGCTCAAGCTTTTGCGGCTAAAAAATGTTTAATCTCTCCAATAATAAGTTAGATAGTTGCTTAAATAATGAAATTATTGTAAAAAACTATAATATCAATTTATATTAATTTGCATGAGTAGGGGCAAAAGGGGCATTCTGGAGCCGCCTCCACCACCGCCTCCACCTCCACCACCGCCTCCACCACCGCCTCCACCTCCACCACCGCCTCCACCACCGCCACCACCACCACCACCTCCTCTCCACCTCCTCCTTCTCAACCATCTCTTATAGTTTTATACACCCCCCCCCCATTCTTTTGCTTTGCATAGTGTAATATCAGTGACATTAAATATGCTTTGCATAGTGTAATAACAGTAACATTAAATATGCTTTGCATAGTGTAATAACAGTAACATTAAATATGCTTGCATAGTGTAAAAAAGGTACTTTAATCCTATTATCCCTTTACCTTATTTGATTTCAGTTAAAAAGAATATTATAAAAGTACAATTGGTGTGTTTATACATTTTTTACTAAAATATGTGGGTCTTAAGGGTTAGTTAAGATCTCGGTATGGTGTAGAGCTTGGCTACGAGAGGTATATAACGTCAACCCCCCTCCACTATCAGTGAAGGACCGTGCCTAGTACACCCCCTTACAACTCTGGGTTCGACTAGTACGTTCATACTTGCTATACTCTGAGCGGGGAAGGCAAAATATAATGACTGCGAGAGTGTGCGCATCGCCTGCAATTACTACACGGGTAATTACGATTACGAGTTGGCAGCGACGGAGGGGTCATCTCAAGCCATTAGTAATTAAGATTTTCCCCTAAACGCTGAGCGGGGAAGACAAAATATGTTGGCTGCGGGAGAGGGCGCAACGCCTGCAATTACTTTACGGGAAATTACGATATCGAGTTGGCAGCGCCGGAGGCTTCATCTCAAGCCATTAAAAATTAAGATTTACCCTAAACGCTGAGCGGGGAAGTCAAAATATGTTGGCTGCGGCAGCGGCTTCATCTTAAGCCAAAATTAACAAAAAATTTCGAAGTTATGTCGGAAGTGCCGTCGGTATGTGTAGTATAGTGAGAGGTAGTAAAGTGTCTGGTAGCGCCGGGCCGTCTTAACAGTTCCCTCTGAGGATCCTCACTCAGAGGGCATTAGGGCATACGACCAATGTGCGGCGCGTTGTGTCGGGGCATGCGGTAGCGGGAGCCCAACAGTACCAGAAATGGAGGACTGCTGTCGGTTACTCGTTTATCAATGTCACGGCCGACCCCTAAGGTGGAAGAAGATTACTCTCTTCCGGGGTCGCGTTCTCTGGGGACCTGCATGCGGCCTGGACCGTATGGGGACCCCTGGCCGGTCGGTCTGGTGTGGCGCCAGTCACTCTTGGTGTCTACATGCTCGAAGGCCTTGCGTTGGCTGCTGGTAGGGGACTGCCAGCAGTTGGCCCTAACATGGAGGTGCTTCGGGTTCACCGAGACTCACCTTACTGTCACAGCTTAGCCGTGAGCACTCTTCGGTGCCGGGCAAACGCGTCCAGGCTCCTTGGAAGGTCGAAATGAGTACTCTGCTTCAACTCCGGTCACAACCGGAGAACTGCCGAAGCACAGTCCGTCTCGAATCCCTTCCCGGAGGTTGACTCCCGCACGGGAGTCTTCGACTACTTTGCCCTTCATGTGCCGACGTGTGTCTCTCATGCGGCGACCAGTACGCAGCCAAGTCAGCGTTGCTCTCTTCGAAGAGCACGCTACTTGGTTGCTCACACTGTTTAAAACCTGTCAAAAACCTTTATAGTCTCATATGCTTGTCTCATAAGAAACTCTTAGGAGCGAAAGACTAAATAAGCCGAGGTTTTTCTTCAAACCTGAGCTGTAGTTAAAACTTTTTGTTTAACTAATATTTTCAAGGAATTGACGGAAGGGCACCACCAAGAGTGGAGCCTTACTTTAATGGCTTTAATAGATTCCTCTCGTACCGCTACGGTCCACGCAATAGCGTGCTATGCCTGGCATCTGGTGCGTGGTAGGACGAAAGGTCGTCGGGGTAACCACAAGTTCCCGGAGACGCCTATGGGGACCCAGGGAGAGTTGACTCTCTTCTATATGCGTTTGTGTTCCCTAGTTTCAGGGTTTGGAGCGCCAAGAGCACTTCTTACAGTGGTGTCTGGATCTCCCCTTGGCCTTGGAAATCCGGGATATGACGACCAAGCAGTAAATATTTTCTGAGATTAGTCGACCAATCTGTCGTTGACTCGGCGGGCAATTCTGAGGAATATCAAAGATAATTCCGAAGGAGGTCACAAGAAACTTTATGGAATTGACGGAAGGGCACCACCAAGAGTGGAGCCCGACTTTTATAAAGAACTCAGAGGCGGTATCCCGCGGTGGTTGACCGTCATGCTTCAATGCGAGGGCGGGGCATTGAAGGAGTAAGTATAATTAAAATAGTTATACTTTCTCAGTTTATTCAAAACCCTTGCTTATACACCTTCACACAGACAGGTTTCAACCTGTCAGCCTTCCCCCTCTCATTGCTCTGGAGGCTGTGACAAGGGTATATAAGTAAGATCGCGTCTGTCCTGGCTCATTCGCCTGGCAGACCTCCTAACGTTTGTTTCTCTGTTATAGGTGGCCAAGCTGTTGAAATAATTTCTTTCATTAAAAGTGAATAGTTTTTATAAACTTTTTAAAAGTGGACATTTGTTTAGAGTGATAAACTTTAACTTTTTTGATAACCCAATAGAAAAAGCGCTATAGGTCAAAAACTGATATTTGGGTCGGACTGTGAAGAGGCACAGGAGCCAACATTTCCTGATCTTAAATGGCAAACCATCTGATACAAAAGATGGTCTTATCTCTTTTGGCTCCTCTTATCAGGGACCCAAAATAAATCAAACCAGCTGGTTAAATGGTTGGGGCTTGACGGTGACAAAATTTGCAATGGGCTCTTGGACTATGATGGACTATAATGTTTATTATCAGCTTTCGTTCTGAGTTTATTGTTTGACATATGTAATATTGTGTAAACAAATCATGTTTTTCAACTATTTGGAAATCCGATAATATTGTGGCAATATGGTCCTTACATAAACTAATAATATGACAGACTGATGTAGAACAGCGACCATGACAGCTCATGCGGCAGGTCAGGCCGCAGAGCACCAAAGAAGCCAAAAGCCTTCTCTTATAAAACAAAAGAGAAGCTTCAACTTACAGTAACAGTGAAAGTGTGTTTACATTTGGCACAAAAATAATCCCTCTTGGCTTCAAGCATTTTAGGGGCATTTCTTCTAACAACAGTTCCAGATTCTGATGAAGGAACCAACTTCATCATTACCAGGGAATACAGCTTGCCTTGGTTCTACTGGTACAGCTGCAACAAAGATATAAACACAATGTGCAGTCACAAACTTCAATGACAGCCAAATCAGGCGAAGAAAGACTTGGAATAGTAAAACTGCAGGATAAGTATGGGAAAAAATACTTCCACAGGCACGGCACGTTTTGTACAAAACTATGCCTCTAAAATTAGAAGTACGCACTATTATTTGCACTAGTTTAAAGCTTAGTTACAGTTACTTATCTTTAAGCTTAGGCAGTTATCTTCATAGGTTTTAGCGCATTTTCTTTGAAAAATACAGACAAAATAAATTACGAGCAGTGCTTCTAAACTCTTTCCTTTATACGTGGGGAAATTGTATTTTCTGTCCCGCCAAGTCATGTCTATTTTGGTTGGAGAAGGCCATTATTAACTTCACTAGCAATATGAAGTTGTAAGGTTGGCGATACTAATCTTGCCTTATTTAAATTGAGAGGCAATCAAACATTGACGTCTAACAGTAGTTATGTATGTACCAAGTTAGATTAAAAATAAATCGTTGAGTGAATGTAAATACTCTTTGAGATTAACCAAAAGAGCGTGCAGATTACGGAAATAGGCTTCATTTATCACAAATCCGGCTAATTACTGAAAATTTTGAAAAAAAAAGTTTGCGTTGGTGATCCAACGTTCTAGAAGGCCGTGGATATTCGACCGCGCCTTATAGGCAACTGTCAGAAAGATTTTTAGATTAGTAAAATATTTTTATCAAACTTTTTTTTCATTATTATTAATTTATTACTGTAATAAGTATTATAATATTTTAATAAGAATTATTAATTTCATATAATTATTCTGAATTGCAAGAATCGCAGCTTAAACTGCTGCCGGATAAACAGGAATTTTCATGCCTTCGCAAGCTATCCAAGCGGGTGAAAGACGAATCACACTTACCGCACTTGAACATTGTGTCCGTGGTCACTTGAACAATCACTTAAAATCACTGAATTTAATCACTTTGAATGTTTAAAAAAGTTAAAGTTTATCACTCTAAACAAATGTCCACTTTTAAAAAGTTTATAAAAACTATTCACTTTTAATGAAAGAAATTATTTCAACAGCTTGGCCACCTATAACAGAGAAACAAACGTTAGGAGGTCTGCCAGGCGAATGAGCCAGGACAGACGCGATCTTACTTATATACCCTTGTCACAGCCTCCAGAGCAATGAGAGGGGGAAGGCTGACAGGTTGAAACCTGTCTGTGTGAAGGTGTATAAGCAAGGGTTTTGAATAAACTGAGAAAGTATAACTATTTTAATTAATACTTACTCCTTCAATGCCCGCCCTCGCATTGAAGCATGACGGTCAACCACCGCGGGATACCGCCTCTGAGTTCTTTATAAAAGTCGGGCTCCACTCTTGGTGGTGCCCTTCCGTCAATTCCATAAAGTTTCTTGTGACCTCCTTCGGAATTATCTTTGATATTCCTCAGAATTGCCCGCCGAGTCAACGACAGATTGGTCGACTAATCTCAGAAAATATTTACTGCTTGGTCGTCATATCCCGGATTTCCAAGGCCAAGGGGAGATCCAGACACCACTGTAAGAAGTGCTCTTGGCGCTCCAACCCTGAAACTAGGGAACACAAACGCATATAGAAGAGAGTCAACTCTCCTGGGTCCCCATAGGCGTCTCCGGGAACTTGTGGTTACCCCGACGACCTTTCGTCCTACCACGCACCAGATGCCAGGCATAGCACGCTATTGCGTGGACCGTAGCGGTACGAGAGGAATCTATTAAAGCCATTAAAGTAAGGCTCCACTCTTGGTGGTGCCCTTCCGTCAATTCCTTGAAAATATTAGTTAAACAAAAAGTTTTAACTACAGCTCAGGTTTGAAGAAAAACCTCGGCTTATTTAGTCTTTCGCTCCTAAGAGTTTCTTATGAGACAGCATATGAGACTATAAAGGTTTTTGACAGGTTTTAACAGTGTGAGCAACCAAGTAGCGGCTCTTCGAAGAGAGCAACGCTGACTTGGCTGCGTACTGGTCGCCGCATGAGAGACACACGTCGGCACATGAAGGGCAAAGTAGTCGAAGACTCCCGTGCGGGAGTCAACCTCCGGGAAGGGATTCGAGACGGACTGTGCTTCGGCAGTTCTCCGGTTGTGACCGGAGTTGAAGCAGAGTACTCATTTCGACCTTCCAAGGAGCCTGGACGCGTTTGCCCGGCACGAAGAGTGCTCACGGCTAAGCTGTGGACAGTAAGGTGAGTCTCGGTGAACCCGAAGCACCTCCATGTTAGGGCCAACTGCTGGCAGTCCCTACCAGCAGCCAACGCAAGGCCTTCGAGCATGTAGACACCAAGAGTGACTGGCGCCACACCAGACCGACCGGCCAGGGGTCCCCATACGGTCCAGGCCGCATGCAGGTCCCCAGAGAACGCGACCCCGGAAGAGAGTAATCTTCTTCCACCTTAGGGGTCGGCCGTGACATTGATAAACGAGTAACCGACAGCAGTCCTCCATTTCTGGTACTGTTGGGCTCCGCTACCGCATGCCCCGACCCAACGCGCCGCACATTGGTCGTATGCCCTAATGCCCTCTGAGTGAGGATCCTCAGAGGGAACTGTTAAGACGGCCCGGCGCTACCAGACACTTTTACTACCTCTCACTATCTACACATACCGACGGCACTTCCGACATAACTTCGAAATTTTTTGTTAATTTTGGCTTAAGATGAAGCCGCTGCCGCAGCCAACATATTTTGACTTCCCCGCTCAGCGTTTAGGGTAAATCTTAATTTTTAATGGCTTGAGATGAAGCCTCCGGCGCTGCCAACTCGATATCGTAATTTCCCGTAAAGTAATTGCAGGCGTTGCGCCCTCTCCCGCAGCCAACATATTTTGTCTTCCCCGCTCAGCGTTTAGGGGAATCTTAATTACTAATGGCTTGAGATGACCCCTCCGTCGCTGCCAACTCGTATCGTAATTACCCGTGTAGTAATTGCAGGCGATGCGCACACTCTCGCAGTCATTATATTTTTGCCTTCCCCGCTCAGAGTATAGCAAGTATGAACGTACTAGTCGAACCCAGAGTGTAAGGGGGTGTACTAGGCACGGTCCTTCTGATAGTGGAGGGGGGTTGACGTTATATACCTCTCGTAGCCAAGCTCTACACCATACCGAGATCTTAACTAACCCTTAAGACCCACATATTTTAGTAAAAAATGTATAAACACACCAATTGTACTTTTATAATATTCTTTTTAACTGAAATCAAATAAGGTAAAGGGATAATAGGATTAAAGTACCTTTTTACACTATGCAAGCATATTTAATGTTACTGTTAACTATGCAAAGCATATTTATGTTATGTTATTACACTATGCAAAGCATATTTAATGTCACTGATATTACACTATGCAAAGCAAAAGAATGGGGGGGGGGGGTGTATAAACTATAAAGAGATGGTTGAGAAGGAGGAGGTGGAGGAGGAGGTGGTGGTGGTGGTGGCGGTGTGGAGGCGGTGGTGGAGGTGGGGGCGGTGGTGGAGGCGGTGGTGGAGGTGGAGGCGGTGGTGGAGGCGGCTCCAGAATGCCCCTTTTGCCCCTACTTGCATGTTTTTGTATTCTATAAATAAACATATTTTATTATTACTATTATTACATTCAATTATATCACTGACTGCTTACAATGAACACCATATGAGTCTAAAATAATATAAGTAATAATATTTATATATTTTAAATAATACTATTCTGTGTTTCTAATATAATTGGCGTTTATTGAATTGTTCAATTTATGGGATATTTTGTTGAGAATATTATTGTATTTATATTAAAAATCAAAGCACACACGATTTAAGAATTCCACTTTTGATCGTCAACTTATCGAAACAAGGAACTTACCAAGCAAGCATAAGTGCTTTATGCTTGCTGAATCTGCATAAATCAGGCTTGAGAATCGTCAGGTAGACAAAAACATTTTAAACAAAGAATATTTTCTTGCTGTTTAAGCCGTTAACAGCTCCTATCTTTTGTAGTCCTCAAAGAAATGATAAATAATTTTTAATTGTTTGAAAAATAAAATATTTGCCGAGCGAAGCTCGGGTAACACTGCTAGTTATTTATAAAAAAATACTTTTTACTTTGTTACTTTTTGTTGCACCATTCCTCCCCCCGGTCTACAATATTTACAACTGTGTATTGTTGTAAATATTGTACACTTTTGAAATGCCCCCCTGGTGAAGAACCTCTGATAATGTTGTTGTGAATTCATGCCACATATGCTTTGTAGTATAGAATATAGCAATAATTCTGTTGCAATTACATAGATATTTAAGTTTTAGTTGTCAACTTTAAACTCTAACTTTTGGTTAGTTTGGAAATTTAAGCCCGTAAAAGTTGTTTAATATATAAGGATACAATATAAGAATAGTTTATTTTATAACTTAACTAATAACAAAATAAGTTAACAATTTTTCTTTCAAGGAACCTAAAAAGATTTCCTTGTCACCATCTTGATGACATGATATATGAGAAATTATGATTCATGTTGTGTTATGTTTCAACATAAGATTTTCCCTTCACTATGTTTAGGGCTCAGAATCATTAACATTATTTTCATGTTTTGTTTCGTTCCCCTTCATTATTATTCTATGCTCGGAGTTTTAGTTATATGAAAAACTGCTATGGAGATGGGGAAACCGGGGAAGAAAAGATGTCATGTCCACACTTTGTGGATTCTGTTGTAGTCTCAGGTGTCCGGATACTGACCGAGGCTAGCAAGGCCCATCAAGGTTTAAGATTGATTGTCTTTACGAAATTTACTCAAGTAAAGGTCCTGTAATTCCACTGTAGGGAACTTTTCCGAAACGGAAAGAAAAACCGTAAATCAAATGATTATTCTGGAAATCCTGTTTCCTTTTTTAGCACCCTGGCTAGGTCGGAACGACACACGTTTTGATTGTCGCAACATTTCACCCTCCAAGAATTGATTTATGCTAAGTACAATCAGAAGTAGCCACCCTCCTTCTAGGAGCTTTACAACTTGTCTAATGATTCGTTTCTTTGTTACTATGGCAACAGCTTATAGCAATTTGTTTGCTTCACTACACTATTGGCAAAAAGTTTCGTTTTTAAATAATCTTCGCGACAACTTTAAGCTATACTTGTCCTTTTTAGGTTTACTGGGTAACTTTGATATTCTATTTTGAAAGTAGTGTTTGATCGATTTCTGAATCTGTTAAAACTGGAGTGGAACTAATTTTTGCTAGACAGAAAGTAGCTAAATGTAAAATAGTTCAGCCGAATTTGGTACAAGAAAACTATATGCACATAAAAATTACCAATGTGCTTCAGAGTTGCTGTACCATACCATACGGATATCGAACGATCTTGTCTATAAATAGAGGTTTTTGCTTATGTGGAATGGGCAACGTTTTTCGTTTTATGCATATATTTATTAATACAGAAATGAAAATTGGAAAATGGAACAATTTGTTGTCTTTCAATCACCACGTACGAATCAATAAAAAAAATCACTTTAAGCATGACTTTATAAAGATCCTTGCATTATTTTCTATATAGTGTGGAAATACAAATTGCCATTGTTGTGTTTTTATCACGAAACTTCTATTTGCTTTTCTATTTTTTGTAGTTATCCAATAAATTGTATAAAATACTTGTTCTCTCCATACCTAAGAAACGTCCCCCTTATGACGATCCTTAAAACATACCTACTCTTAGGTCTCACGTCCCATGTTATTTTGAAATCACAAGCAGTTTATTTTTTTGTTCGCAAAAAATATTGGTGGTTAATGTTTTAATGTATCAATCTATGTTTTAATGTAAAAACTTCAATTGAATTATGAAGCATTTAACCGCTACTTGTTCTATTTTGTGAAAATTCTATTTCCTAGTATCAGCTAATTATAGATTTTTTAGAATTGCAAAATTAGAGCTAGTCAACATTCTATGACATAACTAATTGATTTGGCGATCACTTACTCCAGCGTTTTCAAGTTAGCTCTTTTATCACTTGAAGTAACTCACAGGTGTTTTGCCTACTGTTGAAATCTTTTTACTTATGTTCTGGGGGTTTCAGTTCTGATATAACACGATTGTGGAGGGGAGAGGGTTAAAAGGCCTCTTTAAAAAGAGCCAACCCCTTTGAATAAAGTTACGCATGCTCTTTACTAGAGAGAGTTTAGAGGGGAACTTCATTTGAATATACCGTCATGGAATTTTTACCCTTCTATGAAGGTTTTCCCTCTAACTCCTTCACCCTTTGGAAAGTGCGTTTCAACCAATAAGATGCTTTTTTAAAATGTATTCAAGTTTATTTCCTAATGCTTTTCTTTAAAATAGAAATAACTTAATCTTAAGATGTATTTAGCTTCTCCATACCTTTTGTTCCATGTCCGTTACTTAATTGGAATGATTTACATTACTATTTAACCATTTTACAGTAAATTATAAAAAAAAAAAAAACATTTAACAATACCCAGTTTTTACACGAATCATCTGTACGACCTAAAATTTAAATTGTTCTTTGGTTTTTAAGTATTTGTATTCATTTTTCTTTAAAATAGAAACTGCTTAATCTTAAGAAGTATTAAGCTCGTCCATACCTTTTGTTCCATGTCCATGACTTAATTCGAATATTTTACATTAAAAGTTAAATGAAGTTGGATTTATCTTTCTATTGGATATTTTGTAATTATTATCGTTTAGTAGAATGTAGATGGCTTCCATGTCAATGTCCAGGTCCAATGCGTGTTTTTCTAAAGGGAAGATAGGCAAGCCTGCTGGAGGGTAGATAAGAAATACTCCCTTTCCTTCTATCTATAAAGGTCCTACTGCAGGCCTTTGGATCTTTGAAGGGCTGAAGGGTAAAACCTGGTGGTTCTTAGTAAAATCCTTAGTTATCTTTTCTATGTCCCTGACTATCCAGCAATCCCTTACACTAATTATCTACTCGGACTGGTATGGTGAAGTGGTCAAAGCAGGGGAGCTTCTAAATAAGATTTGAGGAATCTCAAAATCGGTACGATCTCCCTCTGCACTTGATCCAAAGGCTAAAATGAAAAACCTGCAACCGGACTGATAACGGATTTTCCCCTATTTCTTAGACATTAATGCACTTTTTAAAAAGAGAATTCCCTAAAATTGAATTACTTTAAAGTTTTACTTAGAGCAAATCTTTACTTGATGTTTCATTATTATAAACATCTATATTACTTATCTAGTACGGCTTTGCTAGCCAGTTATGTCACCGGCTCTCGTAATATTATTGTAATGTCATTCTTATGAAAAAAATCGTATACAACGTATTTCGGAACTTTTCCTCGTCACATCGGATTCGCTACGCTCATCCTCCCAACGTCTAACTCGCTTTGTTTTTCCTCAAAATATACAATTCGCCAAATTTATATTGAAACACGTCTTCGGACTAGTAAATACATCTGTTTCATTCCCAGCGGTCAACCATCAAGGCCCACCGACGCTCGATGCTGCTTAATAGTTTTGGTCCAAAAAAAATCATAGATATACTTGTCGTATCGAAACGAAATTTTATATACTTATTTACTAAAGGTAAATACAAGTAAAGGTGTATACTTGTACCGAATGTCAACTTAGTAGGATTATCTTCTGATTTTTTTCAAAAACGTACACAAGTCATATGATAAAAATTGAATTACGGTTGATAAAGAGAAAAAACTTGGCACTTATGTTAGTCTTATGCATGACTTTAATCTGATCGCATAATTTTATGATGTTTTAAATTTTTTCATGATTCATTATAGCACGTTAATGACGTCATACAAATATTTTTTGGATAGCACAACTACACCTGTAGACTGTTTTTTGTACACAGTTTTATATCTGTAAGATAAATACAGTGGGAGCTACGATGATAACAGACGCACAAACCGACAACATTGTAAAAACTACTTAGAGGGCCATTAAAACACATGAAACGGATAATTCCGGTGACATCATGGTTTTGAATTTTTGGAAACACAATACTTTTACTATATAAACCTACTGTATGAATGAGGAAAAGTAAAAAGATCAACCCCATAAGTGCCATTTTCATTATAGAAATTCGTTAAAATCAAATTTTATTACATAAGTTTATGTATCAGCTGATATTTAAATCCATTTAAAAGCTTATCTATGGAGCGGGCTTTCTTAACACTGGAACATTAGGTTAAATTGTAATTAAGTTTTGAAAGTAATTTTAGCTTTTTAATGAGAACTTAAAATTCGCTCTCATATATGGTTTTTTACTTTTCCTCATGTATATCGTAGGTATAAAGAAAAAGTATTGCGTTTCCAAAAAAACTGAAGCCGGGATGACACCTGAATTATCCGTTTTAGGTGTTTTAAGGCCCCCTAAGTGTCTTTTTACAAAGTTGTCTGTGTGTGTGTGTTATTAATGTAGCTGGCAGTGAATTTATGCTAGAAGGTTAAACTACCAGTCAAAGATCAGTCTTAAGCTGTAGTGTTGCTAACTGGAAAATATTTTTATAATGTCATTAACTCACAATGATGAGTCATTGTGAAAAATTGCAATAAATCATATATCCCGGAACAATGTTGCGATCAATTATTTATTAAACACGCATGTAGTCTGGTATAAGATTAACATATGGGCCAAGTTTCATCACATTATCTACATTAGTTCAATTTTTATTGAATGACTTGTGTACGTTGATTAAAACATTGTAAAAATAATTGGGTAATAATCCAATTGATTTAAAATTCGGCTCAAGTCTATACCTTTTACGTATAAAATAAGTGCCCTAAGTTTCGTTGTTAACACGACAAGTATATCTATATATGTATGTATATGATTTTTGTTGGATCATAAAAGTTAAGCAACATCGAGCGTGGTCAGTGCCTGAATGAGTGACTGCTGGGAATGAAACAGATGTAATTACTATCTATGCAAAGCGAATCTGAACACGCGTTGGAGTATAAATTTAACGACTTGTATATTCTAAGGACGAGCGTAGCGAGTCAAGTTCCGAGATACCCCGTACCCGATTTTTAAAATTTGTTGTTTGTCTTTAGCTGCAATTTCTAGTTTACCGAATTCCACCTTAAATTACTGGATACATGTTGGCTTTAAATCAATATATTATAAATGTTAACTATGTAAAGTTAGGTTATAAATATATTTGTGTAATTATTTATATTTGTATTGTTCTTAGTCACTTGAACTCACATTCTAGTCTTGTCATTGTTAATATATATATATATATATATATATATATATATATATATATATATATATATATATATATATATATATATATATATTATTAATTATATATATATGTGTGTGTATGTATGTATATATATATTTATGAATTTAATATTTTAGTTACAGTTCTAAAAATGGGCTGAATGATGGCTAAGTTATTGAATCTAAAATGGCTAAATATAAAATTTTTTAATAAATATATAATTAATGCCTACTTGCGAAATAAAATTATAGCCAAATTAGTAAATGTTTTGATTTTGAGGTCGGAAACAAGGAATTAATGTAACACCTTTAATTTTTTTACTTATTTCCTTATTACAAGACGTCAAAGACTTGCTATTAAGTTGCTTTGTATATTCTTTACTTATTAATACTTCAAGCACAGATATCACTAATTGACACTTAGTTTAGGAAAACATAAAAACAGAATTTAACACGAAATCTGAAATAGTTCCATGTATTGTTTCTCTGTTAGAAATTTAATCAGGATATTCAAGTTAAAAAGAAAGTTTCAGAAAAAAGTATTCTTCTTTTATCTCTTAAAAAAGTTAATTTAGGAACACAAAAGAGTTGTCTATTGTCGGAAAAACTCTCAACCTTTATATCACATAATATTACACTTGGCTAATTGCTAAGCGAATTTAGGATCCCTTTTTATTTCTAATCAGTACCGAAATGAAGATCAAAAGAAATAAAAGTTATCGGGAATGAAGCTTTCCTTACAGTATTGGCAATAAGGAACAAAAAAGTTATTCCATTAACAACCTCTTTTACTGAAAATCTCTTACAGAAATTAAAGTCTTACGACAATAGTTGAAAATCTCAAAGAAAAAGAAATTTATCTTTATTTTTATCTCTTTAAGTTTTACACTCTTGTATCTAGTTAAGAATCATGAAAAGACTTAAGTATTTGGGTTTTATTAACACCCAATAATGAAAATTAAAACAAATTGGACTAGGCAGTAGTCCTCTAAGGCAGTAATTCTTAACCGGGGAACCGCGGAAGATTTTTTAGGGGGATTCAATATGTTTGTAAAAATATGAAAATCTGAGTTCTATCAAATTATGGAATGGATCAGAGATCCAGTCAATAATTTGTTAACTACTAATTTATCGCCAATAGACCCAAGAATCCACATTAAATGCATTTTAGAAAAATAAAAGTTTGGAACAATTTTGGGTGCATACTTTAACTGAACATCTATGATTATCAACCATGCTCATAAAGAACTTATTGCCTTTCGGACCAACAGATCTATGTGAAAAAGGCTCCTCTTCAATAGTACATATTAGAACCAAAGCAAGGAACCTTCTGCACATTAAATCTTGTCTTTGAGTTGCCTCAACTCCTTGATTTGCCTTGGGAACCAAATTTTACACCGTTGATTGTCGTCATTTTGGAAAACACTTAATGTATGTTATTAGTCTGGCCCGGACCGAGGCGGAAGGTACTCTACTCCCTTCTCCCCCCCCCCTACCAATGAAGCTAAAAAACGTATTGATAAAAATTAATGGGGGTTTCATTCCTTGCAAATTATTAATGATCATCTCTGCAGGAACCGCCTGAAAAAGAGACTAACCACTTAGTGCTCTTAGTCAGGGGACATTTAATTTATCTAAGCAATTATTCATCACATTCATGTGAACTTAGCGAGCCCACACTATAGTACTCGTACACTTACTTTTTCGTCTCTATGAATCTCTTTAAGGCGGGCGTAGCGAGCCAAAGTATATATATTGTCCTTACTATTAATTTCTTTAAAGCGAGCCCCAGGAATTACATTTCGTCACTATTAATCTCTTTAGGGTGAGCGTAGCGAGCCCCCGAACATACATATTCCTTAATATTAATTTATTATGGGAAAGAGCCTACTGAACCCTGGTATTTATATATTTCTCATTATTAAATTCTTTAAGTTGAGCATATTGAATCCATGCTTACATTTCATTTTTAAGCGTAGCAAGCCCTAGCATTAACATTTCTAGAAATCAATACTAGTGATAATACTATTATTAAAGATATTACTAATCTCCTATACTATTAATCTCTTTACGACTTGCATAGTGAGCCCAAGCATTCTCGTTTTCCACATAATTGCAATCACTTTAGGGCAAGCTTGTTGAGCAAACTAACTAGCCTTATAAATGCCTATTTTGTACGACATTGAGGACGCAGGTCAAAAATAGAACAGGATGTAGATCGTACTTATTACAAAGTGATGCCGCAATGGCTTGAATTAATACATCCTGATAGAGGGCGCACTTCGTACAACAGTGCAAGGCCACAAGGGTTTGAATACATCAAAATCGAGACCGCTCTTTGTGCAAAGTCTTGAATCCATCAAGATACTCTTAAGAGGGCGTACTTGTACTTCTCTTAAGTGTAAGGGCGCGTTAGATCTTAATATATCAAGTTCAAGGGTGTACTTCTCATAACAGTAAGGGCGCAAGGTCTTGAAATATGAATGTAATGAAAAAATTACTCATTATTTACTCTTGCATTTTTTCCTATTATATTTCTCCTTTCTCTCGCTCTCATTTTTTTTTAATAAATGAGAACCTAGTGGTCACCGGGCATTTGCCCGGTTGCCCGATAGCCCAGTCGGAGCTTATTGTTAGTACTCCAACTATTATTGCTCCAGTGACAATGTTTATCCGAGTCTACACGCTCAATATTCTTCCGCTTGCTATTTGCTAATGCAGGGAATGATTCATATCACCGAAGGCAAATCAATATCATACACTAGATTTAATGGCTTGCATGAAAAGCTCTAACTTGTTTTCCTTGTCTGTTTCTTTTGTAAAGTCAAATCCAGACATTACGATTGAATGTTTAGGGAAAAAAGTCTAGCAAAAATATAAAATAATATTTTTGGGAGTTCGATTAGGAATAAGAGATGTTTTCTATGGAAACCACTTTGTGAAAATGTTTATAGAAATGGGGAAATTTCTGAGGGTTTCTTATGAATAGGTTGTTTATTGATAGTCACGTGATATCTAATCAGGTTTTTCTTCTGAAAACTTGTATAATGCATAGTATGTATAAACTTGTATGTATTAACAATAGTATGTACAATAGTATGTATTAACAATGCATACTCATCCTTCTTAACACTTAAGGTTAACCGCTTAGTTTTACAAATTCATTTTTTTTTAATTTTTACAAATTTATTTTTTAACTCAAGTCTCCAAAGTCCTGGTGACATGTTATCTTAACCATTTAGACAGAGGCCATATTGCCATATTATACTTTGTTTTATTAATTATATGCTTAGCCTTGTTTCATACTTAAAACTACGACTTGTCTAGTTCTCTAAAACAAATCCTAGAGAACTTGAAATGAAATATAGTTTGTATTTATTCGTAAGAAGTTTTTGAACATTTTTAGAAAAGGACTTTTTACTAAATGAAAACAGATTTCAGGGAGAGAATACTATTACTAGTACGAAAAATACAGTTATTCCCTAAAAAATATAAAACGATTGATACATAATATTGAAATTACAAGACTGCCAACGAGCACCAAAAAATTTTTGTATGTAGAATTTATGTTTTTGTAAGAATTTACAAAAACTTACTTTGTTATACTTTACTTTTTGTTTAAAAACTTACTTTTATACTTTGCATTTTTGTTGAAGAATTTACAATTAATTTTAAGAAAAATTCTTCATGAAAAATTGTTAAGACGTATTTTTGGTGCACGTTGACAGTCTTGTAATGTCAATATTACGTATCAATCGTAAGTAATTAAATGCACTTTACGCAGTCATATGCCGAAGCCGGTGGCCAGAAAAGTAATCTTAAGATAGAATCCTGAACCATTGCTGGCAGATCATTAATTACTTAAGTTCACTAGATAGCTCGTTTTTTTACTGACATTCCCACTTTTTGACTTTACCTACAGACTTGACTGAATCTTCTTCATAACTTGTTAAGTTTAACTTAAATGTTCACTTTTAAGGTACTGGAATTTCGCTGTACATTTACCTTCTTGATAGTCAGAGAACAACCTTATGAAACCCTAACAGTTTTAAGGCTTCATCTGCCTCACTACCACTTGTGTGAGTAGATTTATTTTTACCTTTACATTGCTTTATTAGCTTTAACAGCTTTCTGCGGCTTCATTTCAGAGCCTCTGAGAATAAGTGTCAGATGCTTTGTACTCCTTGATAATATCTTTCATGTTCCATATCAAGCATGCAGTTAATAAACTTGCCTTTATTAACTTAAGTGAGACCAACCAATATTAATTCAATTTCTGAAGAATTTACTTTTTGAGGAGATTGTAGCAGTAACAGATTGTAACAGGTCTGCTATTTAGCGTAAAACGAAAGGACCTTGCGAACTTCCTTGCTCAAGGTTTGTTTTAAATAATTTTTTTTTAAACAAGTTCTTCATTGGCAAAAGTAATACAATATTTATTGTGTGTATACCGGAGCCATATTATATTTATTGATTAGGGTAATTTGTGCCTCTTTATTTTATTTATTTATTTGTTATTTTTGTGGTATAAATTTTGATTATTTTTTGGGGTGTGAGGGGGTTTGTTTGGGTCAAGGAGTTTTAAATAATAAGGGAACCAAATTTTAATAAAATTGACTGATTGGTTCCTGTTTGATTTTTCGAACTAGAATACCGTGTTGCTACTTTCTTCTATTCTCAAATTTTACTATAAATTCATTGCAAAAATAATCTTTGAGATGAAACTATTTATTTTTGTCTGAAGAATACCAGTTTTTGTTCAGTTCTTTTTGATCTTTTCTAAGTATTAAACATAGCAGAAAATACTGAAAATAGCTTTGAGGCGATAAATGAACTGAGAAAAAACGAAGAGGGAGTTAATGTAAAAAATTAGATAACGAAAAAAATGATTGAGATGTTCAAAAATATCATTTTTTTAGGGTAAAACTTAATTTAAGTTTTTTTTGAAGATGTGTTTATGGTTATGTATTAGGGATGGTATTCTCCAAAAAAAATAAGGGTAATAAAAGATTAGAAAATTGAGGAAAACCTTTTTTTGAAATGGGGTCGGAGGTTAACCCCTCTAGAAGGTTAAAAGGTTATGAAATTGTCGAATTCAGAAAGGTAGTTCAAGGGGGTGCTTATACTAAAATTTTTTCAAGAAGTAAAAAACCCTTGGGGTTGGCAACAAGTGCGCCCCCGTCCTGGGGCGGATTAGAATGAGCTATTTGCGTCTAAAAGACACTACGTTTCCCCTTCTTAGTCTTAAAGATAACATCTATTTTTTTATAATTCTCTGTAGAATTGTGCTGCGTTGAATATAAAGTCTATTCGAGACCTTACTTTAAAGGATTTATTGTTAGTGCATCTGAAATGCTCCACCAGTATAGTTACGTTTTGTAAATTTGATTTATTTTTTATTAATTTAATATAGTTACTGAAAGAATTTTAAATATAATTAAAAAGTAATTAACTGATTTTTACTGTTAAAAAAATCAAAGTTCTTTAATTTGTATTAAGCCATTATTGAATGCCTTATATAGTATATATTATAAAAATGTTTTCTTTCTTTGTTTGGAATTAAATGACTCGAAATTTAAAAACTGAAAATTTAAACTTGTGGCAATTTTAAGAAACGAAAGTTATGTATGTATGTGTATCATTCAGGTACGGACTCCCCGACTGGCTCTGGGGGGTGAAGTTGATTCGGGGTTTATTTTTAGTAAAATAAACCACACATTGTATAAAAATACAATGGTTTTTTCTCTTTTCTAGTAAAAGTTTGTGTTAAGGAATTTGGTATGGACAATTTTTTTTTGTAAAAAATAATACAATACTATAATAAATAACATACCGGTTGATATTTTCAGTTAGTAGTAAAATTAGGAATATTTGGTAATTTTATTTTATATTTCGAATTAAAAGATTTGTATTGGCAAGAACAGTATAAAAGAAAAGGAAATTCTTCTTGGACAATAATTATGTTCAACATTTTTCAGTTTTTCTTAGAGTAACTAACAATAGGTTTTATTGTTTTCTTCTTTTTTGATGAGCTTATGGGGTTGCAAGTAATGGAGAGAGGTGGGGGGATTCATAGATTAAGAATATATATATATATATATATATATATATATATATATATATATATATATATATATATATATATATATATTTGTACGAGATTTTTGTTCCTAGACGTTTCTATGGGACGCTTTCTCGGATCAAACATTAACCTGGTTAATGTCTCGAACCCTATTGTTTATTAAATATGTGTGACGTCTTTTTTTACACTTATACTTCTTGTATGGTTATCAATAATTAGAAGGTACCTTTAATTATCAGTATTAGTTCCGGTTTTATTGTTTGACATACGTATTAAACAAATCACGTTTTTTGATAAATACATATGAAAATTCCCTTATATCGTGGACAGTATAGCACATATAACTAGGAATAAGACGAACTGATATAGGACAAAAACAATGCAGCCGCGAAGCGGCCACCTCTCGCGTGAAGGCCGAGAGGCCACAGGCTTCTTTTTTTTTTTTTTTTTTTTATGTAATTCCTATAAATGCCTCTTCTCTGCAACATTACTTAGGGTGGACTTGATAAGAAATTTTAACATAAAATTCAACTCTAAATTTTATATGCGTATGCATATATATATATATATATATATATATATTATATATATTATATATATATATATATATATATAATATATATATATATTTGTATGTGTGTGTGGAATTACAGTTACGCCTAAATATGGTTCTGAGGCAGGTTCACTATCACTTCATGCTCTGTTAGACTCTATATAATTCCATGGTAAATGTTTTGTATTATCTCTCATACTTTTTGTTTCTCTTTAGAAAATTCTTTAATTTTAAGGGCCAAAAAGAAGGGAAGACATTCCCTTTATCTGCAAGGAAGGGAGGACCTCATCAAATGTCCAATTAACTAAGACTTTGGATGTGCAACTTAACAGCAAGTAAAAAGAGAAGGTTTTAAGTTAAGCTAAGCACGTCACTGAAGGGAGAGCTACAGGGGTCCCTTCCACACGGCAAAACTAAAAAAGCACCATGGGCCATGCATTATACATTTTTGTCAGCTTCCTTTTTACCATTACCTCGTTGGGAGGCCGACTTGAAAGTCTCACATGGAGGGGGGTTTTCTTGGACGGCATCATTGATCTTAAAATCATGAGTTTTTAGCCTCCTTATCCTATAAAAGAAACATTTTTTGTAAAGAGTAGAAAAAGAAAAATATTGAATCTATTTATTTTTTCTTTTCCCAATTTCGTTGGATAAGATTAAGAAAAGATTTCCTCAGTAGTTAATTATTTATACTTCATAAATTAACTAAAGCAATAATATCGTAAATGAAAATTACGGTGAATATTACTCTAGGAGAGTAGTTACGTTTCGCCCATTTAGTCCTTATCAAAGCAAAAATAAAATATACTAAAAAACTTTACACGATATTTCATTAAATTGATCACTTGTCTTGTAACATACATCCTTTTAGCGAATTTACCAAATAATAAGCTTATGTTGGGGTCATAAAGAGGGGAGTTGAATTTTTTCATCGAGAAAGAGAATGTCTCACTGTTCATATATATATATATATATATTATATATATATATATATATATATATATATATATATATATATATATATTATATATATATATATATATATATATATATATATATATATATATATATATATATATATATATATATATATGGGGCGTTTCTATGGGACACGATATCTTACGGATTGAAATGAAACTTTGTACAAAAATCAACCTTGTTAATGTCCTGAACCCTTTGTTTATTAGATATGGGTGGCATCATTGTATTGTTAACTGAAGAGGAGTAATTTTGCGTTTCACGACTTTTAGTCCGAAAGCCAGGCCTAACAAAAAGTGACAGATTTTGTACTACTTCAAACCAAATTTTTCTAAAAGTATACCTTCAATTTTTTTTGGTAAAAGTATTATTATTCCTTAATTATTTTAGGTATTTAATTATAAAAGTAAAGCATGGTCTGCCTTGCCTATCCAGAGTGGAGCCTTTCATATGATTGCGCATGCTTAAAATTTTATAAAATTTAGTTTTCTTGGAATAAGTGGTTCCCTGTAGGTCTTGTGCAAAACATAAAGAGAACATTTTTTAAAGCTGATAAAATTTCCTATAAAACGAGTGCTTTTCTGTCAAAATCTGATCACTACAACTAAAGTTATGACATTTATTAGGTGGCCAAAAAATGAACAAAAAGTCAATATATTTTTCAAAGAAATTCGCTGACTGTATAAATTAACAATTGTTTGATGTTTTTGAAAGAGCCATCTCATCGGTTGTAGTTATCCGATTTTGATGATTAAACACTTGTTTTATAGAAAATTTTATCACCTTTAAAAAATGTTCTCTTTATGCTTTGCACCCAGCCCAAAGGGAACTTGTTTTAAGAAAACTAAAATTAGTGCGACTTTCTGAAATTTTGAGCTTGCGCAATCATGTGAAAGGCTCCTGTCTGGATAGGCAGACTATGATTTGCCTTCATAATTTAAGGTATATTTTCAGAAAAATTTGGTTTGAAGTAGTACAAAATGAGTCACATTTTTTCAGGTCCCCAGCTCTTGGACTATTTTGGATGCAGACAAACTTGTTATGAACATAGTAATTACAAATGATCATGTCTGCATGTTTGGCTTTTAAAACCTTTATACGTTAGTTATTTATAGATTGATTTATGAAAAAGATTTGCAATAAAAACTTGTATCTTCTCAAAGAATATCATATTCATGGAGGATAGCTTTCTAGAGAATGTGATAATACAGATATATTGGAAAATTATATGAAAAGCTCACATATAAGAAGAAAAATAATTTATTGGCTTTCTTTTGAAATATTCAAGACGGTTTTCTTTAAACATGAAGGGAAATGGAGAGAAGTGCGAGAAAAGTCCATCTTTTATTCTATAAAGATTCAATCGCTTTGGGGATTTTATAATATCAGACAACGAAACATTTTTTCTTCCGCAATTTTACTGATATTTTTTACTTAGGGTAAATTTTTCCTTTTTCGAATTTCTTCACTAAACCGATATAAAAACAATTTACTCTTTTAACATTTTTCCCCAAAGAAAAACCGAAGTGAAATATAACCGTAGGTTTCAAAACGTGAGGCTAAAGTCAAAGGTTATAAATATTATAAAAGGGCTTTTTTTATACACTATAAAGATATAAGGTTATGTTTTTGAAAGTTTGATGAACCCTCAAGGTTTTTTTTGGCGGGAAGGATTTACAGGGATAAGAATTTTTAGGGTGAAAATACCCTTAGACCACTGCCTCATAAATTTTGATTATTCACACGAGCTTTTTTTGCACTAGGGAGGGGGTAAAAATGGCTAAGTCATATTTCTTTTGGGTACAGTCCAGGACGTTTGGTCTGTTTTTTATTCCAAGGGTTTCAAGTAACACTCACTGAAATGAAAACTTTTCCATGATACCCTTCGTTTTATTTTTGTAGAGTTTTTCGAATTTCCCGCCTCCGGACTTTGGATACGGTATAATAAAAACGTTTACATTCATTTGAAATATAAAAGCAACTTATACCGGCATTTATCCATCCGAGCCAATTTCTAACAAAAATTGAAAAATAAGATAATATATAAAGAATAAAAAATTTAAATGAAACCAAAATGTCTTAGTGTTTCAAAAGAATATTTTAGTGAATAATTTATTAAATAATTAAATTCATAAACATACTAAGAAGAAAATAAACGAAAAGCGTACTTCGTAAACGAGAATTTTCATTTATTAAAATTCGCTGATACTATAACAAGTATTTTAATCGTGTTAATACTTTATTCATCTTTAGGAATATAAAATAAGTTTCTGTTTGACTAGCAATGGTCAAGCGTTGTTATTCATTTTGTCATCATTTCTGCCCAACAATAGTTATTGATAGTGTTTGACTAGTTATAAGGAGTCACCCGAGGTGTAGTGGTTGATACGCGGCCAATACACAGAATAAATGGACTTTAAACTTCCGAGTTTATTTAGTCATGGATTCACTTCCAGCACAGGCCTCTGGGATTTTTATGAGAGGGATAAAGATTCTGCGTACCACGTCCTTCAGAAGGAACGTAAAGCCGGTGGTCTCGAGCCTGTGCGTTGTCAGGTACTCGTTAAAGATCCCTCACCCTAAATGAAACTGGGTATAGCCAAAATTTAGGACCCTCGTAGTAAATTCATTATAATACTAGAGTGTGTCTGCCTTGTAGTTTAAAGTTTATGGAAGTTTGGTTTAACAGTGAGGGCACGTGTTGTTCCTAGTTTTCACAATACTCTATGAGTCAGTGAAAATATGTATGATTGCTTGAAAAAGCATGAGAGGAACCATAGAAATTCACGGCTCTTCTGTCTAGATAAGATGATATATACCTACAATTGAAATTAAAAGAAGTAGAACACTATCTTAGGGAACTGGCAAAAAGGGCCCAACAACGTGGCCTACTTGCTTGGTAGTTACTACCTATCCCCCATATTACTACTATTACTACTACTGACGTCATTAACTTATCTATTGATAACTTAACTATCTAGTTATTATTATCTAACTTATTATATTGAAAGCAATGAGAACCAAATTCTATTCTCCTATATCTTTGCATTTGTAAATATGTTAACGTTTAAATAAATAATAAGAATTCAATGTTTCTAACAAATGTACATTTTGACTACACTTATAGAACCTAAATAAGCCTAAGCTGTTGTAGGATGTTGTATCATAAGATGGAAACTGGTTTTTATAAAAGCTGTAGTGCTCTATGAACTGATATAAGAAATTATAAGAAGTTTCTGAGTTAATGATTAACTGTCGAGTGATTATAGCTAGGGTGGAACTTGATAAGCATTAGAGACATTGACACTACGGAGGGAAAGTAAATATTATTGATTTTCTTATATAGTGACAGCCTATTAGTTTTTCTTTACTAATTAAATCTATACCTGACTCATCTTTTTATTAACGACTCCATTTGGGACTGAGGTTGAAACCTAACGTTGGAAATTGAAATGATATCTGATTCTTTTTAGTTCTTTGATATCTAAAAAATTCTGGTCTGTTTCTTTTCGAGTTTTCTATATTAGAACCATGGTTTTTGGGTTTTCCGATGATAATTTCTGTTGCAAACTGCTTTTTTATTTTGAAAAATTCTGCACATGCAGCAGGCCTTGAATATTCATTTGAAAACTATTTTCGCACTCTTCAAAACTATTTTGTCAAGAAAAAATACTTACTTAATACTTAATCCGTAGCGAAAATTATGAAAACTCTTTTGATAGGTTAACATTTTGTTTACATCAGCCAACAAAGAATTGGCTGAGACTTGTTTAAAAAAAATGTTGAAAATTGCTTATTACATTTATGATTTTATTCTTCTTAGTTGTTGTGTTACTATGAAATTTAATCCTTATACTTAATATAATTCAAATTTATTTTCCTTTCCTCAGTTTGTGTCATGTTTGTTTCTAACCTTCTGATGTCATTTATTGTAAGATAGAAAGAGCTGAGGACATTAGTGAAATTGCCATAACACACGCCAGCCCTTTGTTTATATAGATGTCTCTTCATTTTTATTTTACCCTCTCCTACGAAAGATGAAATTTTGTAATGCTCGTAGTAGTTTGTTGCCTGCTCTGATGTATTTTATTTGTTAAAGTAATACTTTATCATACAACTAAATTAAATTAGGAATAGCTCTTATTTACTTCACTGTAAACCAGATCTTCTCAAACTAATTTAATCTATTACCAACGTTTACTACCAATTAATAGCCCCCTTCATTTTTTCTCTATCGTAAAGAAAATATTTAATAAAAAAAAATAAAAATTTGCTGTTGTAGAAACCTAAAAATAAAAATATACCCGGATCTTAATAGGTAATAGTTTTTTATTTAATTAATTACAATAATTATGGTCACGAAATTCAGAAATAAAAATTTTGAATTTCATGATTCGGGCCATGTTTCGGCTGTTTAGTGCATTAAATATCTCAATATCGAATGAATAGAAAAGATCTAGGATTTTTTTGAGCTTTAGTTATTACTCTAAAATTGTTTTGCCAAAATATTTCAAGAATTAATTCAAATTATAGAACCCTAAAAACGTTAAGTACTCGAAATATAACGTTAGAGTAACTTAATATAGAGTCCAGTTCTGGTATGGTCTGACGGTTTTAATCGGAATAAAAATATCCAGTTAGGTTAGAATCTTATTGGTGTTTGAAAACATTGTTAGTATTTGTTAGCATTACATCCTTTCTAATGCTATGCATATGCATGTCAGCGTTCGGTTAAAAATTGTACCGTTTGTACTGGAGTGCTTCACTTGTTATTAAAGCTAACCCGCAGTATTCTTACAATAGAATTTGATTAGATATAACTTTTCTAATCAAATAAATGTATTAATTCTTTTCGACTTAGGAAAAATTTTCAGAATCTAAATTTAATAAAAATATCAAATCGTGATAATATTTGTCGTGAAGTCTCCCTTTTAGATTCTTTCAAATCGGAATACCCGAGCTCTTAGAATATTTTTCTCATTATTTGGAAAACTTGTATAATTCATTTTCAAGATGATTTACTGGTGGAGGGTCTTAGAAGGGGTATTATTCTACCCTTCTTGCAGTTCTCTTGTACTCGCGTGCTTCATCTCATATTTTAGTAACCTAGGTAACCACCACCCCTACGTTATTACCTATAGGGGTGGGTATTTGTTCTGTTTTTGCTAAATTCATTAACTATCCTTGCGAAATAACCCCTCGAGTTTACCTACAAGGGGCAGAATCCATATAACCTTACCCCCACTCCAGTATATGGTTTGTACACTTTTGTACAAATAGCCAATACTATAAGGGGTTTCTACTTGTATTGTTTTCCACGCAAACGATTTTTTTCTTTTTATGGTGGTACCTAATCGTATTTGCTTCCACTCTATGTTATCGAGAGTATCCGGATAATGGTTCTTATGTTATGACAATCACAACTTTATATCTTACTCATATAAAAATAGTTGTTCTTCAAACATATACAGAATTGGCCTTCAAAGTCTAAATACTTTTTCCAAGAGTATAAAATTGAACAAGTTCTTCTTTTATAATTAAATATAATTTTTTCTCAGTAGCTTGTGGAGTTGGACGCACAAATGTATAAAGCTGTGTGCACACGTAAACATGTTTCTATGAGTAAAGTATACGGCGGTGGTTGTCAAATAACACTGCCTCAAGAAACATCAATGAACTTGATAAATTAACTTAATGTCCCTCATCTTTTGTTCGTGGAAAATTAAAAAAGATAATAATTATAAGTTTCTATAAAATATCCCACTCATTTGATTAACATAAAATAAATACAAGGAATAAAATGAATTACATAAAACCTTGAATTACTCCTTGAATTACCTTGAATTTTGCCTTGTGAACCTATTTTATCCTGACCACCTAAAATTAATTCATCCATTTTAAATTAGTCTTAAAAAATATGAAATCTAAAAAAGGCTGATAAAATCTAAAAACGTCATGAAAAGTCAGATAAAATCTAAAAAAGTCATGAAAATATGTGGTAAACAATGATAAGCCGGAGGCCATCGGGACTATTTTCTTTAAACAAGTTCTTTATTGGCATAAGATCAAGATTATATTTTTTAAACAAGTTCTTTATTGACAAAAGATCGAGACTTTATAAGTGAGTGAAAACTAAATTTTTCAACGCTAGATTGTTAAAAGCCCGCCTCCGCCATATCCTAAACGTAGATAGGGCTCAGGAAATATTTTACATGACGACATATTTTATATATCCGACCATAAATGGTTATTGAAACATACAGGCTTCCGCAGTTAACATTTTTCAGTTCAAAATCTTCTTGGGACGATCTGTTAACAGGGAAACAAATCTTAATATAGTGTTTAGATTAGGCTACATTTTTTTAAACACATACTGCTACACATACATTTCAATAAACCTAAAATTTGAAGCATTACATCGACAAAGTGGAACTGTATTTTGCTTTTCGTTTCTTCTTCGTTAAATATAAAAACATAAAAGATCGATTGCATCTTTATATATTACGACACGCACTCTAACATTTGGGTAAAAATACAAATTGTTGTTTCTCAGAGGCTGATGGTAACAAATATATCTGTCCAACCCTGAACATGCTAACCACCCCGCCCTTATGTAATCTATTACAACCTATTCAACTTTATACATCGAAAGAGATGATTGATTATATTTATTTTGAAATTAAAATATGGTGAGGGTAGTATTGTTGTAGTTTTTAGGAAAGATGTGGGCAATGCGTATTATGCGTGGTATGATTGAAAATTAATCAAGGATTTCACTAAGTACTACTGTGTAACTACATCAACTATTACAAGAGGCCTTCGGTCTCTTAGCCGCAATATATATTCTTGATCAGTGAGTCCTTCCCTTCCACCCTTTCAAAAAATCCACCCCCACCCCTACCCCCATGACCTCTAACCTCATAAGCTTTTACTTTAAGAATGACCAATTTTACTGCCAAAATCTAAATTATTTATTTACCAAGTTATTGTTATGTAAGTTTTATTTTGCTAATGAGTAACAAGAAAACTATTTATATTCTTAATTCTTATAGTGAATTTATAAAGTGAGACTTTCACCCATAGCTTCCAGAAATGCAATGCCAATTTGTTTTTAGCAAGTTTCCGCCTGAATGAAACTTTGCACAAAAATCGAGCTTATAAATATCTATTGTTTATGAAATCTGTATGATTTAGCAATAATTTAATTAATTCACAAAAACCTAAAAAATGTAATTCATATGTACTACTATGTATGTTAAATACACATCATTAGTTCTCATTGTATAATTTGACACACATAAAACTTTAAGTAAACTAATCACGTGCTTCTAGAATACGCTCATATAAAAATATGACTAGCCGAAGAACTATTCGCAGAACTACGAATACGACAAACTGGTACAGATCGCAAAGCACCGACCCCGCGTAGCAAACAAGAGACCAAAAGCCTGTTGTTTTTTATTAAATGGTCACCACGCTCCGTGTTAGCGGTGTCCGATATTAGTGTTATTCCGTTTTTTAGGTATCTATGTTAAAATAATTGTAATTTTTAAGAAGTGTTTTTTTTTCTGAAATTGAAAATGGTATAGTTAATTAAATTACAATGTATAAAGGTTATCTGAATATGAACCATGACCTAAACATCTTGAAGACCACTGGTCATTTTCATCTCATAGAAGGGTCTAGTATGAACTTCAGCAGATGTTTCTTATAATGACCCGAACAGATAAAACACCCCTGTTCTAAATTTTAATGAAAAGGAAGTGCCCATTGTCTGCCAAGTACAGTGTGGGTGCAATAAAAACCTCCCTCGCATAAATCAACTACCCACACCTTCAACAGTTCTAATTTTGTATTCAAAATTTTTACAAAGGAAAAAGATACCTCCTTAATAATTTAGAATTGGAGCGAACAATTCTTCAGAGGTCAGATGTTAAATCCTCGGCCATTATTTTGCTTGTGTTAAGAAATAACGTCTTGTGTGAAGCTTTATTCAGTAAATATTTAAAAGATGTATTAAGTTAATTTCGGTACTTTATGCTATTTTTATGATCAACTTGAAAATGAAACTCATATAAGCTTCTAAGTGAGAATAAATGTGAAAATATGTATCTTACACAAACAGGTAACAGGTAATAAAACTTAGACAAAACTTTTTTTATCTTATAATGATGGCTTACTGATCTCTCGTTATATGGAATTAAAAGACACTTTTCTCTTGAGTCTCTTGTTTTTGATATTTTAACGTAAATTAAATCAGCAAATGCTGGCTCTTTGAGTTATACCATCTCACATTTCGTAGACCTTATTTCATTCAGCATTTTCAAACTTGCTATTATCAAGAAAATAGTCAGCATTTTCTTTTCTCCTTTCTTTTTAATGCACAAGTTTTGTACAATGAAATATTACTAACACCAATTCTAAAAGGCCGTTGCAGTTCTTATAAGTTGTAGCTTTTTTCCTGAATGAATATATTTTATTGTTCTTCTAAATAATCGTAGAGGACGTTTTTGTAACTCTAAGAATCGATAGTAATAGAGTAAACGATTAATTAAACGTTTAAATAATGCTGTTTAGATTATTTTTGATCCAACCTTTGTAACTTAAAATTGTTCATAAAATAAAAACTGGCCAGATGACCTTTCGCCTTTTTTATTCTTATTTTAATCACAACTAACTTACTTTTGCTTCTTCTTGACACAGCTGTTGACGTCTAAGAATAAGAAGTCAACAAAAAGGCACGCGACACAAATAAAAACTACTCGACACCTTAAATAGAAAATCAGAACAATATGGGTCTTAATTTTAAAAATTATCCTTTGTTACAAAAAGTTGGCAACTGGACACAATTATAACGAACGCCTACACTAAAAGGTCACTTCTTGACCCTCCTACACCAGACAGGAGGACGTCTTGCTTGGAATTTATTGTCTTGGTTTTACTAAAGGGCGACTCTATTCAATGCATTTCCTTCTTCCCTTATAAGTGTCCTTAAGGAAATGAAGTAATTTTTCTTCTTTTGAAAAAATCATAATTTTCTCTATAACGCTCGATATAACTTGTAAAGTTTATGATGTAAAATTGTGTGATTTTTATTGCTTTCTTTAATAGTAAAAGGTCTAAAAAAGGTAAATGCGGCAGAAAATATGAGGACGGTGGTTTGTTTTGTTATTTGTAATTTTTTAGTTGAATAAATCGCAACATCAGAAGAACCTATATAGTAGGTTATATCAATAGAATCTTAAACTCTGTGATTATTTTTGTGTTCAAATGTAGTTCATTATTTATCATAAAAAAATAATAATTTATCGTGTAGGCATCGGTAGATTCTGACTTGTTAAAAAACTGTTTTTTGACAATGGGATGTTTTTTAAAGTCCTAGTTTTTCATCTGATGATTAATTTTAAATATAGAAGATTTCTTTATTAAGTTTTTAGATTATGAAGATTGAGCTTTCAATAATTAACCTTTCAGTTCAATCCATTCATTATCGGTGCTATATACATTACAAATATAAATTAACTTCTTTAAGAGTAATGCCTACATTTTTAAATACCGGAGATTAGGCCGACAAATTTAGCTAAGAAATTTTCCGATAGAAATTTTTGCCAAAGAAAATATACCAAAAGCACGCTTGGGACAAAGATATAAGCAAAATTCTATTGAAGATATTTTCCAGTATTATTCGCTTAGTGTCTTAAAAACGGGTAAAGATTGTTATAACGGTTAAAAACTTTAATGGCATCTTCGATATGTTCGAAATTTGTGGTTTAATATATGCTTGCTAAGTAATTCTGTCTCATAACTCGTGTATGAATTTCAGTGTACGCCGTGGCCTAACTCATCACTTAATATAAATGATCTAAAGTTACATAAGTTATAAAGTCTACATGCGTTGTACATTAATGTTCAGAATATAATAAATGGTTTCCTAATTATGTCTCTATTCAAACATTAGTGTTGCCTCTAAGTTTATAAAATAAAATGACCAAAATTACCAAGAAAACGTAGGTCCTTGCTTTTTTATGAAAATAAAAAACTCAATTTTTACACGCCTTTTTTATTGGAGCTTATTCAACAAGCCCTCATAATATTTCGATAAGAACTTGAATAGAATTGACTCACTGGTGTAATGGGCCGTGAGGTCAGAAAGTTTTCCAAAAAATTCTTTGTTGGGTGCAGTGAAACTTGTGTATACGATTTTCATTTTTTTATCTGTATAAAAATGCGCATGTCTGAAGGGTTTGAATTTTTTGGGGATTGAAGTTTAATAGTTTGTAACGTGGCCCGAGGGATGTCCAGGGGTGTTTCTTTATCATTAGTCATTCTGTCCGATTTGAAAAGGCCCTTGGAGATGTTTTTTCCTACTTGGAAAGGGAAAACGTCTTTTGACTACATCGTCAAGGGATCAGGAAAAAAAAGTATCCCAAAAAAAAAAATTTGGTAGTGCCATTGTGATGATTGCGGGCCTGGAGGATCTGATAACCTCTCCATCTTTAGTTTTTGGGATGATACCTCCCTCTCAAAAAGATATCCCACCCTTACAGAGTAGGGTGTGAAACAAGAAGGGTAAGGAATAATAAATGGATGTATTTTTTTAACAGAAAGCAAAAGATCCTTCTAGGATCCTTTTTGAGAATTTTCAAGTATCCTCACTGTAAAGTATCTAAGGGACTTTGACCTTTTTATACTTTGTTACTGGTAAGTCCTAAAGACAATTTTTAAGGATTATAAGATTTAGTAAGAGAGAGTTTTTTTAAAAAAACTTTTTTTTCTTTAAGGTTTTGTGCACTTGAAAAGTTAAAATTGCGAAGTGAATCTCTTCTTAACTTGGTTTCATTCTATTTTATTACTAATCAAAACTATCCTATTTAGGCCTTAACAGAATTTGTGCTTAACTGTATGCCCTAAATTATAATAATAAAACTCTCTTACTTTTCTATCAAAGTAAAAGAAATCTTTTTGGTGATTGATATGTCAATCAGCTTGGTTGACATATCTATGTAATTCATCTACGTTTCTGAATACTCGGGCGTCAGAAACTTAGGGTTGGCAGAGCTCTGATATTTACAAGGCAGTTCTAAAATAGCTCTGCTATCAGTTTTAATCAGTATTAAATTATAAGCTAATACGACAAAATTAGTTTTCTATTTTTTTAGTTGCAACTCTTTAAGTAAAGGTTTAGGTTTGTCCTTGCTAAACATACTTTAAACAAGTTTAATTTTTTTATGACGCAATAACTTTGGTTGGTAACATCATAAATGTTTCTCTAATAGGTTTGCCATAACATTTTGCCATATACCAATTTTCGTATGATTCGAGGGTTATTGTGTAACATACGTTACACAATAGGTATAATGTACAAGGGTAGAATGTATTACACCCACACACTAACACACACACACACACACACACATATATATATATATAATATATATATATATATTATATATATATATATATATATAATATATTTATATAATTTATTAACTTATATTTCATTACTATCTTGAAGCCAAACAAGAGCCAGGCTTAAAAAATTTCACTCATTTTGTCCTTCAAACCAGATTTTTCTAAAAATATACCTTAAATTGTGAAGAAAAGACATAGTCTAGCTACCCAGAGTGGAGGAGCCCTTCATATAATTGCGCATGCTCAAAATTTATAAAATCTCACAAATTTTAGTTTTCTTGAAATAAGTCGTTTCCTGAAGGTCGTGTGCAAAACACTTAGAGATCATTTTTTAAAGGTGATAGACTGTTCTATAATACGAGTGTTTAATCATCATAATCGGTTAACGACAACCACCAAAGTTATGACTCTTTAAAAAACACTAAAAGAATGGTTAATTTATGCAGTCAGCGAATTTCTTTGAAAAATTATTGGCTTTTTGTGAATTTGTTGGCCATTTAACAAATAGCCAACAAACTAATAACTAATAACTTTAGTTGTAGTTATCCGTTTTGACGAAAATACTCTCATTTTATAGAACATTTTATCCGTTTCAAAGAATGTTCTCTTCATGTTTTGCACACGACCTACAGGGAACCAGTTATTGCTAGATAACTGAAATATGTGTGATTTCAATATTAATAATTATTAATATTAATATAATTATCCTTTTTCTCATTTATACCGTAGGTACATTGTGTACATTGTCTGATTATACCGTAGGAAAAGTATTGTATTTGCAAAAAATCCGAAGCCAGGATGTCACTTGAATTATCCGTTTTAGATGTTTTTAGGGCCTCTTAAGTGGTTTTTACATAGTTGTCTGACTGTATGTGTGTGTGTGTATGTTATCATCGTAGCTTCCAAGTATTTATACTAGAGAGTTGAAACTTTGTACAAAAACATTCTATAGGTGCAGTTGTGCTATCCAGAAAATAATTTTTTATGACTTCATTGACCCGCAATAATGACAGTCTAAATTACGAAAATGATAAATCGTGAAAAAGTGTTGCAATAAATTTGAAATTTAGTACGCATGCAGCCATGTATAAGGCTAAGGCGTGTGCCAAGTTTCATCTTATTATCAGACTTCGATAAATTTTTATCAAATGACTTGTATACGAATTTTAAAAAAATTGTTTAATAATCCAATTAAGTCGAATTTTTAAATAAGTGTATACCTTTACGTATTAAATAAGTTTTGTTTTTAATACGACGAGTTTAACTATGGTTTTTGTTGGTTCATAAAAGTTAAAACCAGGACCGGCAAAGCGAGTCCAAAAACTTGTTGCACTTTAAATTTGGTGATTTTTATATTCTGTTGTACGAGTGAACGAGTTTAAAGTTAGGAGGATGAGCATAGCGAATCCGATGTAACGGAAAAAGTTTATAGATAGCCCGTACCTAATTTTTTTTCATTTCAATAAAAATCGTTTTATAATAAGAATTCAATAAAAAATATTTGATTTGTTTCAATAAATCAAATATTTAGTATTAATGCAATAATACTTAAATTACAGCATTGCCGTAGGGTTTTTAATTAATTTTAATAACCGGACGAAAGTAAATATCAAGATATAATTAAGCTTAAATGTCAATAAATAACTTTTACAATTATCAAAACTGAGTTTGAAGTAAACAAAGTCATGAATTGTTTACCATGAGGTCTAAAATTCAATTATCTGTATTTACAGTGACTTCGGGCCGAGTAAATAATTGTTACTTTTTGTTGCCAACAAAACGATGGTATTAAATTCAATTAAAAGAAAGCTCTAATATTTATAACTTTAATATTAAAGCAACTTTCAGGCTTTTTAAAGTGAATGAGAAACTTTGAAGAAAGTTTTTGATTTATTAAATTGAAGGAATGGTGAAAATAGGTAGACAAGAGTTTTTAAAGGCTTTTCTATGTTATAAAATTAAATTATTATTTTAAGCGAATTTTCATTAAAAAATACGCCTATGAGGTTGTTCGGATGACGAAAGTGGAGCACCTTTTTGTCTTTCGATACTAACAATATATTTCTTAAATAATTATGTATAGGTTTGTCCGATTGAGCTGAAACTGATTTCAATCGATTTAGCTTGCCTCCCAGCATCTTAACATCTTTTTCCACAAACAATAGGCTTTGTAACCTCCCAAAAATCACGCCAAAAGTAGGATTTATCGAACCTGATGCTAGATAGTTGAAACTTGGTACAAAAAACAATCTTTAGGTCTAGTTGTACTATGTTTGGGTCAAGTAGACCAATGCCACAAAAACTAACTAACTTTTAGTATCACGTGCAACTAAATATAAATCGTCTTAATTTGCTATGGTTAATTATGACTAGTTTTGATTGTAATTATCTTTATGATAAGATACTTATTGGCTCGCAATTTGTTACACCCAAAAATGAAGGCATTCTTGTAACTAACATCATAGAGGGTTCAATTTTACTGCCACTGCCAGTGAGAGTCAGTGTTTTGACTCTTATCCAAATTGATGGTAAAGTTTTCTCGGTTACCTTTCTTGGCTGACCGAGGTTTTTAATATCAACTTCTATACGAGAGTTTAACTTGTTAACTTCTTTTATTTTTTATTACGTCTTTAAACTTATTCAAGTATGTGGCCGAATGAAGTTTAAAGACTGCTAATGTTATAGTCTTTTCTAGCTAAGGAAAAACGGGTGAAATTGCTTCACTATACCTTCCTTTAATATAAATGGCTGTAGGGAAAGAGGGGAGAAAAACGTCCTTTAACTCCTCCTTCTCATTTCGGCAACTAGAGGGAGGGAGTAAAAAGGAAAGAATCTCATGGCAACTTTATTGATCTCGGGGGGTAAAGTACAATACCCTTCACTGCTCTAAGGACCACAATTCTTTTTTCCCTCATTTTAGTAACTCGAAAAAAGAATCTCCACAAAAGGAGGAGTAATTAAATATAATCGAATATTTGCTTTGCCTCAAGATAGAATGGAATGAGAAGATTGCCTCAAACTTTGCCTCAGATTCTTTCTTTCTCTTTGGGTTTTTATTTTCCTTCATATCCTTTATCTTTTACAAGAGCTAATAATATCCTGGATATCAAAGAGAAAGTGTCCTTTTCTTTTTGATTATTATTAGATATCATTTTAAAAATAGATTAAGATGACAACAATCCTTCTTTTATGAGATTTTTATCAGTCTTAATATTTTATCTATTAACAAGCAAGCTGCTAGTTAAACTAGCACTAATATGCAAAAGTAGCTCTTAAAAGTTTTTATGATACTATTACTTTTACTGTTAAAGTTTCTTCAGATTGGTGGTATACTCATTATTTATATCATGAAATATTCTGGAACACAAACAAATGCTAGTCGACAAATCTACAGAAATAATAAACAAAGCGACTATGAGTTTAGAGGATGGGAAACATTTTACTTCTTTGGATAGCTTATATAGTGCTGACTCCTTTGCACAAAATGTCATGTAATGGATATAGGCTTCAATACGATATTATGGTACTCTAAATTGTTATTATGATGAAAATTCTTTTCCATCTGTTTAGGTTCACTCATGAGTCTAAAAAAGACTGCGGATCTGGTGGATGTGGGTATGAATTTACGCTGAAAACGAATTGTATGTCTGTCTTGGTAAACATATCAGTCTTTTCGGATGAAGAATTACATGTATTGTAAGTATCAACTCGTGTATTCTCTAGAACTTTAATTTAACTTCAAGCAAGTATCCTTGCATATTTATATCGATAATTAAGCTGCCATCAAACTTTCATGGCATGTATCTAAAGCTAACCTTAAAGCTTTGGTGATCAAAGCTGTCCGTATACAGAAAGTTCTAAACTGGTTTGGGAAAGCTTACTGAACCTTAACAAATTGTCCATCAACAAAAATTATCAGTTATAAAGGCTACTGGATAAAAAGGTATAGATGGAATGAAACATTTGATGGTTTGGCTGTACAATATTCTGAACTATCCCCAATAGGACAAGAATTACTTATTATAACTTATCAAGTAACTTATCAATCATCAGCACACTGGAACAATACCCCTGGTTTAGGCAAGCACAATAACTCAATATGATAGATCCTCAACCCAAACTGTTAAAAACCTTAACTAAAGAAAAACTTAAGTACAGTGGCAAGCTTAATAACTGTCACCGTTACTTACCCAAACATATTCATACACACCGTAACCATAGACAAATGATTAGAAGACCCTGTCTGTATAAACGCCAAGCCCTTGCATACAAGGGATTTGTATTATTTTGAAATCATATCCAACAGAATTGAAAACCCAATGAGTGGCAAAAACTATAGAACTCATCAAAGGAAAATATATCATTTGAAGATTTAGCACGTTGATATTGTTTACTAATTACCACATTACCACTTCACAGTGGGTTTTATAACCTCACAATTTAATAAATGTCTTATACATGATATTTTTTATTATTCTCTCATTACTAAACTACGTTACTATAGGTAATTCTCATATTCAACCACTCTTGTAAATCACTATTACAAAGTTAAAATAAGGATTAAAGTGTGCAAGAATATAACTTTTAAATTAAATGCCGCCTTGAAATTGTATTTTTTTTCTTTACTGGAGAAATTTTTTTTCAATTACGTAAATTTGACCTCACTTTTATCATGAATTTCCGGCCAACATTCTTGCCACAACCCAACTGTTTATTATTTAGTGAATTACAATGATCTTGAATAAAGCGGATGACGCGTAAGGAAACTTTTCTGAACTTTTATTTTTGACTTATATTTTATAATGGATTCTTCTCTAATTTTATATCCTCAGCGAAGTCCCTTTTTTTTAAATGGCAAATGGACTTTACGCGTCATCTTCTTTATTCCAGATCCTTGGTAAATTATGCCTAAAGAGTCGGAAATATTGTCTGAAATTTAATATGTTAGTTCCTGTTTAATCTTAAACTAATTTATTAAAATTTTTATAACTCTTTCAATTAATAAAGCGACAGTATTCTGTCGAAAAACTTTCCTTTGAATCAGTATTGAAATAAAATCTGAATGTGACTGAATACAAATTATAACTTTTCGCTCTGATTATACTTTTCCTAGACCAGCTCCTTTGTAAAAATAGCAGAAGTAATGATTTCTTTACTCTTAATAATTTTTCTTTTTGCAAAATATTTTATTCAAATGACTCATTCTCCTTTATCACCCACATATTCTGACTCATTCATTACTTCAATACAAGAACCTTAATAATTTAGTATTAAAATCGACCCCTATTTCTAATTTTTCCCAAAAATAAAGTAAAAATAATATTGTGAATGACAAAGGGTGCATTAGTTTTAGGGATATAAGCCAAAGGGCATTATGCATGGAATTACGATCTCCCTTTAACTTCTCCCATTTTCTCTGAATAATCCTGATTATTTAGATTTTTCCTCCTTTTCTTGTTTAGCTTCCTTTTAGGGTGAAATAGGGTTTAGTCAAGTCCACTTGCTATTGCACCCCATGGAATTAGAGACGGCATACTAAGTTAGCCATGACTCACCCTGTTTTTAATGTCCTGGGCAAATTCTTGATGGGGTTTCGGGTGTATTGACCTTTTTATTTTGGTCATTTTCTTTTTCCTTCATTTAACTTATGTAGCGATTTAAATTGATGATTTTTAATTAAAGATTTTATGGTACAGCTGTAAATTTCTGTTCATTTGTCTCAACGAACTTCTTTGACTATGAAACGATTTGCAGAATGACAATAGATAATGGACGAGCTCTTAAAAGATACAAATTTAAACGATTAATTTTATTTAAATTAAACTTTTAAAAAAATTCTACGTCAAATTAAACTTTGACGTAGACTTCTTCTTCGGGAACTTAACAGAGTAATATGGTTGAATAAAATTCTGGCGCGGAGGTCCACAAGTTGGGCGAGTTTCCTATGAAATGCGCGCATTCTGGCTTATTAATCCAATGTTTGCTTAAGTTTCCGATATATATTTTATAACTTAAGCAGTAGCGTCACAACTTGTATAATTTTTTCGAATTTGCCGAAGAAAATGCGCATATTTATGCCACAGATTATACACTACACGAAACAGCATTATTTTCACTTACTTGAAGCTCAGTTTTGCTAAGTGTTTGCGCACTTTTCATAAAATTAATTTAAGTTGTTAATTAAATTGAATTAGTTAAGTTGTTACGCTATACTGTTTGGCTTATTAAATTTATATATATATATATATATATATATATATATATATATATATATATATATATATATATATATAAAAAATAATTAACGATAAAAACAGATGGATAAAAAAGACAGTAAAAACGTATTATATATATATATATATATATATATATTATATATATATATATATATATATATATATATATTTCGAAAACTAAATGTTTTCTGGTTGTTTAGGGTTTTTTGGTTGCATGTACTGGGTTTACTAGATTTTTAATCTAGTTAAGCAGAAACAACGCCACCATTATTTTTCCCTTTTTTAACGACCTTTAGTTTTTTCGTTTTTTTCGACATTTTGGTCAACTTAGAGTAGTCGTATCTACTCCGAACCACTTTTAATTGATGCCGGGTTAATGCCGTCACAACAACCTGGTTTTAAATTGGGTTCGTGTCCTCCCCAATGTTAATTTTTGTACCAAGTTTGAAGTTTCGCGAAACGTATTTTTTCATGGTTGGGGATCTCTAAAACAAATTATTTAGGGTCCACTCCCGGGCGCCCCCCCCCTCACCAATTAGAGCAATCTGCGAATTTGTTTAAAGAAAATTCACTAAAAATCAAGTAACATTTTTGGTTACTTGACTTTGACCTAATGAATCTTAGGTCATGTATAATTGCGCTCTATTCTATTAGTTCAAGAGCCAGGCTTAAAAAATGTGACTCATTTTGTACTGCATTAAACCAAATTATTCTAAAAATATACCTTAAATTGTAAAGGAAAAGCATAGTCTGCCTATCCAGAGTAAAGCCTTTCATATGATTGCGCATGCTCTAAATTTTATAAAATCGCACTTATTCCAGTTTTCTTGCAATAAGTGGCTCCCTGTAAGTCGTGTGCAAAACATGGAGAGACCATTTTTTAAAGCTGATAAAGTTTCCTATAAAACGAGTGTTTTTTCGACAAAATCGGATAAATACAACTACAGTTATGACATTTCTTAAATGGTCAAAAAAAGAAATTCGCTGACTTTGCATAAATTAACCATTTTTTTGGTGTTTTTGAAAGAGCTATAACTTTGGTTGTAGTTATCCGATTTTGATGATTAAACACTCTTTTTAACATTCATATAACGTGAAAAAGTGATTTGATTCATTTTAAATTCAACACACTTGTAGTCTTGTATAAGATAAACAAATATGGAAAGTTTCATCTCATTATCAGCATTAGTTCAATTTTTATCGAATAACTTATATATGTTTTTTAAAATATTGTAAAAAATGAAAAGTAACCTAATTAACCTGAAACGTGATACAAGTATATCCCTTTACGTAATAAATAATTGTGGTAAGTTTCGTTACGATACAAGTATCTTTACTGTTTTTGTTGGATGTTGAGCAGCATCGAGCAAGGTCATTGCCTGGATGGATGACCGCTGGGAATAAAACGAATATATTAACTATCTAAGGACGAGCGTAGCGAGTCCAAAGACGTTTTGTTGTAAAAATTTGGTAATTTGCTTATTTTGAGAATGAGTGTAGCGAATTCGAGGTGACGAGGAAAAGTTGAGAAGTATTCCGTTCCAGAATATTTTATTAATTAAGTGCTTTTTATTTATATTCTTTTCATGTTTTTATTATGTTGATAAGGAGTTTTGAAATTGTATTTATGGTATCATTTTCCTCATAGCGTTAGAGTTTTCTTGAGTTAAAACTGTATATAATTAACACAAGTTCTTAGTAAATCACGAAAAAATAAAAAAACCTTTGAAACTTCAATATAAAATGAAATAAAAGAAAGTATTTCTTTTCTAGAAGAAAGCGCTTTAATTTTGTAGCATTTTCATTTGAAATTAAACTTGGATATAGATTGACAAAGGTACCGGGTAAAAAGATAAACTCAACCCCCAACCCACGCCTCAATGTCTAAAACAAATAAACGGTTTCGTAGGTTAGGTAAAGGGGAACCCCTCAAAAAACCAAAGAAAAAATAAAGGGAGAGGTTTTTTAAAGGGATGAAGACAATTATATGAAATGTTTAGATAGCCCGTTTGGATAGATGTGGAGAGGGAACATAAGACAGAGGGGTGGTCATCAGAGTAAGATTCAATATTTAACTGGTGAAGACTTTAGGAAGGAGGGGAGTAGAGGATTTTCTTTTAAAGTTTGGACTTTAGGAAAAGAATCGGGGTGGGGGAAGAGTCAAATAAACTTCAAGGGATAAGTAATTGGGAAATTCTGAACCGATTCTTTCTCTTTTTTACAATCAAGGATTTTTGTAGATTCTTTTCAGGATCTTGTCTTATTGGACAGAACCTTTAAAAAAGGAAGAATTAGGGGAAAGAAAAGCATTCGATAAAAAAAATAAGATGATATAAGGGTTTTAAAAAAGTTAAAACAAAAGAATTAAATGAAAATGGGTTATTCTTATTTCTTTAAGAGATATTGTATTATTTATAATTTTATCTATACTATGAGTTAAGTTGAATAGTATAGTAGCTTTCTGATACTGCTTCGTCATTTTTAACTCCTTAGGTCTTAATGCATCTCTTTTACTTTATTACGTAGCCTTATTTTCAATTTATATCATGAGTTGTTTGTATTTAAGTACAAATTTAATTAATGGTTTTAGACATATTTATTAACTTTCGAAGGTAGAATGTTTAATATGTTATGTTATACATCTTCACCTTTACTAATTGTTATCTTTTCCTTTGGAATAACTCTTAATTTGTCCTTTACTGCCAAGTATTGCTGTAAGAAATCTAGACAGCAGTATTTACTTGTTATGATTTTAGTACTAGATAAACCGCTAAGACCCTAATAAAGCTTAACGGCTAAGGTTATTTGTTGCTGCAAATAAATAATCAAGTCGTTGTAAGAGTGAGTACTTATACTTACTCTTTTATTACTTATAAGTACTGTACTTATTTGATTGATTAAAATTTTAATTGATAATGTGATTGATACTTGTTTCGTATCTTCTCTAGCTATTACCCTAATGGTAGCAATGTAATAAATCTTTATCCTTTCTTAACTAACATCTATATTCAAAATTATTAAGACTATGTTGACGAATCTATTAAAACATATAAAAATAAATAAATAGTTCACAGCATTGCAACCCCCGTATCAAATTTAGGTAGGGGCAATTTTAAAATTGGTACCAACTGTGTTGCCATTATTCTATTTTTAATGGCATTTCATTCGTCTTCAATAGATTTTCTTCATAATTTTATTTTCCTGTATATTTTTTCTGTACATCATCTTTTCTTTCCATATGTTTTCAGTATCTTTCCATATCTTTTCATATTTTCTTTCCTTTATTCTTCTTTGTCAGTTTATCATTACCATTGACTGTTTTACAAATTTAGATTTTCTTGAATAAGTTGTTGTCTTGCTTCGTAGATGTAACACTAGCTCATTCCTCCTAAGTTAGTCATTAAAAGGTCAAGTAATTGATCTAGAGTGTTTCTTTATTAATTTCTCATGAATTGACATTTTACCTTTTGTTTTCACTTATCCAAATTTATACCGCAAGTATATCGGAAACGTATTGTGTGTAAAAAATCGGAATGTCACCTGAATAATCCGTTTTAGATGTTTGAAAGGTCTTATAAATGGGTTTCACAAAGTTGTATGTCTGTATGTGGTTGTGTGTGTCTGTCGTCATTGTAGCTGACAGTGTATTTATGCTAGAGAATTGAAACATGCAACAAAAATCAATCTATAGGTGTAGTTGAGCCATCCGGAAAATATTTTTATGACGTTATTAACCCGCAATAATGGCTCAGCAAAAATATTGAAAAATTATACAACGCGGAGAAATGTTCCGCCATCTGTAAATGTTGAGATTTAGCACGCATGTAGCCATGTATGGCACTAACTTATGTGCCAAGTTTCATCTCATTATTAGCTTTAGTTCAATTTATAATAAACTAAATGACATGACAAAAAACGTACGGAAATGACTTGTGTACGTTTTTAAAAAAATAAAAATTATTTGAATTAAGATGAACTTTGGTAAAAGTGTACAACTTTTCGTAATAAATACGAAGTTCCATTTTATTACAAATATTAGTTCTGGTTTTATTAAATGACATATATATGTCAAACAAAACATTATGCCATTAAGTGATACAATGTAAACTAATCAAGTTTTTTCACTATTAGTGTAAGGCACAGCTAAAATCAGTTGACAACATGGGAAAATAATACCAGGGAGCCAATGAGCTTATTTCAGGGTGTTAAACCTCGCCCATCATTTCAAATCGGACCAACCTTATTGGTTTCTTAACACTATTTTTCCGCGTTGTCAACTGATTTTAGCCATGTGTTAAACTATAATAGATTTGCACATTCGCTCATATCGTGCCAGTATGCCACTTATATAAACCAGTAATATGACGAAGTTATAAAGTACAACAACGCGAAGCGCCCACAGGCTGGCCGCGGAGCGCTCCCCAGTGCCGACGCCGCGTAGCGGCAAAGAGGCCGAAGGCCTCTTGTTTTGAAATTACAACAAAAATGAACAAAACATTGATGACTGTTTTCTCTAACGTTTGAATTTGTTTTTCCATATATCACCCATCCTAAAACAGTCTTAGAAGTGACAGGACTGTTCCAAGAACTATACATTGATGTGGTAGTCATTAATTAAAAAATAATGTCTCTCAGAATTTGGCTGAACTCAGAGTTACTATTAGCAAGTATTTAGGATTTCCATCCTAACCCGTGGTCAATGTGTCAATAACCGTGAATAGTGGACATCATTATTACTTAAAGCTTAATTTTTCCGATTTTTCCAAAGAAAATGCGTTAAAACTTTTTATTATTTTAATTAGCGTAACTGCTCTGCAGTGCCGATTTTGGAATGAAATTAGCCTATGCGGAACTTATGAGAAAATTATGCACAATTCTTTTTAAAAAAACTAAAATATACGGCAAATCCGACTGTGGGCCCTGCGATTTGATGATGTTAAGATAGATTGTACTATACTCCAATGGGGCCCCATTTGTGAGTATAAAGCACAACTCCAACTTAGGACTCCGGGACTTGATAATGTTAAGAGAGACTATACTATGATCTAATTTGTCCCCATTTATAGATAAAATATACTGCAGCCATGGCAGTATACTAGGGGCCCTGCGATTTGATGATGTTAAGATAGATTGTACATACTCCAATGGGCCATTTGTGGTATAAAGCACAACTCCAACTTAGGACTCCGGGACTTGATAATGTTAAGAGAGACTATACTATGATCTAATTTGTCCCCATTTATAGATAAAATATACTGCAGCCATGGCAGTATACTAGGGGCCCTGCGATTTGATGATGTTAAGATAGATTGTACTATACTCCAATGGGGCCCCATTTGTGAGTATAAAGCACAACTCCAACTTAGGACTCCGGGACTTGATGATGTTAAGAGAGACTATACTATGATCTAATTTGTCCCCATTTATAGATAAAATATACTGCAGCCTTGGCAGTATACTAGGGGCCCCTGCGATTTGATGATGTTAAGATAGATTGTACTATACCTCCAATGCGGGCCCCATTTGTGGAGTATAAAGCACAATCCAACTTAGGACTCCGGGACTTGATGATGTTAAGAGAGACTATGACTATGATCTAATTTGTCCCCATTTATAGATTTAAATATACTGCAGCCCTTGGCAGTATACTAGGGAGGGGCCCTGCGATTTGATGATGTTAAGATTACCTACTACACTTCAATTTAAATTTATTAGGGACCTAATTTATAGGTAAATACCCAATCCATACTCATACATAATATGGGTATGAGTTCCGTTTAATTAAATAAAATAATATAGCACAACAATATGTTTTTATTCAACCTTTTGGGGGCCCCCACCCCCACTTGCGAGCCCATAAATACGCCACTGGTAAAGGACTATATAGTGCGCTTAATTATTAATCAGCTTTGCATGCTCAGTTGTAGAGCATCTGTCCAGTAAAATCAGATGTCAGTAAGTTTTTGAAACTGTGTTCAGAGTTCTGCTAACGGTAAAATATCCACGGTTCTCTAAAAAAATTTCATCAATAACTACTTTAAGATATATTAATAAGCAAGTCAGTTTTAGTCTCCATTAG